>CM054802.1:15813897-15842681 GCA_028984105.1 Lavandula angustifolia | reverse complement strand
AGTGCTTTACTATCTTGTAATTCCTCTTGTTCCTCTACATCTTTTTCCAACAAGGTTCAAAGTTAGTGGAGAAACCAAGGCTCAATTTCTTGAGAGATCCTAGGAAGGCGAGCTTCTTCAGAAAATCATAAGCTTTCAATCAGCTGTATTCCAGTTTGTGTAGACACTCAAGATAGTCGAGTCGGTAACCATCAAGATTCGACTCGATCACCTCATACCAGAGATACAATTTCTTGATATTTGAAATTCTCTTCACCATCTCTTGATTCAACTTGAGATTCACTACCTTCTTTAGCGTTTGTCTGTTGGAGGGTCCGGTAGGCACACAGAAGAGGCATGTTCCAAATTTCAATTGGTGCCGCAACATCTATCAGATGTTTCACAATAAGCAGGGACGGAGCCATGTAGAGGCAAGGGATGGCAAATGCCATCTCTTGTTTTTTTTGGTTCCGAATTATCGAATATAATTCTTATAATTTTTATTGCATTCGATATGTATATATATATTCTTAAATAAATAATTAAATCGAACCAATTGAGTTTCTTAGACAATCTAATTCAATTTGTGTATAAGCATGTTTTTGCAATTTTTGTTTGGAGATTTCTTGTTTTGGTATAAATGCCCATAAATTCTGTAGGTAAACTCCGAATACGATTTTCAAGCTATAAACATTCCAATTAGTTAACAAATTTAATTGTTACTTGTTCTTTTTCTTTTTTTTTCGGAAAAGCTCTAATGAAGCAAAGACAATTTTAAAGTTTTTTTTTACTAATACTTAGCTTTTGAGAATTCATTAGATTATTATTTTCTTGTATGTGGGTTTTTTCGAATAATTTTCTACCACATAAGTCGTGATGTATCTAAATTCTAACTCGATAATTAATGATGGTATATTTTTTTCCTAACACTTTATGCCCTCCCTTACCGAGATTCCTGGCTACGTCCCTGACAATAAGTGTGTGCAAATTCCAAAGGTGATTAAGCAAAGATGGGAATTCGGGCATCAAGAATTCAGACATCTGAGGAATTATAGACGTCCAAAATCCCTCCTTTAATTTACTTCAATAGCAATATGCCGCAAGTTAACTAATTGAAACACATATCTCAGGGAATAATAACGATTTCCTGAAGAATATCTATCCTTCTTATATATTCCCAATGTCCTCAACAACCGAAGCTTGATTGCCATTTTATATCTCTCATCTTCCACATAATCAAAACACATAAAGGAACGAGCACGTGGCATCGAGAACAGGCTCCTCCCAAGTGCTTCCATGAATGACAACGCGGCGCATGCTAGATATGCCTCGAGGACTTTGTTCCAGGACAAAACAACAAAACCTCTCCTTTTGGTTTCTCTCATGCATAGCTTCCTCAACAGATCATGAATTTTACAGTGTTTTATGTTTCCGGTACATCCCAAACCATCAGCTAGTATGAGATTTCTACCAATCAGCTCCTTTAAATTTTCCACTCCAACTGTTTCCAAAGTTTTTCACTTGTTGGTTGTAAGAAGCCTTCCGAAACCCATTGCTTGATGAGAGTTGAGACACGAATTTGATGGTCCTCCTTAAACATGCCCATATATACAAAAAACATGGCTTTAGATGGACCAGCAAATGATTGTAGCTCATCTTCAATATTCTCAAGCAATAATCATCACCCTCCAAATTAACTATTGAGTTTAAGTTTCGTTCTATATATTCCCAATAATCTCGTGTTTTCTCAATTTTTTTCAAAAGACCTCCTGTGGCAACAATTGATAGAGGAAGTCCTCTACATTTTGCTACAACATTCTCTCCAAATTCTTTTAACTCAAAAGGAAAACTTTATTTCCCAAACACAGTTTTGGAGAATAGATTCCAGTTACTAACCTCATCTAGAAATTTCATATTAAAGCCAATGTTGAAAATGGAAGCTAAGTTTGATAGCCTAGTTGTTATTATTATCCGACTCCCATTTTTATAATTAGGGAAGTAACGCCGTACCTTATCCCATACCTCTATACTCCACCTATCATCCTTACAATGAGATACCTACCCTATAAATATTGATATAATTCTAGTTCCAATTCATCCTCACTTTCACAACTCGAATTTCCTTTTGCTTGATTAAAAAGTTCTTTAAGTGCTTGTGGTGCATTATAGTCTTGAGAAATTGTAGCCCAAGCACGAATAACAAACTCCTCCTTAATATATAAATGCGTTGTCAAATAGATTTCAAGCAAGAGTGGTCTTACCAATCCCACCGATCCCCATGATCGGGACGATTTGGAGATCGAGTTTGCTTCCCACGACGTTTTCCAAGACTTCATTTAACGCATCATCAAATCCCACCATGGAAGAAGATGAAGATGCAGAGGAAGAAGTAGAGGAATCAACAGCTACGGAGACATGTTTGCGCAGCTGGGGTCGAACTTCGAGAAAACTTAACGATACCGATAAGTTTTCCGATAACTGTGGATCGAATACGAATTCGATCCACAATTTCGGATTGCGTACGCTGCATCTGCAATTTGGATCTCCAAGGGATCAGCTTCTTCACTATTGTCGAGATGGGGGTTGTAGCCTTGAAGAAATTCCAACAAGAATTTTGCAGTTTGAGTGAGAGATTCAACTTGGTGTAGGTTGATGCAAATCGGAAGGATGACTCTGAAGGAGATGTATGGTCTGCTTAAGTGAAGCGAGAGCTGCATAAGCCCCCATGAATCTCAAACTTAGCAGTTTGGTTTTGAGTTTCAGCTGAAAGGGAGAAAATACAGAATCTGGAAGCAGTTGTATTATGAAGTGTAGAATACAGTGTGATCACTTCCATGATTAATTAAAAGCTAATTAGAAACATGCATAAACTAATAACATGACAGTCTGGCTCAACTTCAATAAAATATACTAATGTGTTTGCTTATGATTTTTTTTTCCTACATATTTGTTTAATACCATGTTGCATTGATTGGTAGCTTGAACTTGCAACTTGAACCTAGCCGTTGAAACTGAGACAATATTTGAAATATATGTATCTATTATAGAGTGATCTTTCCAAAATCAATTAACCCTAAAAAATGGTTAGTCAACATTCATAACCCAATCTGCAACACGTTCGATTAATATTGTCATTATGATTAGCATAAACAATCACAGGCTGGTTTGATTTTTTCTACAATTTGAGTGTTTTGCAACTCTGTGATTAGGGATTTGTTGGTTTAATAGTGAAAAAATTTCAGTTGGAAAGGTGGAGGGAAACTGGCAAAAACTGCTGTACATGAACTCATTATTAATTCAACTCACAAATGCCAAGTATGAAACGATAATATGACTAGACGAAGAGAACTTCAAAGTTGGGACCCGCCAATCTCTCCAGATCAGCTTCTCGCTTCTCCTTTTTATGCACGATAACTCGAACATGGAAAGGTAGTTGCTCTTCCCCTAGCCTCTTGCTCCTCTACTATCTCTTTCGAACACATCACAGCTGACATGTTGCAATAACTCAATCCGATTCTTCGTAGATTTGGTAAGTCTCCAATTTTCGACGGGATCTCCTTCAACTCCACTAAACTATCAAGATCGATTTCCTTAAGGAATGGGAAGTGGAAGCTCTCCGAAGTCCTCCATTCCAGTCTGTTGCAATGAAGCAACGTCATTACGTCAAGATCTTGAGTTTGCGGAATTGGCCTTCAACTGTTCGCCATTCGCCCGTTCGGAAGGCTCTACCTCTCAGCTTTAGCACCTAAAGAAGGGGTAATTTACCTATGTTTTTCAAAACCACTTTCAACTCTACATTCCATGCGAAACTAAGAGAATTTCTTGAGACATTGTGGGAAGGCGAGCTTGCTGGCAACCGTCAAGGAGGTGACTAGTCTAAGGGATTCCAGTTTGTCTAGACACTCGAGATTGCTGATACCGTAACGATCATCATATTTATCGAATCCGGAAGATACACTCCACTGCGTATCTTTAAATTCCGAAGATGAGGCATGTTCCAAATATCAGTTGGTACGGTAAAATAGTCTGGATCGTGACAAGTTATCGTGTGCAGATTCCAAAAGCATTTGAGCGAAGAGGTGAATGGGGAGCTGCGCGTATCTCTAAGAGAAAGGTACCTCACGTTAACTAATTCAACCACATTGTATTTTGAAATTATCTGTTCTACCAGCATGGAATGTCGCCCCCAACCATAAATTAAGCGGCATCGAATCTAACCCACCATAATCATAAAAAATTACAACGGAGCGAGCATGCGGAACACGTTCAAAGGCATTGATAGATCTTGCACCTGATGAAGTGAGCATGCTTTAATGAATAACAACATGGCGATGAATAACAACATGGCGCCAGGGGCGGATCTAGAAATGTATACTGGGGGGGTCTGGAGGGTTGGAACTAGGATTTATAGATGGGGATACGGTCTGCTTAGCTCTCGCTCCTTGATCCCTCCTCTGTCCTCTGAAGTGTCGTTAATTCACTATACTCTCAATTATATCTCAATTCTCGTTGTATAGGATTATTGTTGTTGACTTGTTGGACCATTTAATTTAATTGTTGTTGTTGGACCATTTAATTTAGTTGTTGTTGGACCATTGAATTAATATATTTTTAAATTCGCTTCAATAAATTAAATTTTCATAAAATACGAAATATTTTTTTCGTAAAATTTACACATAAAATTCGGCATCGACACGAAAAATGGGGGCTGTCAAAATTAGATTTTGGGATTTGGGCTTGCGAATTAGAATTTGTGTTGAAATGAATTTCAATTATAATAAATTTGCAAATCATTTGGACTGGTCTGTGGTGAGCTGAAATATGTAAAAAATAAATTTGGGTCGGGTAAATGTAGTTTCTGGGCCGGGGTTGCACTGGGCTGGAGCCCACCCCAGCCCACCCCTACATCCGCCTCTGCATGGCGCATGCTATTTATGCCTTGAGGATTATGTTGTCGAACAAAAGAGTAAAAACTCTCTTTCTCGGCTTCTCTCAATACATAAATCCCTCAACAGTTCATGAATTTTGCACTTCTTTATGTTTCCCATAGATCCCAACTTATGAACTAGAATGAGGTTCCTATCAATTAAGTATTTTAAGTTTTCCTCAATTATTTCCAAACTTTTTCCACTTGTTGGTTCTAAGAAACGTTCCGAAACCCACATATTGATGAGCGTCGAGACATGAATTTCACAGTCCTCCTTAAACACGCTGACGTACAAAAAACATGGTTTTAGATGGACCGGCAAATGGTTATAGTTCATCTTTAATATTCTCAAGCAATGCTCATCATCCTCCGAATTCACTATTGAATTTAGGTTTTCCTCTATTTACTCCCAACATTCCCTGTTTGTTCAGATCTTGCCAAAAGACCTCCTATGGTAACGATTATAAAGGAAGTCCTCTACAATTTCTTACAATCTTCTCTCCAATATCTTCCAATCTATCGGGAAAACTTTCTTTGCCGAACACAGTTTTGATAGATTCTCACTACTTACCTCATCTAGAAACTTCATCTTAAAGCCATTATTCATGTGGGAAGCTAAGTTTGATTCCCTAGTTGTTACTATTACCCGGCTCCCATTCTTACAATTAGGAAAAAAAAAACTTTATCTTATCCCATACTTCTATACTTCATATATCATCTAATACAATCAAATACCTCCTACTTGATAAATATTGGTAAAGTTTTAGTCCCAATTCATTCTCACTTTCACCACTTAAATTTCCTTTTGATTGACTAATGTTAAAATAATAGGCCCAGTCCACTATCATAAGTCGGCCCATTACCTGTTATGTAGTCCAGTTGTTCGGCCCGGTTGAGAGACGTTTGCCCTGTGTATTTATAGCTGCTCTCGGTCATCTCCTTGCCCTAACTTCGTGCACAGCTGGGGTTGTCTACACTGTTCATCTTCTTCTTCACTTTGTGTGAGAGAGTGCGGTGTGTAGAAACTGTAATAGGTTGCTAACGGGTTCAGTGTTGGCGACTGTGTTAGTGGATAGTGGTGTGAGTGAACCCACTGTAAACTCGAGTGTCTGAGCCAACAAGGGCCTTCTCTTCTGTACATTTCCGTTCGGTGTTGTTCAAAACCTTACAGTGGTATCAGAGCCTGGTAGCTCCGTTGAAACGCCGTTCGGACGTCGTGCAGTTGCTGTTGTCGCTCGTTGCCGCTCGCTGAGTTCTCCGGTCAGCAGAGCAGTTCGGAGCCTGTCGCCTCCGTTGAGTTCGCTGGTCAGGAGCGTCTCCGTCGCGATCTTTGAAGAAGATAATACGGGGTTCAAGTCTCCGAACCCCACATTGGTAAAGAGGCTGTATCTCTTGTCTCTCTTTCGATTTCTTGTCACTGCCAACTGGTGCAGTGTTTGGCTTGGTATATTTGCTGCTGATACATCGTGGTCTCTGCTGTGGATCTATCTGTGTTTGCATCTGTATGTTTTTTCTGCCTTGTGTTTGCTGCCGCTTGCTATCATATTCTGAGTGTTATTTTTGTTCTCTATCTTGTCCGGTGGTCCGAGGTACTCCTGCGCCCGGACCCTGAGTTTGCGTTTTTGTGAACCGGGTAACCTCGGCCGTGTTACCGATTGTCCGTTGACCGCTTCTTCTAGAGTTATCAGACTGCTCACTCTGTGTGAGAATAGCTATGAGTTCACTCAGTGGCTTAGCTCCATTCAATGGTAAGACTGACTTCACTCTCTGGAAAAGGA
Organism: Lavandula angustifolia; assembly: GCA_028984105.1. NCBI lineage: Eukaryota > Viridiplantae > Streptophyta > Magnoliopsida > Lamiales > Lamiaceae > Lavandula > Lavandula angustifolia. The sequence continues at coordinate 15,835,997 of CM054802.1, read as the reverse complement.
GAATGAAGGCTATTATGGTTGAAAAACGTGTGGCATGTGCTATTGACCAATCTTATGATAAAAATGAAACTGAGAAGAAAAAATATGAAATTGATGAATTGGCTTTATCTGCTATAACTTTGTGCTTGTCTGATTCTGTGTTAAGAAAAGTGGAACACTTTTCTACTACTAAAGAAATCTGGGATAAGCTTAATGAGTTGTATGTAGAAACTTCCTTGCCTTCAAGAATGTATTTGTTGCAATCTTTTTTTAGATTTAAGCTTGACATGTCTAAGGATATTGAAGAGAACTTAGATGAATTTAATAAGCTTTTGCAACAAATAAAACAGACAGGTGATAAAAGTATTAACAATTATGCTCCCATTGCTCTCTTGAATGCTATACCTGACTCTTATAGTGATGTTCAATCTGCCATTAAATATGGCAGGGATAAAATTGATCTTGAAACTGTGGTATCTGCCCTAAAGAGTAAAGAACTTGATTTGAAGTTTAATGGGGGGGAGTAGAGGCTCTGAGAACAGTGCTGTATTTCATGTTAGGGGGAGAACCTCTGATAGGAATCAAAATCACAAGAATTCTGAAAATTCTGGGAAGAAATATGAACAGAGGGGTAGGTCTAGATCTAAGTCTAGGCCTAAGGGAAAGAGATGTTTTAATTGTGGGGATTATGGTCATTTCAAAAATGATTGTCCTAAACCTAGAAAAGGAAAACAGAATAGTGATCATAAACCTGTTTCTGTGTCAAATGTTGTGCTTGGTGATGACTCTAATCTTAATATTCTTGCTGATCCTCAAAATCTGTCATCTGTGAATTTAGTGAATTCTGATTTTAAGAATGAATGGTTGATGGATTCTGGTAGTGCCTATCATGTTTCTCCTTTCAAATCATGTTTTTCAAAATTTAAAGGTGGTGATTTTTGATATGTTATTGTTGCAAATAAACACAAATGTGTTGTGTTAGGCATAGGTGATATATGTCTGCAGTTTGAATCTGGGTATGTGTACACCATGAAAGATGTAAGATATGTTCCTGATGTGGTCTGTAACTTGCTATCTTTTACTGCCCTTGAAAATGATGGTTTTAGGGGTAGTTGGGGTGATGGCTGGATGAAGGTAAAGAAGGGTTCTTTGGTTGTATTTAAGTCTAAGAGGACTAACAACTTGTATCCTTTTTCTGCTATTCCTGTTCATGATGTGTGTACTGTGAATGCCACTCTTGAAGATAAAACTGAACTTTGGCATAATAGACTTGGGCATGTTAGTAACAAGAATTTGGAAATCTTGAAAGAGACTGGTGTGTTTGGAAATGACAAATTGTCTTCTATGTCTTTTTGTGATACTTGTATTTCTGGTAAACAACACAAAGTGTCCTTTCCTGTTAATGATTCTGTTTCTTGTTCTGGTGCCTCTGATATTTTGGAATATATACATGCTGATGTGTTGGGTCCTTCCAGTACACCTACACATAGTGGCTGTCAATATTATTTGTCTATTATTGATGATTTCTCAAGAAAGACTTGGTTGTTTTTATTGAAACATAAATCTGAAGTGTATGAAATGTTTACTACCTGGAAACAACTTGTTGAGAATCAAACTGGAAAGAAAATTAAAGTTCTTAGAACTGATAATGGGCTTGAATTTTGCAATGCTTCTTTGAATGATTTATGTGCAAAATCTGGAATTAAAAGACATAGAACTGTTCCCTACACTCCTCAGCAAAATGGTGTTGCTGAGAGGATGAATAAAACCATTCTAGACAAAGTAAGATGTATGTTAGGGACTGCCGGTCTCTCTAAAACTTTCCGGGGTATTCCTTTTGCTCGCTACATACCCGATTAATGCACGCCTTCTTCTTTTCTACATGGTAAGTGTCCAGAGTCTGTGTATTCTGGAAAGCCACTTGATTTGTCCAATCTTCGTGTGTTTGGTTGTGCTGCCTTTGTGCATCAGAAAGGTGATAAACTTGATCCCAGAGGTAAGAAATGTATTTTTCTTGGGTATCCCGAGGGGTTAAAGGGTATAGATTGTGGGATAAAAGTCAACCTGGTTTTAAAATTATCATTAGCAGAGATGTTGTCTTTAATGAGCTTGACTTTCCCTGTTTGCCTTCTCCCCCTTCCCCTGTGAATGATTTTGTACATTGTGATGAGTTTAAGGTGGAGCCTCAGGCTCAGTCTGTGTCTGAATCTGCTGAGTCTGCTGTGGTTCTTGTTTCTGTTTCTGCTTCTGAACAGGATTGTGATCCTGAAATTGATGAGCATGCTAATGTGTTAAATGGCAATAATGTGACTGAGTGTGATACTCCTGTGTCTGATTATGAACTTGTTAGGGATAGATCTAAGAGAACTTCTAGACCTCCACCAAAACTTGATGATTATGTGATGTCTATGTATGCCTGCAGTGTGCATGACTCTTTAGACTCTGAACCTACTTGTTATTCTAATGCCATTAAATCTGTCAATGTTGATCAAAGGGTGAGTGCTATGAAATCTGAAATGAATTCCTTTCTTGCCAACCAAACCTGGACTCTTGTACCTAAACCTGAAAATTGTTCTGTTGTAGACTGTAAGTGGTTATTTAAGGTTAAACAAGAAGTCAAATCTGTTAGGTACAAAGCAAGACTTGTAGCGAAGGGTTTTACTCAAAAGGAGGGGATAGATTACACTGAAATTTTTGCCCCTGTAGTAAAATTCACTACTGTTCGAATCATGCTTGCTCTTGTTGCTCATTTCAATTGGGAATTAAAACAGATGGATGTCACTACTGCTTTCTTACATGGTGATATTGATAAGACAATTTATATGAAGCAGCCTGAGGGTTTTGCTGTTACAGGTAAAGAAAACTATGTGTGCCTTCTTAAAAAGGCTTTATATGGTTTAAAGCAATCCCCTAGACAGTGGAACATTAAGCTTGATCAATGTATGCAGTCACTGAATTTCAAAAGAAGTGCTTTTGATCATTGTCTCTATTTTAAAGAGTCTTCTTCTGTTCCTGTCTTCCTGCTTCTGTATGTTGATGACATGCTTATATATGGTCCTTGTCTGAAAACTATCAAGCATGTTCAAAAGTGTTTATGTGATAACTTTGAAATGAAAGATTTAGGTGATGCTAAGAGGATCATAGGCATGAACATTGAAAGGGATAGAAAGAACTGCTTTCTAGTGCTCAATCAAATTTCATATGTTGAAAATATTTTGAGTAAATTTTCTTTGACATCTGCTAAGTCTGTGAATGTACCCCTTGCCTCCAATCTTGTTTTGTGTAAAGATCAGTCTCCTAAATCTGTCTCTGAAATTGATGAAATGAAAAATGTTCCCTATTCCAATGCAATTGGATCTGTGATGTATTTGATGATTAACACTAGGCCGGATATTGCTTATGTTGTCAGCTGCTTGAGCAGGTACATGTCTAATCCAGGTAAGGATCATTGGAATGCCTTGAAATGGTTACTTAGATATTTAAAAGCTACAATGCATGTTGGGCTTTCATTCTCTAAGTGTTCTGGTGGAACTAGTTTGGTTGGTTATGTTGATTCCAACTATGCAAATGATAGAGATAACAAGAAATCTACTACTTCCTATGTGTTTACCTTGTGTGGTTCTTGCATAAGCTGGAAGTCACAACTTCAGTCTATAGTGGCTCTGTCCACTACTGAGTCTGAATATGTGGCTGCTACTGAGGCCTTAAAGGAAGCCATCTGGTTGAAAGGTCTGATTTCAGAAATTGGATTTCTATGTTCTGACTTAACTGTTTATTCTGATAGTCAATCAGCTATACAATTGTGCAAAAATCTTGTGTTTCATGATAGGACAAAGCACATTGATGTTAGATTTCACTTCATAAGGGATATAGTTGAAAGAGGAATTGTTAAGTTAGAGAAGATCCATACTGATTTGAACCCAGCTGACATGGGAACTAAGTGCTTGAATGCAGAGAAACTGAAAACTTGTCTGAAGATTTTGAACTTATATACTGGATAAACTGTGTTTGTGTTCTGTTTCTTCTGACTTGTACTAATTGTGCTTGTGTATTCATGTTCTTCTTGTTAGTCTCTTCTCTGTTTTCTTCTCCTGTTTTCTTGCAGGTTGTGCTCGGCTGCAGGAGTTGTCCCTTGGCGATGATGACGCTTATTCGGGGTATCCATCATGGCAAACCCATGACACACCACATTTGGGCCTAAGGTGGAGATTGTTAAAATAATAGGCCCAGTCCAATATCATAAGTCGGCCCACTACTTGTTATGTAGTCCAGTTGTTCGGCCCGGTTGAGAGACGTTTGCCCTATGTATTTATAGCTGCTCTCGGTCATCTCCTTGCCCTAACTTCGTGCGCAGCTGGGGTTGTCTACACTGTTCATCTTCTTCTTCACTTTGTGTGAGAGAGTGCGGTGTGTAGAAACTGTAATAGGTTGCTAACGGGTTCAGTGTTGGCGACTGTGTTAGTGGATAGTGGTGTGAGTGAACCCAAGGGCCTTCTCTTCTGTACATTTCCGTTCGGTGTTGTTCAAAACCTTACAACTAAGAAGTTCACTAAGAGCTTCTAGTGCATTATAATCTTGAGAAATTGTATTCCAAGCACGAATATCAAAATGCTCCTCCACATATGCATTCTCAAAGAAATTTCGAGTAAGAGTGGTCTTACTGATTCCGTCCATCCCGGGATGATTTGGAGATGGAGTTGACTCCCAATGCGGCTTTCCAACACTTGAAGGAACACATCATCGAAGCCCACCATGGTATTGTTCTTCTCCGTGGATAAAGAAGTTGAAGAAGAAGAACCAACATCTACCAAGAGAATTCTCGGCAGCTGAGATCGAACTGCAGCATTGTTTGTATGGATAGTCATGACGCTTGATCAGATTCATATTCTTGATCACCAGCTGTAGATCTTGATACAATACAAGTTAACTCGACTAGTCCTGCCAGAAACTTTGAAACAGTCACTAATTTTGGATTGGATCGCATCTTGAGCCGCATGAGCTGCATCTGCAATGTGAGTCTCCAAGGGATCAGCTTCTTTACGGTAGGCATAACTGGAAACGTAGCCTCGAAGAAATTCCTGCAAGAAAGTAACAATTTCAGTGAGAGATTGAACTTGTTGTTTGTCAATGGCGATCGGAGGGAAAGGATGATTTTGAAGGTCATGTATGATATGCTTGAGAGAAGTCAGAGCTGCATAAGCGGCCATAAAGTACAGAAACTACTTTTGCTATTACTATCAGAAACAGAAGGTTGATGAAGATGATGCTGATCAACAACGTTTACAATCAGAAAGCAGAATTGTTAATCTTAGTTGTTGGAAATGCACAAACAAATAACATGCCAGTCTGGCTCGACTTCAGTAACATGCATTAATGACCTTAACTATGATTCTTCCTACATATTTGTCCAATTCCTCGTTCACACTGTACTTATGAACAATACAGTGTCATCTTCTCAAGATCAATTAAAATAGTAGGAGTACATTGGAGTAGTCAACAGTCGTAAACAATTACCATAACATGTCGGTTTGTGTTTAAATAAAGGGTGGATCAATTACGTAAAAAAACACTTCAATCTAACTTTAAATGACTAAATTACCCTTTTAGTTTAATATATTAGGAAGTTAGATCAATTAAATATGTAAATTAATATTAGTCAAACATTTAAGTTTATTCTTTAAACTTGCAACTTGCATGTACCTAGCCGTTGCTCAAACACTAATTAATACTCCTACCTTTTATTAACTTGAATCTAATTAATACGTTGACATGAATCAAAATAACATTCATTTCATCAAAATACTATTTTGACCAATATAATACTATAAGGTATATAAATAAGTAGTATCTAATACACTTCTTTGACACTTATTTGACACGAATTATTTAGGTATTTCGTTTATAAGGCATACTTTCACTCTTTTTTATAGTTTATTAGTTTATTAGCGATCTCCATCACAAATAAACTATAAAAAATCAAAATCACATTAATCCACTTGAATAAATAAGTAGTATCTAATACAGATGGACCATCGTTGCAAATGAAATTCTATATCCGAGTGGGACAAAGGGAGTACTACTTGACTAATTCGCTTCACTAATAAAATAATAAAAAAATTAATCAATTTATAGATATTTAATCCCCTTCACTAATAACTTATTCTACTTCATACGTTACTTTTGACTTATTTTTATAAGTTAATATTTATAACTTATAGATAACTTATAATAAGCTTATGCAGAGATCCACCATAGAATCCTGACAGCTAAAATTTTTACACTGTATTTTTTTAATGTTGTATAAGTTATTATTAATTTGTGTATTCAAACGCAAAGAACTTATTAATTTGAGAACTTTTTCCATAATTCCTTATACAATAAGTATTTTATCATAAGTACTTATTTAAGTTGTTTTTTCCAAATGGGGCCTAAATCTGCCCAGTCTGAACACTAATAGAGACATCACTAATATTTGAACACTAAACATTTGACAATAATACAAGCTTATTGACATGTATGTCATTAGGGCTGTTAATAAACAAAGCTTTATATGAATAGCTCGGGCTCAAGCTTAATAAAGCTCGACTCAAATTTGGAAATTTTAGCCGAATACGAGCCGACAAATATTATAATTCTACGAATTTAACTTTCTTCCAAGTATATCAATTCTACGAATTTAACTTTCTTCTGAATATATCAATTCTACAAGCTTAACTTTCTTCCGAATTTTTTTGCAACAAGTGTATTTTTAGTATTTTTATTTTTTTATAAGCAAATTAAAAAAATGCAAATATTTAAACATATTTATGCAAATAAATTGCATAAACTAAATCACTATTAAACTCTTAATGGCGACTCTGCCCAATTTAAACATCAAGTCCAGCCCAAAACTTGATCCGAAATTCTGGTCCGAATAAAAACTGATCTTCAGCCTACAACTATAACTTTAGCCCATTAATTCTTAGTCCACAGTAACGGGAGAGAGCGAGAGGGAGAGAGACTATGCTCGAAACCAACATTTCTATTTAATCTTAAGTTTTCAAAAAAAAAATCTTAATTGCAGAATAAACTAAAATGTAAAATTAGTTAATTTATGTATCTATTGCTAGTACGTAATCATACATTTGTATAGATATAATGTCTTTATCTGGCTTCTATAGTTTGGAAAATGTCAAAGAATTAATGAATTGAAATGTTCATCGAACTCATTTCATCAAATTCATCTTAGTTAGACTTGATCCTAACCCTTTTCTTGATTGATTAAAATAATGAAGTTTTGGTTATATATATAGAGAGAAATGAAAGAAGAAGAAAAAAATCTGACGAGCTATACTCAATTTTTTTCTTATGACTATATTCTATATAGAGTTATTTTAAGGATTTTGACGAGATTTTTAAATTCATAATACAATAGTTTGAAATCATAGCATTTAATCACAAATTCACCTAATTTGTCCTTACCCCCAAAGGCAAAATAGCTACTACTTAACACTTGCCTTTTTTGGTATTTTCATAATTTTACCATTTAGGCCAATCTTATACATGTCTTGTTTTCAAAGAGAAATGATAAAAGTGAGAAACTATTTCTTAAAGAAATCACAAATACCTACTTCATGTCCCATTATTTAACTAATTTATTTATGAGGGGGACATAGGTGGGCTCAATTTTGTTTTTAATTATAAAAAAAAATCACTCTATTTGGTAACTATTTTAAAGTGGCGAAACATGTTTGGCTCCATGCCAATTTCCAACCACCAAATAAGCTAATAATTAATGATATTATTACCCCAAACAAAAAAAAAATCCTCATTAAATTGGTTTCTCTAATTTTGGACGAGTTGTATAGAGTCAACATACAAACTCGGTCTACGTACAATCGTGCCCACAAATTAAAGAGCTAATTAAATCTTATAATTTCATTTCTTTGACCAGCCACATCCTACTCACATTATAAATAAAAAAACAATCTTGAAAAATTGAAAAATATGTTATACAATTTTTAAATAAATAAGTTAAGGGCAGGAGTAGTCACAAAGATACTTAGCTAGGAAAAAGAAGTGCATTAAAAGGTGGGAAAATGAAATACAACTGGTTTTGGATGTGACACCACTTAATAGAAATTTGTTTTTATTTTCTCGTCACTACTCTATTAATATATAGATTTCATTATTTATTTTATTTATCCTAAACATATAAAGAAATTATGTTAATATATAGAGCATGTAGCAGGATTACTTAAAATAAGAAATAAGAAGTAACATGTATCTTTTATTTTATCAGTGGATGATTTGGATTGAATATTATGTATTCTTTATATGTATAAAATTACCATGTTTATGTATAAAAAAAATCTAAAAAATATGTATACTTCCTAATTAATATTAGATCCGTACCGGAATATATAAATTAAAAAATGGAATAAAAAGTGAAACTTTCTCAAAGTAAAAAGGGGAGTCTTTACTCTTTATGTAGGATTCATGTGAACCCCTCTTCTGATTAGGGAATTTCTATTTGGTAAAGAAACAAAGTTTACCTCATCTAAGAAGAAATCTAATCCAAAAAACAACAATTTAGCATGCAGTAATTATGCTATGATGAAAGCTACGCCACATTCACTCAACATTTCTAGAGCAAAATGTTATCTTTACTTCTTTAGCATTATTTTTGAAGGCACAATTGGAAGTATAGGCAATAAAGTCGCCATAAAAATGCATTCTTTTTGTAATTGGGATAATTGGATTTCAATTCAGGTTTTTTCTATTTCAAGAAAATGATTGACAGCAACCTTTTTACCGCTGTTACTCAGTTTAAATACAAAAATATAGAAGGGATTGCTCTAGTACGGAGAGGGAGAGGGAGGGAGAGAGAGAATTCAAGGTGGAGAGAGAGAGAGAGAGAGATAAGATGATGTGGCTTTGAATTATTCTACCAAATCGTGCCTGCCTGCTTTTGTGGGAATGGCTAGGCTGAGGGTGTGCAAAACATAATTCTTGAAATTCTTGATTCGTTTGACTGAATACTCGTGGAATTAAAAAAAAGAGAGAAATAAAAAATAATAGAAAGAGTATGAGAACAGTTCTGTTTGTCTGAGGTTCAGACAAAGAGTTTTTCTGTTCTGGGGGGGGTTTTGTGGGTTTTTTCTTTTTTCTTGAGTGTATAAGGTGGAGAAGATAGATAGATAGATCGATAGAGAAAGATGAAGAGGGTGGAGGTGGCGGCGGCGGCGCTGCTCATTGGCATTCTGAGCTTCACCAATGCAGAGACAGATCCAAATGATGGTCAGTTCTTCTCTATTTTACCTCTTTCATTTTCATTCTCGAGATTATTTATGCATGAGTATGTTTATTTATGGATCAGTGTGTGTGTAATGATGGGCTTACGGTTTTGGGAGGGAAAGTTCTTTGATTGGTTTAATGATGTATACTAGTTGGGATTGATTTCTTTTCCTATTTTCGGTTAGAAATCAAGAAAATGAAAAATTATGAGCATAAATAGTTTGGTTTGAATGACTAATTTATTTATTTTCTGCTGCTGGCTGTTCTGCTTTTGTGTTTTGTTATGTCATTGATATCATTTGTTTTCAAATTAAAGATCTTTTTCTGCTATTTTAGGCTGTCACAATTTGATTCCTTTATTTGTTTCTTGAAAATAAGAGTTTCTGCACATTGCAGAAAGATTTGATTCTTGAATTCTTGTTAATTGTTGTGGTTTATGATGTCTTTGTTGTTCTGGTATATATTTGAAGAAGATGTTTTCAAGCTAGCCTTTGAAATGGTTTTGTTTAAATCATTCACTACTTGTTTATAATTGACTCTTCCGTGGACAATTATCCTGCCCTTTTTCGATCAAGGAAAGACGAGACACTCATCTTCTCTGCTCTTCAGATGCATCTTCAATTTACGAGAATTTGTGCTTTTTTTTAAAATTATAAACAATTATATACTTTCTTGCTGACCTAACATTCTTGAATAATTTTGTGGATTTGTGAAAAAGTTAAAATACTTGTTAATTCAAATAACTTAATCCTTACTTCAACTGGTTCTACTTGAATATGCAGCTACCAATCTCAATCTATTATACACAAGCTTAAATTCTGCACAGCAACTCACTAATTGGAAGCAAAACGGCGGTGATCCATGCGGAGAGAACTGGAGGGGCATTACTTGCTCGGGCTCAAAAGTCACACAAATGTGAATTAACACGAACCTAATGATTTTCTTGATTTCGTTCTCTTTATTTAAATGTTCGCTAGATTCTGATGCTTTAGTTATGTTTGTCTATCAGAAAGATATCTGGACTAGGACTTACTGGGAATATGGGATTCCAGCTCGATAGATTCACATCCGTTACTACATTGTAAGGCAAATATTTTCGAAGTGTTTAGCTACTAATTCTATCATTTCTCATTTGATGGCATATCTTTTGATGGGCATTTGCAGTGATATAAGTAGCAACAATCTTGGCAACCAGATTCCTTATCAACTACCTCCGAACGTGCAACAACTGTAAGCTTTCTATTTCTTGTAATTAACGCGTTATGAAATTTCTTTCTTCTTCTTTTCTTTTCTTTTCTTTCTTTTTTTTTTCCCCTCAAGTTCCCATCTCATTGTATTCACATATGCAGAAACCTTGCTAATTGCAGCTTCACGGGTCCACTTCCGTATTCCATATCGCAGATGAGTTCTCTGAAATACCTGTTAGTAATACCTCGAAAAATCTCCTATAAGAAGAATCGTGAAAGTTCTTTATTCTGAAAAAAGTTTGATTCTTTGCATTTGGCAGCAATGTGAGTCATAATCAGATCCAAGGCCAAGTGAATACCCAGTTCACGTCGCTTACTTCTCTCACGACATTGTAAGGCCAATCTCCCCGTCTTTCTTTTTATATCCGTTCAAATTTGTTGCAAATTCCGATTTTGCAAAATTATCTCCGTCTTCTCATCAGCTATACAATATCTACTTATGCTTCAGGGACTTTTCTTACAATGCCATGTCCGATAATCTCCCACAGACTTTCGAGTCGTTGACAAGTGTAAATGACATGTAAGTGGACTATAATTTGTCTTAGCGTTTTACATTCTTCTTGGATGATTAGTAATCTGCTTTATGCAGGTATCTGCAAAACAATCAGTTTACAGGAACACTTGACGTCCTCGCAGATCTCCCCCTTCAGCATCTGTGAGTTCGCTTTAGAATTTTCCGCATCTACACAGCATACTGCATACTCCCTCCATCCCGCTATAATTGACCACCTTTCCCGATTGGGATGTCACACTAAAAGTGGCCACTTTCCGAATTTGACAAATAATTATTATCGACTCTTCTACTTTATCATCTTCTCTCTTTTACCCTCTCATTATCTCACTCGTCTTCTCTCTTATACTTTATCATCTATTCTCTTAATTCTCGTGCCGGAGGGAGTATGTATTAAATTTAGTGTTTCTAAGCGATTAATTATGAGAAAAATGGTTTTACTACTTGGCTGAAGTATGTTTTATTTTGAAGGAATGTTGAAAACAACCGTTTTACCGGATGGATACCCGACAAGTTGAAAGGCATAAACCCACAGTAAGTATTTTGCTTTTGTATGCATATCTGTATGCTTTCTTGCTCATAAGGAGGTTGTAATAATTTCTCAATCCTACAGAACGAGCGGTAATCAACTAAGCTCGGGACCCGCACCTCCATCCCCACCTGGAACTCCTCCGGCCCCTAGGCCAAACCGGGACCACAATTCCGGAGGCGGCAGTTCATCTAATAAAGGAGGAAGCAGTTCTGGTATAGGCGCTGGTGCTATAGCTGGGATTGTGATATCAATCTTGGTAGTTGGAGCTCTAGCAGCATTCTTTATTGTCAAAAGACGATCCCGTAATCCATCCACTGACGTCGAAAAGCTCGACAGCCAACCTTTTCCTCCTATTCCTCCTCAAGCTCCAGAACAAGTGCAAGGTGATTTTTCAAATTTACATTCATATCCATATTTTATTAATATACAAGAGAATAATTCGTTTTTAGTCTCTATTGTGGTCTTTGTTCGTTTTTGATCCTCCAATGTGGGTTGTATACGATTTTGGTCCTATAACTTTACAAAATGTTCGATTTTGGTCCCCAATAGAAATTGTCGAACCGAAATAGGCGCTTGGACTACACTCTTCATTGGATGACTAAAGTCGAACACTTTGTAGAGTTACAGAAGAAAGACGAACAATTTAAAAAATTACATGACACAAAAACGAGTTCAATTTTGATCCTTAAATGTAGCATCTGTTCGCTTTTTATGTCATGTAACTTTTAAAAGTGTTCGTCTTTGTTCTGTAACTTTACAAAGTGTCCGATTTTAGTTCTCCGACAAAGATTGTAGTTAAGCTCCTATTTCGGTTCGACAGTTTTCGGTAGGGACCAAAACCGAACACTTTGTAAAGTTATAGGACCAAAATCGAACACTTTGTAAAGCTATAAGACCAAAGTCGAACACTTTGTAACGTTATATGACCAAAGTCGAACATTTTATAAAGTTATAGGACCAAAATCAGACACAACATATTAGAGGATAAAAAATGAACATAGACGACATTAGATGACTAAATTTGAAATTTTCTCTAATATACAAAACTAATGACTATTTCTCTGCAGAAGTTAAGCCTGTTCAATTTTCATCAGCCACCAGCACCAAAGCCTTTGAAACTCCTGAAATGATGAATTTAAGACCGCCTCCGGTTGATTGTCATAAGTCGTTTGACGAAGATGATGTAACCTTAAAGCCCATTGTCGTTCCGCCGAAGAAAGTGAGCACAGCTCCGATAAACGCGAAACTGTTTTCAGTCGCGGACTTGCAGATAGCAACCAATAGTTTCAGTGCCGAAAACCTCATCGGCGAAGGATCCATCGGACGTGTTTTCCGAGCACAATTGGATGATGGAAAGGTAATCCCCGAATAACTTCATCGTGCAAAATCCTGATTTTTTCTCGGATTTTCTATATATTTTTGGAAAAACTTTTATTTCAACCCCTAATTGCAGATTTCGCTCAGCCAATTTTCTCCCGAAATTTCAAATTTCACCGCCCTAAGTTCTAATACGGGATCAGTTGATGAGAAACATATATTTCAACTCTATAGCTAAATTGGTTGCATTTTGGTGATAGGTTGTTGCTGTAAAGAAAATAAATGCATCTGTTCTATCGAATTCGGAAGACTTTCTGAATATCGTGTCAGAAATCTCCCGGTTGCATCATCCAAATGTAGTTGAACTGATTGGGTATTGCTGTGAGCACGGACAACACCTGCTCGTTTACGAGTTCCACAACAATGGATGCCTGCACGAATTTCTGCATCTCTCCGATGAATTCACCAAGCCTCTTACGTGGAACAGCCGCGTTAAGGTTGCTTTAGGAACTGCAAGAGCACTAGAGTAAGTCTCATAGTATTGTTTCTTATAAGCTCAATTAATGAATATGGTTACTATTAGTTATACATAGATAAGATAGATATCAATCTTTTCAAATATATATATTTGAACTATAATAATTAACTAAAGCTGCTTAGCTTGTTACTCATCTGGTTATGCTATGCAGGTACCTACATGAAGTTTCCTCACCTTCTGTAATACATGAAAACTTCAAATCAGCAAATATTTTGCTCGACATCGAGCTCAACCCTCACCTTTCCGATTCTGCATTAGCAAGTCTTCTGCACGAACCAGATCAGGTGCATATTCATATGTTTGTCGTAATCATAAGTTGGGACATAGCCGGATATACGTTGTTATGTTGTGTACTTATCCGTAATTTTCTGTTTTTTTTGGAAGCTTTGCAATCCCCCCGCCAAATCTTCGACTTTGTCTCCTTCCCTAAAATTTTGCATCCCGAAATAGGATATTTCGCTCCCCTGAGTTGATGCATGCTTCACTTTGTCTTGATTTTGTAATTGTGTATCTTCGAGCAATTGCAGGCATCCGGATACAGTGCACCCGAGGTAGCTATGTCGGGCCAATACACCATCAAGAGCGATGTTTACAGCTTCGGTGTCGTGATGTTGGAACTTCTCACCGGACGCACCCCTTTCGACAGGTATCCCAACTCCTCCCATGAAACGATAATAATAGTCTTTAGTAGCTTAAAACCGACGCATTTCATTATGCAGCTCGAGGCCAAGAACCGAGCAATCTTTAGTCCGATGGGCGACGCCCCAGCTCCATGATATCGACGCGTTATCAAAGATGGTCGATCCGTCTCTCAAAGGTCTCTATCCGGTCAAATCTCTCTCTCGTTTTGCCGATGTTATCGCTCTATGCGTCCAGGTATGTATACTACACTCTCTTCCTTCCTTATCTCTCTATTGTGAAGGATTGTGAACTTATATATATACTTGTTTGATGATCAGCCGGAGCCAGAGTTCAGGCCGCCGATGTCGGAGGTGGTTCAAGCGTTGGTCCGATTGGTGCAGCGTGCGAATATGAGCAAGAGAACTTTTGGAAACGAGGGTGCGGATCGGACAGGGTCTGGAGATGCCGAGGACTACACTCCATAAGTCTATCATTCTGTGATTGATGGCTACTTACATAGCATTTGTATCATAGTCAAGATTAGGCAAACAAAATTTGTTCATTCTTGGGTTTGATGGAATGATTTTAGCACTGTTTTTGTTATACCTGCGCTTTTCTCCTTATCTACTTCCTTATAATAAATTATATTTTTTTTATTTTTTTATTTATTATTATTATTTTATTTATTTTTGTTGATAACGAGCAGCAGCCCAATCACGGGGATGAACGGAATTTGTATGACCACTTTTGCTAGAAACATATTTGAGAATGCATATGTTAGGGAGTATTTTAACATTGGTGCTTCGACTACAATTTCTCAAGATTATAATGAGCAACAAGTACTTAAAGGACCCGTTTGGTTGTCGGGAAAGTAAAGTTATCAGGGAATGTGATTCCTCAGAATATGATTCTGCGGAAAATGATTTAGGAAAATAAACTTGTCTGGGAATCTAATTCTGTGGAATATTATTTCAAGGAAAATAGATTACTTCAGTGTGTTTGGTGAATACAATTTTTTTCGGATTCCAATCTTTTTAATTATTAGTAAATTGAGAACAACCAGAAAATAATAACAAATATATTGCATACTAAAATAATAAGAAAAAACCACTTCTCTCCTTCTTCACCCTCGCTGCATAAATTTAAACTCAATCACAAAGACTAATCATAAATTTAATCAATCCAGAAATCGATATAGTAATTTTTACCAAAAATTCTGTATAATGATAGAAATCGACACAGTAGTCTATCTCAAACCAGAAATTCAATCCATCAATAGAAATCAACACAGTAATATATATCAATTCTTTAATCAATCGAAAGAAATCGACGCAGCAATAGACGTCGCCCCTTTTGCTTTCATCCGTCGTTTCTGAACATAACTACATGGAAAACAATCAATTATCTACCCAAATTAATTAGTTAAATTAATCAAATTGATTGAATGGGTTGACTTCCCTCCTGCGGCATTTAGAAAATTAAACCTGGTGGCGGAGGATTAGAAAAAAAGAAAAAAAGAATTTTGCTTGGATTGCTTGGGGCAGAGATGATCAAGATTGAGTACGGCGTGAGTTTTTGTTGAAAAAATGACGGCTTGAATCAATCAGGAATCGATGGGTAAAATCCCGTGTTGTGGAAAAAGAATACCTAAATTTTAGTAGGAAAAAGAATCCTTAAATATTACCCTATTTTCATTATTTGCAGGATTCTTATTATTTTCCTCATTTTTTTTAAAATTAAACCAAACATGAGATTTTAAATTTCGGGAATCAAATTACTTTACTAATGCGACCAAACAAAGGATTTTAACAATTAGGAATAAGATTACTTTCCCGGAGCAGAATTCTTGCAAACCAAACGGGCCCAAAGAGTTTTTTATTCAAGCAAAGGGAAATTTGAATGGTCAAAATATGGATGATTTGCAATTAGAATTATATCAAAATTTATTGGGTAGGATATATCTCATTATAATGGATGATATGTATTGGTCTAGAGATCAGCCTTCAGGTGTAAAGGGAAAGAGGGGGATAAATACACCTGAGTACAAATATCAAAATCAAACGCGAAAGTCAGTGCTACTGAGTATTGCTACTGAAATAGTCAGTTGGCCAAGTAAGCTTTCTAGATCGCGTGGACAGAGTATCTTTGTACTGAGTCCTATCTACTGACTTCAGTCAGTGAACAGTAGTTCAGTATCAGATATGGTGTGCGGAAGTGTAGGCCCAAAAATATGTTCCTCTCAGTTGAAAACATGTTTTATGTTGATTGATTTAAAATCAGTTTTATGCAGTATAAACAGTAATCAATGTAACAGTAAATCGACACAAACAATTTTTATAGTGGTTCAGATACACAGGATCCTACGTCCATTGTCCCCGAACAAAATAGGAGTTCTTGAATTAATTTATACTGAGCAAGTCTTAGTTGATACGTGCCTTTGGACCAGATCTGATTCTTGTTTGTTTGTCTTATACTGAACAAGTCTCAGTTGATCTGTGCACTGGACTAATACTCTACTTATAGTCGTAGTGACTTTACAAGTTCAAACACAAGGGTTTGATTTTCTCCAACTATTAAGGAGTTCTTACAATAAGAACAGTTCAGAAAGCTGAACTCCTTCGAGTTTTTCTAAGCTTATGATATTATAATAAGTTCGCTTAGAATAGAGAAAGGGAACTAATGAATCTGTTGGGTTATGAGTCAGTAGATGGTATTCAGCTGATTAGCGGTTAAAATAATATTGAGAGAAATCACAGTAGTACTATGAAATTGAAGATCCCAAAACCCAACTGATATCAGTAGTGTAGTGTCTCGATAGGATAAGATGATGCATAGGTTAGACTTTTTGTGATAGTTTATCTTTTTGTCTAAGTCCTGTACGGGGTAAACTGTTGGACTGATCTTCTGACGAAGTTACTTTCCAGAACCTCACGTCATCAGTGTAATCGCTTGCATTCTTCTGTCTTCGTTGACCGTCCTCGAGAGAAGATTCTTCATCAGGTTGTAGGCACGCCAGGAAGAACTTAATGCAAAGCTTCGTACCTTCGAAGTCATCAGCTGACCTACCAAAGCCTTATCAGCTTGTCAGCCGACTCAGTCGAAGAAGATAGAGACTGTCCTAAGTCTACTGTGTCCGACAAAAAACGATCCAGTCACTCAAGTCATTTCGAAGTTCAGCAGAAGATCATACGAGGTTGAAGAATAGTCAACTCTGAACACTGACACATTCTCACCTACCACAAACCTCGACCAATGAGAAGCCGACAACGTTTTACCTGCTCTGACCAACTAAAGTTGCTCTCATGTACAGTGTCAACTGCCCTGCTGCAACAATTCGAAAAATATGGCCGTTTTCTTTGGAAGCTTGTGACACGTGGCATCGTCTTCTCCAACGGACATATGCCTGCTCACAACTATAAATAGAGAAGAAAACTGAGCTCCACGCACGGGATAAACAAGGGAAAAACGCTCAAGCTCAAGAACAAACTCTAGCAAACTTAAAGACCAATCCAACGAAGAACTTGCCTTCATAGAATATTTCTAGTTCTTCTCTCTAGAATTCTTTAGATCCCTTCTTCTCTAGCTAAGCTCATTGCCAAATTTATAGCTTAGAAATTTCGAAGGAGTTCACTTTATGTGAATTGTTCTTATTGTAAGAACTCCTTCTTAGTTGGAGATCATCCCCTCCCTTTCGAACTTAGGTTTGAATTGTAAAGTCGCTAAGGACTATAACTTAGAAGAGGTCATCCAGGTCTGCACGATTCCTTGCTGAGGCTTGCTCAGATAAATCAACAAGTTCTCCTGCCTTGTCAGGACCGTGGACGTAGGATCTTGTGTATCCGAACCACGTTAAATTGCTTGTGTTATTTACTGTTTTATTGCATTGCATACAACTGATTAAAAATCATATCTTTGCATAAAACGTATTTTCAAAGCGCACCAGCCAAAAGACTTTAATTTGCGAAAATGCGTTTTCAAACTGAGACGAATCTCCGAGCCCTACACTCTTATCCACACAACGTCTCCGACTGAGTTTCAAGTACTGACAAAAGTCAGTAGGAGAGCTCAGTAGTTGGCATACTCTGACCCGTGATCGAAGGTTACTATATGGCACTGTTCATCAGTTGCAACCTACAGCTCAGCTATCCTTCACGTTCTTAGAAAAGAAACTGTGATCAGGTGTATTCACCCCCCCCCCCCCTCTACACCTGACTATCGTCTCCGGACCAACAGAATCTCTAGAGTGAAGAACTTAAAAAATTTCTCTATATACGAGTTCTTCGTTGGGTTCGTCTTTAAGCTTGCTAGAGAGTTTGTGCACGTAAATGCTTTGGTTCCTGGTTGTTGTTATCTTCTCTGCATGAAAACTCTTCTCTATTTATAGTATCGACGTATGAATAGATCCGTTGGAGGGAGTCTAGACACTTGTCGAAAACGACAAGAAAAACGATCATCTTCAATTTGAATATTGTAGTAGGGATTCCATATTTTTCAGTCTAGGAAGCAGCTTTATGTCAGAGCAGGTACAGCGCTGGCGGCTTCTCATTGGTCGAGGTTAGAAGTAGGTGAGGTTTGTTCAAGCTCCAAGAGCATGTTGAGTTGACTTTCTCTGATTCCTCGGACCTTTTACCGAATAATATTCTTCTGAGATTCAATATGTGGCTCGAATTCCTTTGCAGATTCAGTGGGTTATAACATTCTCAACTGAGTTCCTGATGCTGAGTTCTTCCGGCTGAACGACAGATGTTCTATTGAAACCTATTAGCTACTGAACTCTAGCCAGCTTACTGAGTTCCTGACCACAATTGGCTCGATACATTTTCCGTTGATTCAGTTTATCAGGTACCGTATAATTTATATATTAAATTTATTTTTCTAATTATAGTTGTTTTAATAATAATTTAGTTCATTTAATTTTAGGCATTGACGACTCCACGTGATAACCCGTAGGGAGCCCTGATGATGAGCGCTCCCATAGTCATTGAAAATTATCGAACGCACCGGGCGTCTGGACTATGGTGTTTCACGTATGCTGCTAATTTTCCTGTCCCCCAAAGACTTTTTGACAAGCTTGAGAATCCTTGTAAGGAGTTGGAGCAGGGGACCCTGGATCTGTATATGGGAGCGTTGAGGAGGATGAAGTGCCTGGAGGTGTTGATGTGCTGGCACGCCCCACTAGCATCAGACCGTGATAGTCGAGTCGTCATTCTTTGTAAGTAATAGATTTTTTGCTCCATTTAATTTATTGGAAGAAATGTGTTACGGATCCGGATAGCAACATGCACGATATGGACTTCAATTATAGACATTTTTGGAGGCCAAACGAAAGCCTCATGGAGTACATTGTCGGGGCAAACTTGCGGGCCGATGCGCAAAAGTGGTACACTGCCCGATACGTAAGTATTTATATTAATTTTGCTTGGTGGATTATTTATATATTACAAATTATTCATATTAAGTATTTTAATTATTTTTGAAGTTGTTACTGTCGTGTCTCTGCTTCGATCACTGGGTCACAGTTCGGATCGACCTTTGTCATTGGAGGATTGAGGTTTATGATTCTCTTGACCACAAAGGCGATGACTTTATCCGAAAGCGTATGATAAGGCAGTTGAGACCTCAGGTGAAGCTGATTGGTCCTTATCTGCAGTACGGCAGATATTGGATCAGTAATGATTTCCTGTATCAGGATCCCCAAGATCAGTCGCCCATTGTGCAGATTATGCCTCCTGAGAAACAATTGGTTCAGAGAGACTCGTGAAGCTGTAGACCAATGGCGTGTATGGTAGCGGAGCGATTCATTGCCACTTACCCGACAATCGAGTGGGGCAGCAACCCCGACAATGTACCCATTTATCTTCGATTGATGGCTCAAAGGATCTTTGAGATGTGCTACACACGCCCGGACAATTTTTCATGACTTATTTGTATTTTGTTTATGGTTTTTTCATGACTTATTTGTATTTTATTTGAATTTATGACTTTTGATTTTGTTTATGTTTTTTTAAGTTTCTATTTTACGGTATTACGACTTATGACATAATTATAAATTAACATAATTACGAAATCATATGTTACTTTACCAATTACAAATTAAGAGCAATTACAGACGATTTTAAAACGCTTCCGACTCCGGTGAGTCCGGCACATCCGTTCCCGGACACTTCCTCCTGGTATGACCAACCAAACCGCATATGCTGCATTTTTTCGGACCGCGTGTTCTCCCACTAGATGTACTTCCTTCGGCACCTGAGGATCGTCTTCTATTCTTCGGTCTCCCTGTCTGTCGTGTGATTAATGGTGGCAACACAACCATTGAGGCCACATCTGACGGCACCCGCCAATTACGCATGAGGATACTGGATACAATGTTCCGACATATATAATCTTCCAATTGTCTGTCTTGTATGCGTCCGAGACGTAGTCTAGTAAATTTAGTCCAGCAGCCCTATAGATAAAAAAAACTTGTTAATACACAGGAATGTAGTAGCCCTATAGACGAAAAATCTAAATACCTGATAGCAGCACAAGCATGCGAACACGGGATCTCATCGAGTTGCCACTCACGACATTCACAAGCACTACTGCTGATTTGAACTTTCCATTGATACGTTCCGTCGTGAACCTTGAATTTGTCTCCGCTCACGGACACAACAGTGAAGTGATGTGAACGTTCCTCTGACGGGGCTAGCTTTAGCTCTGCAGCAATTGTGAGCACATTATTTCGTGCCATCGCTTTTGCTCGACGTTGGTCACACCACTATTGCCTCGATCATAGAGCATATCGGCAGACGTCGTGCTGTGAGCAGCCTCGAGTCTATGGATTCAGCTATGTTTGAGGTCAGCTGACTGTACCAGCGAATGGGACACTTCGATCTAGCCCACTTTTCCGGTCCGACATCCATTAACTTCTCGTATGCCTCAGGATAGGCTTGACGAATCCCTTCCATCGCACGATCAAAATCATACGTCGTATATGCATAGGCAACATCATGATACGACTTGACCCGACTTCTTACCATATCGTGTAATCTTATTCTGGAGATGATAGTAACAAGTGTTATGGGCTGCTTCCGATAAACATCCTCTACCGCGTTAGCTATGCTGCGGTGTTGATCGGAGATGATCATTAAATGGCTTGGCTTCATATATGCTTCTCTCAGTCGGGACATGAACCACGTCCAAGAATAGTCATTCTCAATTGGACTCACACCAAAGGCTAGTGGAAATATTTGGTTGTTGCCATCTATCGTGGCAGCTACAAATAACACGCTTTTATTCCTTCCTTTCAAGTGAGTCGCATCGACCACAATCAGATATCCCTTCCATCACACGATCAAAATCATACGTCGTATATGCATAGGCAACATCATGATACAGCTTGACCAGCTTCTTACCATATCGTGTAATATTATTCTGGAGATGATAGTAACAAGTGTCATGGGCTGCTTCCGATAAACATCCTCTACCACGTTAGCTATGCTGCGGTGTTGATCGGAGATGATCATTAAATGGCTTGGCTTCATATATGCTTCTCTCAGTCGGGACATGAACCACGTCCAAGAATAGTCGTTCTCAATTGGACTCACACCAAAGGCTAGTGGAAATATTTGGTTGTTGCCATCTATCGTGGCAGCTACAAATAACACGCTTTTATTCCTTCCTTTCAAATGAGTCGCGTCGACCACAATTAGATATCGGAGGTTAAATACCCACGGGCCACGAGAAACATTAAAAGTAATGAATAATTGTTGGAAACGACCTTCTGAATCGACTTCGAGATCAGTCATTGTACCTGGATTCGTTGTTTTTAATACGTAGAGGTAACGAGGAAACATCTTGAACGTAACGAGGAAGCATCTAAAACGAATCTGAGTCTCCACCAAAAATCATCGCCACAAAGACAATTGCGGGCTCGTAGAGCTACAATGTAGCTTGCTTGAAAGCCGAATTCCCCCTGGATAGCTGCCATAATTTCTTTCGGTTTTAGGACGGATTTTTGACGGCGCATTCATCGAGCAACTTAAGCTACGAGCGCCTTTGCACGCACCCTCCTTGGACCAGTCTGCGAAAAATCTC
>CM054802.1:15447647-15813397 GCA_028984105.1 Lavandula angustifolia | reverse complement strand
ATTTGTTTTTTTATTTTTATCTTTTTTAATCCATCAGATAAAGCCCTGTTTCTCCGCTCCAATTCTTCTCCTCGAAGCTCCTCCTCCCATCCACGCCACTCCGCCTCTAGGTTGCCGCCGTTGCTCAATTCTCGAATTTTTGAGATCGTCTTTCCACTAGGGATGGTGAGTGGAGAAAATTGAGGGAATAAACAGTGCGATTTTTCCCTTTTCTCATGAATCGGAAAATTGAACAAACCGCCGCCATAGGCATCTCAAGAAAAACCATCCTACTGCGAAAAATGATGAATTGCGCTTGTTTTTTAATTTGAAAACATATATAGTCTTTGAAAGGTGGTGGGATGTGTTCGGTTTTGTTGATGTGTGTTTAAAGATTGGATTTTGAAGTTAGAGAATTTGATAAGCTGATTGGATTTTGAAGATGAGCCATGGATGAGGGAGAAGTGTTGTCAACTCCAAAACTTAGTACCAAAACGGTATCAAGTTTGAAGTTGGGCCTGAGTGGGGGTGATTAAGTGTCCTTTTTATTATTTTTGTTTTTTTAATTTTATTCATTCAAATACTGTTAATGTTCAGCCAACTCTCAGTTGCGATAAAAGTACACCTCACTATTCACATCACATTTTTATACTCTCTTTCTGTAGTTGCTTTATCTCGTTATATAATTCCGTTCCGCTATAAACTCATCAAATTAATTTGCCTCAATTATGCCTTAATAAAATTCTGAATGAATTTTCATTCATTTCCACCAACCATTTATCCAAAATATATAAAATATACAATTAAATCAAGTTTTTAATCTCCGTAACGAATAAAAAATCTCCATAATATTAACGAACGGGAGAGTATAATCTTTTAAATTACAAAATATAAAGAACAAATATTCCACAGTCGAGGAACAAGATCGAAAACAACCGTATTACATAACCAAAATCGAAAATAAACTACATTATATAAACAAAATCAATATTTACTCTAATATACTACGAAATAGAAGTATCTAATATACTACGAAAAGAACATTGTGGTAAAATTCGATTATGGTGTACCCTATGACCGTTTTTATTTAGTAACCTTTGAAAATGAAGGTTCTTTTTTGTAATGTAGAATGTGTACCTTCACGCGCCTTTTTTATGTTGTTTATTTGAAAAAACTACAACTTTATAAGGATAATTTTACGCACAACTAACAATTCTCTTAAAAACAACGTCAAAAATAAAGTGGACAAATTTTATAGGACTAACATAGTATATGAATTCAATTTGATTCAAAATATTAGGTAAACAAGTGGGAATGGGCAAAAATAGGAAGATGACCTACCAAAATGCAAAAATATTGCCAACTATGCACTAAATGAGTAACCTCTCTTTTTGCTCATGCACTGGTGTATATTGCTCTATTCGTTAAAAGCCTTATCCGCATCTTATTTAGCTTTTATTCAAAAAATAAGTGCTTTTTGCGACGCGTTTGACAAAAAGCCTTATGAAACCGATTTTTTAAAAATAAAGTTGTTTTTGGCCTATTTTCATAAAGTTCGATAGGAATAACTTATGAAATAAGCCCAAAAACAAACTTTATGAAAAAAGGTCATCATATCAATCACCATGACAATAATTATATATATATATATATATATATATATATATATATATATATATATTTATAACATAAAGCACTTATGTCCCAAGCACTTACTGGTATAAACACTTATTTAAACAGGCTTTTCCTAACAGGGCCATTATATATACAACAACATACCTACAACATATAGTATAATCGATATTTTTCACTTTTACGTAAATTTTTAATTAAGATCGTTGATATAATATACAATCCCACAATAATTGATTTAATAACAACAATAATATTACATGTGTTGGAAAATATGCATTTAAATGCGAGTATAGAGGAGTTTCTCAATTCCGATTTTCTATGAGTGAGAAATAGGCTTTCTCAAAGTTTGTTGCACAAAGTGGTGGAGATAATATATCTTTGAATTTGAAAGGAATTCTCTATTGATGATCATGATTGTCTCCATTGATGGTCATGATTGCCTCCATGAATGGTCACTGATTGTTTCCATTGATGGTCATGATTGTAATTGCCATTATGGTGATCGAATGACATTTAATCTTTCAATGTGGTGTAGTCCTCTATAAATGGGAGTGGTAGAAATCATTTCATACACACCACAAACATTATTCATCTCATCTTCTAAAGATTAGTTCTAAGTTCAAAGTTTGGTCCCCGCCATTCGCCTAGTTCGGAGAGCTTGTTATATTCAGGCTGCTGCGCTATAACAAGACGAAAGTCGTTTCATCTTTGGGGAGATCACGCCTAAACCGAGAGCACTACCGAGGCGTTTATCTCTTGCGGATAGAGAGTTTTTCTCGACTCACCCTTTGATATTTTGTTATTGTTTTAGTTCTTATTCAAGTTGTATTTGTCATTTCCTATTTACGTGTGTTGTTGATTGTTTCGAGATTACACTTTATCTTATTTTCTAACAATCGCAAGAGATAAAGTGACCTTGTTGCTAGGGAACAAAAACCGAAACTTAAACCTACCTTAGTTTGGAAACGGGCGTCTTCATCCGCTACATCATCCTCCACATGAGTCCCTTTTTCCCGCGGTGGCCACTTCCGTGGGCATCTCTCGCCGCCGGATTTGGTGGACCACCTCCATTTTCGTTCGTGGCTTCTTCATCATCAAGTGTCACATTGCCATCATCCAACATGGTCGCCATCTCCACCTTGGTCGCCATGTCATCCGCTACTAATGACCTGGATTGCTGAACAATCTACGTGATGCAACTCAGATGCATTTATGCGTCTTGGCGACACCGTTTATCCCTTTTGGGACGTTGAACTACCTTGGAGGGGTGGGGGCCCGACCCCAACTTTATCGGTGCCGTTGCACTTTTCGAGAGCATTGCCTTGGCCACAGAAGCCACCACAATTTGGTGGGGCCGACTTCAAACGCTAAGCAACAAAAGATGTTGTTTTATTTAACAACACTAGGATTTGGAAACATCCTCAAGGAAGATGGTCCCGCACCTCCAAGTGCAAATGAGGAGAACATGCAAGTCTCCATTGCTTACGAAAATTGGCGCGCTTCCGACTATTTGTTTAAAAAACTTTTTGTTAAGTGGTCTAGTGGGATAGCTTGTATAGTGTATATGCAAACATAAAGACCTCAAAAGAAATACGGGAGGCACTAGACAAGAAATATTGTACTAATGATGCAGTATGGAGAAATTTATTATAGTCCGATTTCTGGACTACAAGATGGTGGATTCCGCGATCCATCATGAACCAAGTGCAAGAATTCCAACTAATTGTGCATGAGGTTCATGCTGAAGGGATGTTATTGCCCGACGCTTATAGAGAAGCTCCCTCCAAGTTGGAAGGACTTCAAAAGCTACCTCAAGCACAAGTGAAAGGAGATGTCGCTGATGTCCGAGTTCAAGACGTAAAGTCCAAAGCCTCGATGGACCCAAGGGTAAACTTGTTGGAGAAAGGTGGTGACTCTAACAAGCGAGGGCGTCCCAACGGCAAAGACCATACAAAAGGTAAAGGTCAAAGTAGAAGGTTTGACGGAGATTGCTACAATTATGGCAAAGCGGGTCACATGTCCAAGGACTGTCGAAAGCCCAAGAAGAAGAAGGGCGAGACAAGCCAATTTGATGGAAAAAGACCTCACTCTAGAGGACCTAGCGGCTGTGATCACAGAAGAGGCAAATATTGTCGAGAACCCTGGTCTTTGGTTCATCGACACTGCTGCAACCGCACATGTGTGTGGTGATAGAAGTCACTTCAAGAAATGTCGTCCCTATCAAGGGAGGAAGCTGAACATGGGGAACCAAGCGTCTTCTGACGTAGTTGGAGTTGGAACCGTCGTACTGAGGATGACTTCCGGCAAATAATTTATTTTGAATGAAGTGCTTCATGTTTCGGATATTCGAAAGAATCTTGTGTCGGGTTCCGTACTAGTCAAACGTGGTTTTAGACTAGTGTTTGAAGCTGATAAGTTTATCTTATCTAAGTTTGGTGTATTTCTTGGTAAGGGGTATCTTACCGATGGACTTTTTAAGCTCAATGTAGCGGCACTTCGCCAAGTGCCCAATAATGAAGGAAATAATAATAATGCTTTTGCTTCTTCTTACTGACCGAGTGCTCCGATTTATGACATTGTAGATTAAGACATGTTAATCTAAATATGATAAAACGCCTAGTTAATCTCGATTTACTAAGGGTAAATGAGTTTAATGAAAATAAAAGATGCGAAGTATGTGTGAGAAGTAAAAATGGTTAAACCGTCATTTCATTTGGTAGAAAGGAGCACTAAGCCTCGTTGGGTGATGATTTTATCCTCAAAGACCGTTATACTTAAGTGGGAAATGATTCGCCTTCAAGCACTGACCGTAAGCCCAGCAGTCTCGTGCTCGTACCTATCCGCAAGATTTGAAGATCCCAAAACCCTATCTTGATTGATGAACCATTCCCGTGTAATTATTTTGTCTCCCGAGGTTTCGCACTCGCAGACACTCTGCTCCGGTTAAGGCGGTCGTAGCTTATCGCCCTTAGCACCGTAAGTAGAAGACTCGCATTTCCTGGACTCGGCGAGGAGCGATATCGAAGGAGTCGGTAGAACCGAACTCACAGGAGTAGTTCACCGAACTCGGAGCCGACCATCGCAGAGTACCCTCACTGTCTCTCTACCGAATGAAGATCGGACTCAAGCAATGGCGGCATGGTCTTCCGAACCGCTCGACACTTTTTGAATATACAATCGCATTGTCCGGTACGAGGAAAAGAGAAGTCGGCTTCGTAAGCCTCAAAGTCTCGTTCCGTCTCAACTACTCCATAATCCTCGACAAATGACAAGCATACACGTGTCTCTACCTACTAAAGTCCGCAAGTCAACATATTTCCGAAAAGGAGGGAAAGGACAACGTTACATCCTTCAAAAAGAGCCGTTAGCTACCAAAAGAGAGAGAAAGGAAGATCGTCTCCAACGGATCTTTTCCAATCTCTGCTCTATAAATAGAGGGACATTTCAAGCCTTGAAAAAAGGAGAAGGGCACAAGAAAGAGAGACGAATGCGCATAAGCTTAACGACGAAAACAAACACAAGCATTCAAACGAGCTAGAACCAGAAAACCCTAAGTCTTCCGCAAGAATTTGAAGATCTATCTCCAGCGAAAGACTACCTTTTTAGCCCATAGGGAACCAAGCTAAACCGTTAGAAGAGCCTCTAGTATCCAAATCGACGATACACGAACCTAAAGCTTATTTCAGCTGTTCGTCGATCTAGAAGCCACTCTCTCATTCCCACTCTCTCATTCCCTATCCCTCTAACCCTAAGCTCAACAGAATATACTTATAGCTTAGATGAAGGAGTTCATATTTGAACCCAATCCTTATTGTAAAAGGACTCCTTCATAGTTGGAGAAGTTTGTCAAACACTTCGCCTTGATGCCTTTGTAAACCGGGACTTGCTCAAGATAATCCCCAAGCCACGACTTTGTCCTCGTGTACAAGCCGACCGAGACTAACTCGGTATAATAAATAGCCTCCCGAACTTTTCGGGACAAGTGGACGTAGGATCGATTGATATCCGAACCACTTTAAAAATCTCGTGTCTTGTTATTGCTTTCCCGATTACCATGCATTGATTTTACTGTTCATACCGAAAACCTACTTTAAAATCATACAACCGTCTCAAGATACCGAACTGCGTCTATTCTTGAACCGAGACTTGCTAAAACGGTTTTTCCACTCAACCGATTTGGGCCTACACTTTTCCGCACTGCCCGAACTCTACCGTTGATACCGACTTCCCGACTCGCCCGCCCAGCGTATCTCGGTAGAGTCGACTCTTTGCCACACACGATTCGTAACAATGCCTATTTGTCCGCTGAATTATTTCAGATTCGACACTTTCCCCGAACAGGACCGTTCGTGTTCGAAGTTGAGAAAATCGGAGTCGTGTGTGTTGGATATGAGTCGGGGAGATGATACTCGCTTGTTGTTCTGTTAAAAGAAAATTGGGGGAAATCATAGTAGTACTATGGAATTGAAGATCCCAAAACCTAGCCGATATCGGTAGATTAGTGTGTCGTTAGGATTAGCTGATGTATAGGTTAAACTTGATATATTGATTATTATTTTTGTCTAAGTCCCGTACGGGGTAATTGTTGAACCGATCTTCCGTCAAGATACTTTTCGCAACCCCACGTCATCGCGTGTAATCGTTTGTGTTCTTCGGTCGCCAGCCTAATCTTCCACTGATCCGAAGACAAATCACCGACAAATCATCGTAGAAGATTACTCCCACCGATAGTCATCAGCAAAAGAACGTAAACAAGCACAGTACCTTCGCAGCCGCCACCTGACCTACTCGCAGATGCCGTGTCACCGACTCACCGAAGAAGACAGAGACTTTTCGCCCATCAGATCCTACTGAAAGCGACCCACCTATTCAAGTCTTTTCGAAAAGTTCAAAAGAAGACATACGAGGTTGTTGAACGGTCAACTCGATATTCTCACCAACTACAAACCTCAACCAATGAGAAGCCGACAACGCTTACCTACTCTACACAAGCAAAGTCGCTCTCATGAACAGTGCGCATTAACCGCCCCGCCGCAACAAGTTCGAATTATGGCCGTTTTCTTTGGAAGCTTGTGACACGTGGCATCGTCGTCTCCAACGGACATACGCCATAACTCACAACTATAAATAGAGAAGTTTTTGAAGCTCCGAGTGACGGAATTTCGAAGGGACAAGCTTAAGTTCATAAACGCTCTAGAACACTCAAAGATCATCCAGAGGAAAACTTGCATACTTAGAAGATTTCTCGCTTTTCCTCTCTGTGAGTTCTTACATCCCTTTCTTCTCTAGACTAAGCTCATTGTCATATTTATAGCTTAGATTCGAAGGGAGTTCACATTTAGTGAATTGTTCTTATTGTAAGAACTCCTTCTCGCTTGGAGAAAATTCCCTTCCCTTTCGTACTTAGGTTTGGATTGTAAAGTCGCTAAGGACTATAACTTAGAGGGAACCGTCCAGGCGCAAGATCCCCGCCGAGACTTGCTCGAATAATCAACAAGTTCTCCCGCCTTGTTCAGGACCGTGGACGTAGGATCTTGCGTATCCGAACCACGTTAAATCGCTTGTGTTCTTTTACTGTTTTATTGCATAGCATTCAACTGACTTGAAAATCATAAGCTTGCATAAAACGTATTTTATAAAGCGCACAACCAAAAGATTTAACTTGCTAAAACGTGTTTTCAAAAGAGACGAATTTCGGGCCCCACACTTTCCGCACAACACTCTCCGACTGATTCTCAAAGTAACCGACAACGTCCGTAGGGAGAGAGCTCGCAGGGCCGACTCACTCGTCCCGCGATCCAAGGCTTATTTGGCAACCGTTCATCGGTTGCAATCATCGCCCACCGACATTCATTGAGAAAAAGAAACTGAGCTCAGGTGTATTCACCCCCCCTCTACACCTGACTTATCGTCTCCGGACCAACAATTGGTATCAGAGCACACGGTGTTCAACTGATCGCCGGTTCTAAAATACTGGTCCTCTCGAACTGATCCTGAAAACCGTTTTCACTGCATAAGCATCTTTTCAGCATCCTTATACTCTTACTCTTACGATGTCTGATATGTCAGGTATTAGGATGGTACCGATGTTCTCAATAGAGAACTACACGGTATGGCGCGTACGTATGGAGGCATACCTAACGTCACTCCACGACAAGATGTCGATGTCCTAGAGTCAGACCGATCATTCCCATGATCGGCGCGTAGTATTTGCCGCCGGAGGAGGCGTGGGAGCACAAACCGGTGCTAAGGTTCCCAAAGATAAAACCGCCTACACGCCCGAAGAAAAGAAGTTGCACAACCTTGACCGAGTTGCACGTAATGCCATACCGACTACGCCGCTGATTCACACCTCGGAAGGGTATGGGATTGCAAGACGGCGAAAGAGCTATGGGACGCCTTGGGCCGTACCGAGCCATGGAACCCCTCGCATCAAAGAAAACAAGCTCGAGCTAGAGCTTCGTGAGTTCGACGCCTTTGCAATGGAGCCTCATCGAAACCATTGACGAGCCGAGTGTCGCATCACCAATCAAGTCAATGTCATCAACGGGCCGGGGAGGTCGTTCACCAACAAGGAGATGAACACCAAGATCTTGAGAGCGTTGCCCCGACGTAAGTGGCTTCCATTTGCTACTTATTTACGTCGCTCGATCTAAATGCTCTAACTCCCGATGTTATATTTTCGAATTAAAATCGGAGGAATTCGAGCATAGCCTACCCCAAAAATGCTTAAGCGCTCCAACCGACACACGCTTCGATCACGCCTTCAAGGCAACAACGCAATACCGGAGCCAAGCCTATTTCCTCAAGCAAAGCTGTGGCCACATCGCAGCAAAGTCTTCCCGAGACTTCAGGCCCCGACCGCCTAGCACCGATGGCTCTCAAATATCGAGGGAAAAGGAGAGAGTCGAAAGCCGAGGAAATACAACCGAGATTCTTCTTCGTAGTAAGAAAGACTATCATAAGAAAGAAGAATCTAATCCTTCTACCGAATGCAGGAAATCGGAGTCTCTGCCGTCATCCGTCTAAAGACTCACTGGTAAGAGCAAAGCAGAACATCCACCGCTACAACCGGCAAGGAGGGACACTATCGGCACGATTGTCCCGAACCCTCACCGCTCAAAGAAGCGTAACGACAAAGCCAGGAGAAAGAAATTCGCCAAGAGACGGCAGCCTATATAGCCGGAGAGATATCCAACAACTCAACTGAGGAGGATACATTCATGTATTCTTCTCAAGACGAAGCCGCATTCGTCGCAGCTTGAGGTCGCAGAGACAGTTCTCGATGAAGTCGCCCCGAATCGTCTCGATGGCCTGAGAAGAGGCCGAGGTAAATTCTAAACACATTATTACCTCTTCTTCACACAAAGACACAAGACACGTGCTCGGTCACGTATGATCCTCTAGGATGTGGTACAAGCCTACGACGATCCGCTAGAGGAACGTATTCACTGAGCGGAGAGTTCAAGAGAACCATCCAGAACTTGAACAGTAAAGGCCGAGAATCGTAGACTTTCTTCCGATTGTCGTCTCTACCGAGTCGTGGATCTAGTTGCGAGACTCAAGGAAGAGATTGAATCTCTTATGACTAAGTCTCACCTTCAAGAGACTCGGATCTCGGTCCGACCAAGGACAATTCCGAGAAAGAGACCGAAATAGCCCACCAATCGAAGCTCACGTGACGTGCACGACTATGACTCACTCGTAAGGAGTGACGAGGTCCGGAGAGGTTTGATGACCGAACAATACCCGGGAGTGAAGGAGAAGCTTGAAAGCATGCTTAGAGCACAACGGCCAACCGTCGTGAAAGAAGGCCTTGCTATACCCACGAAGCTTCCACCTCCAAAAGCTCAAAGAACTCGGCGATAGGTTCGTCGAGGAAAGGTGCAAGCAAACGACACCACACCTCAGGCGAAGAACAAGCGTAAAATGATTGCACCTCACCCGAGTAGCAACAAGCAAATGACCAAAGGTTCCAGCCCCAGGACACCGCGATCAAATTCGGGGGGAATCAAGAAGGTCGGATGGGCGTAACAGTACAAGGAGCCACTGTATGAGCACCCGGCCAGGACGGCTCGTACTACTATGAGCCCAAGGTCGGAGAAGCGCTAAGACTCGAAGAAGAAAGCGCCCGAATCCAAAATCATCGCAGAAAGTCGAGATCTCCAAGTCCCGTGGAGAAGAAAGTCGACAAGGTTCGAAGAAGAAGTCCAGGACTTCTAAGGTCCCGAGACAGATCCGGGGTTCCAAAATCACCCACTAACCAAGAAGGACCCAACCGAACCAAAGGGTACCTAAAAATGCCTCTGTTTTGCAGTGCATAAGGACCCACGGATAGTGGGACAGTGCTCGAGACACATGACTTACCGTAAGAGCTCGCCGACCAACTACGTATAAGAAGATGGTCCCGGAATTGAATTCGGTGACAACTCCAAAGGCTACACAAGGGGATACTAACGCCGAACATTGGGACCGCCACAGCCTCAAGAGTAACATATGTTGAAGGACTTCAACATAATCTCCTTTCGCCGCCAATTCCGTGATAATCTTAACGGAGTAATCTTTGACGCTGGTTTCGTGATATTGTTGACAAATCTACAAGGAAAACAGTGTTATCGTGTTCGCGGAGGAAGAACATCTATGTTGCAAACCGGAATACCGTCAACCTCGAGGCTTGCTTGCTCGCACGTACTCAAATCGAGTGACAAGTCAGTCGGCTATGGCACAAGAGACTCAACACCCGAACTTCAAGACCATGAACAAGCTTGTCAAGAACTCTAAAGTCGAGGACCGCCCAACGAATCGTTTATCAAAGACAAAAATTGTGAAGCGTGCCCGAAGGGAAAGCAAACAAAGAGTAGCAATCCACCTATTCCGTCACCTTCCACCGATGGAATCCTTCGCCGCTTCACATGGACTTATTCGCCGCCTCTCCAAGTGACTATAAGAGGCAAGAAGTATGCCCCTCGTCGTCATTGACGACTACTCGAGATATACTGGGGTCATCTTCATCGCCAACAAATCTGATGTTCGACCGAGTTACCTAATCTACTCAAGAAACTCAGGTGGTAAAAGAACATCAAGATTAAGAAGATACGCTCGTACGCAGAGGAATAGAGTTTCTAAACTCGCAGTTAAGACATACTGCGATAAAGAGGGAATTAAGCACGATACATCACCGCACGCACCCCCGCCAGAACGGGACTTGCTGAACGTAAGAACAGAACACTCAAAAGAAGCAAAGAATAACGCTCCTAGTAGACTCGGACTACCCTCAAAGTTTTGGGGCCGATGCTACTAACACCGCCCGTTACACTCGTAATCGCTCACTACCGACACAAAGAACACATGAAGACGCCTTACGAACTCGGAAAGGGAGAATTCCTTCTATTTCTCATTTTCATGTTTTCGGTTGTCCCTTGCTTTATCCACAATAATGGGAAAGATCGCTTGAAGGTCTTTGATAGCAAATCTGATCAAGGAGTATTCTTAGGATACTCCCGAGTCAAGAAAGCCTTCGTGAGTCTTTAACTATCGGACTCTTTGTGTGGAGGAAAGCCCTCATGTTGTTTTTGATGAATTTGTTACCGAGAACAGGAAAGATACAAAGTCAAATACCAAGATGTCAGCAGGAAGCTACATGATCTCGGATCGAATGATAAAGCCGAAAAGATCCAAAGAATGTTGGGATGATGAGTCGACGATGAAGAAATTCGCACTCACCAACAAGCAACGTAGTCGACCTAGTTGATTCTCCCAAACCGAATCAACAACAGTAACATCGGTCGATGAGGAAGCCCCAAGGGTAACCGAGACCTCTACCGAGAATATAAACTCGTGGGGAACGATTAATGTTCCCGAGCTAAATGCCCCCGAACTCCGGAAACTCGCAGATCCTAACCTTCTTACCGGATTGCTACAGCCACGTAACAGTACTCACCGAAATGCCTAATACACCTACCGACCGTGCGTAAGTAGTATGAGAAGAAGAAGCCCGACTCAGCGTTCGTGGCTCGATGCTCATTCTTCGGGATCTTATCATTGGAGATCCATCAAAGAACTATAAGGACGAGATCAAGATTAAGTCAAGGAGAAAGCTCACTTTACTCTTGTTTTCTCGTCTACGTAAGAACCTCGCCGATAGAGGACGCACTTAAAGATGCTCGGATTGGGTCATTGCTATGCAAGAAGAGCCGAACCAGTTCGTCGAAATGAAGTTTGGGAGCTTGTCGACGTACCTGGACATCGCACGTGATTGGAACTAAGTGGGTCTTCAAGAACAAGCGAGATGAAAACAACGTCATCGTCGAAATAAAGCTCGACTAGTTGCTAAAGGATACAATCAAAGGTATGAATTGACTTTGATGAAACGTTCGCTCCAGGTCGCTAGATTGGAAGCCATTCGTCTTTTTCCTAGCTTACGCAACACATCGTGGATTTAAGGTATATCGGATGGATGTGAAGTCGCCTTTTCCGAATGGCGTATTGAAGGAAGAAGTCTACGTGGAACAACCGTCCGGCTTTCAGTAGGGACATCAGTGTACGTACTTAGGAAAGCTCGGATGGGTTAAAACAAGGACCCGTGGCTTGGTATGATACCCTATCGGACTTTCTACTTCGTAAAGGTTTTCGTAAGGGACAAGAGATCACACCCTATTCAACATAAAGACAGGAGATGACATTCTACCGGTGCAGGATCTACGTGGACGACATCATTTTCGGCCGCAAAACGAAGTCATATGTCGCCAGCTCGAGAAGATGATGAAAGAGAAATTCGAGATGTCCATGATGGGAGAGATGAATTATTTCCTTGATTTCAAGTGAAGCAATCACCCGAAGGAATCTTCATCAATCAAGCCAAATACACTCAAGATCTTCTCAAGAGATTCGGCCGCGACTCCAAAGAAGCCACCAAAATCCCCATGAACACGAACTTTAAAATCGATCTGGACAAAGAGGGAGCTTCGTTAACTCTACCGATTATAGAGCTATTATAGGCTCTTTACTTTATTTAACAACTAGCCGTCCCGACATAACTTATGCCGTAGGTGTATGCGCAAGATTCCAAACGGATCCCAAGCGAAGTCATTTAGACTCGCCAAGAAGATTCTCGCGCTATTTAAGAGGAACACCCGATGCTTGGGTTATGGTATCCCGCCGATGATAACTTAATACTAACAAGTTATTCTCGATGCCGATTATGCAGATGCGGGATAGATCGAAAGTCAACTTCCGAACTTGTCGGTTCCTAGGCAAAGAAGCCGATTTCTTGGTTTTCAAAGAAGCAAGATTCGCAGCAACGTCCACTACCGAAGCCGAGTACATGGCTGCAGGAAGTTGTTTGTGCCCGATCCTTTGGCTTCGACAACAACTTAGAGATTATGGTATAACTCGTGATGAAGTGCCCATCTACTGCGACTCCACAAGTGCAATCCGCCATAACTCGTAACCCGGTTCTACATACCGTATGCAAGCACGTGGATATCCGACACCACTTCATCGTGAGACCATGTCGAGAAGAAGGATATCGGGATGGAGAAGATCCATACCGACAAGCAAAGGGCGTATATACTGACCAAACCACTAGCCGAGAACAAAGTTCGGAGAACTATCGCTGAGTTAGGTCTACCGGATCCTACCGAGATGCGTCGCAGATGCCGACTACCGAGAACATCATTGCCCAACAATTGGTAACAATTCGTATCAGCATAAGGAATCGTACGACAGTCGGACAACTAAGTACAAATGACTCGCTTGGGAAAGTCACACTGCATACACAAGAAGGGGGAACATAGTCATCAGCATGACAACCATTCTCCTTATACATAACGGTAACCACCGATAAGTTCAACTAAGAGGTTCGAGAACCACTGATAAGTTCAGCGATATTGTGTACTTATTTTTTTTGAAGCATGCTCGCTTTTATTGCATCGCCGCTCACACTCGTAGTTAATGTGCATTCATTTCCCGCCATTAATAGTTTAAGGAAAGGTCAAGAGGAAACCTTTTCATTTCGCATAAACCGAGTAATAAATGATGTCCGTCGCGCATTTAATGCATGTCTTCTCACTTACCTTTATTACGTAGATCTATGTTTTAGGCGGCTTTTGTAATCATTCATTTTATAACATTAAATCTTAGCCGTTCATAGTTTTTGGAAGATTAAAACTCGATCGTTGGATTGAAACTTGCAATCAAGCCAATATATACAAAATCTTTCATCTTCTATCTTTTTCCTCACTTTTCGCCATTATCAAATCCTAAGAGCTTTTATCGCAAACCGCTTCCATCTCAAACTTCTTATAACCGCTTTGCCTCGTGCATCTCTCAAGCTCTCATACTGGTAATGTATTCAAATCTGCGACAACTACTAACTTACTCTATTTTCAAGTGCTAACAAGTTGTTTTGCAGATTTCTATGGCGATCGTATGTACTCCCGAACCTATAGTGGAGATCATGGCCATTCGAATTCGGTTCGAACCCACAACGGCTTTCCGCTAGGTGGATATCCCATATCTGGGAACCTATGTTCGATGCTCGAGAGGTCCGGGTTGGAGACCTCGTGACCAAGCATCCGCGTGCCCATCTCGCCATGGCAAGTGGCAGAAGCGTATTTCAACTGGAACTCAGTGGCTGCTGGAGGAGAAGAAGCTTCCTTCTCATACATGAGAGAAACAAATCCGAACAAGTGGAAGCCGACTCAGCACACCTTCAACATCCGAGAGGCTCTAGTCCTCGCGTTTCAGCTTCCTAATTCTGGTATCTCACCTATCGGATGTAAGGAGAGGGAGATCAATGCCTATGTACAAAAGTTCTGTGGACGCAGTGATCTGACGTTCAAGACAGCTCTCCCGAGGAATCTTTTGCTACCCCAATACAGAGGTTTAGCGTATGTGGTCTCGCACATACTGACAAGCTCAGCTGGATCGTATGATCAACTGTCCAAGCCATGGATTCAGCTGATGATGGCTATTGACGATGGAGTAGAAGTGAACTGGGATGACTATTACATGACTCAGATGAAAGCCCAGGCCCAGAAATTCACTACTCTACCCACTGGCGAGAGGAGGTTGGCCAGTACGGGTAAGCTTCTATGCGGGACTAAGATGTCTGTCCTAATAGAGAGTGTTGTACAGAGGAACTCAGCTTTCAAGACTCAAAGCTGTACAACACTAAGCTGATAAAGTTTAAGACTAAAGAAGCGACTGAGAAGTCAATCGGGCAAAGGGCCACCCGAAGCGTAAGAGAGCTGCTCCCGCCCCGCCATCTCCCGCCGATGTGTCCAAGAGGAGGAGGCTTATCAAGCCACGACTAGCCGAGGTCACCGTGGCTCACCCGATAACCGTCATAGAACAGGCTCCTCCTCCACCTCTAGATGAGCAAACCTTGGACTCCGACACAAGGATGGAAGGAGCCACCCTCAAGGAGAAAGCTCAAGTCATCGGCTCCGATGACACTCGCCGGGACATTCGAGAGCCAACCGAAGAGACCGAATGGACAACAACTCATACCACTCGCCTACGTGCTACAACTGAGATTCACGATCGATTCCGTAGAGATAGCCGAGCATGAAGACTTGGTTGACATTGCCATCGTGGCAAGAGTTCGGGATGCTACCGAGGTTCTTAAACCGGGATATTCCGATAGATTTTGCAAAAACTCGCCAACCATCGATCTACCGACGCAGGAGCAAGATTTATAAGGCAGAGATCGGATTCGGGGAGCCACCGATTTGGCGTCCTTTGAGGATCTTCGAGCCGCTATGCTCTATCTTCTTAGCTCGCGTACCACGCCTCCCCGCCGCTAATGCTCTGCCTCCATCTCCTCCCCGCCGATGAGGGTGATGACCAAGAACAAGATCAGGAGATGGAAGGCAACCCCAAGGATGCAGAGTTGGGAGGCTCTGCTGAGGGACCAACTCCCCATGAGAAGAGTCAATCACCACCCCTTGGTACATCAGGTGAGGCTCAGGGCGCCCGAAGTACAGCCGGGAGCAGCTCCTCGTGTTTTCTCGATCAAAGGCTCGGAACTAGCTCTTACCGCATTCAACCTATTGGTTCCGTGTCCTCTAAATCGGTGAATAAGGCGATCGACGCCAAGGAGCTAAAAAACGGACTTCTCGCCAAAGACGTCCATATCAAATGGGAGAAGTATACGAAGGCGCAGACTGATAGCCTGAATAAGCTAGCCGCTGGCATCTCCACTCCTCAAGAGGCTCCTTCGCAGCCTGATTTTAAGGAGATGATCGAGCAGGTTTTGATAGCGCAGAAAAGCAAATCTATCTCGCACGGAGTCGCTGTCTTGCTCCAAGCTCAAGACAAAATATTTAACGAGTGACTCATGCTCTCACAACAGTCCAAGCTCAAATGGATGAGCGGAACAAGTTGGCTACAAGCGGCCTCCGATCGCTATTAAGCAACAGTCGAGGCCTTGAATGAGATTCGGAAGGAGATGAAGGAATCCAATGATCTAGCCTGCCGAAACTCCGCCAGGAGTCGCTTGCTCATCTCAATCGATCTAGGGCAGCTCAAGAGAAGGACCGGGAGCAATACCGTGACTTGGTTAAGGACTTCGACTCTACGCTTACTCGATCAAGGACTCGGTATACAAGCTCGAGAAAGAAGTCACAGCCTATCCGTACCAACCTCGATAAGGCTACCGATGCCAAAAAGGGGGAAGGTATAATAAAAGATGAATCGAAATGGATACTGCCGATGTACGTGATAATCGTGGAAAGGGTTCGGGAGGAGAGACCCTCCACAGTGAAGAACCCGCACGTACTCGGGGAAAGGGCTCAGGAGGAAGGACCCTCTACTACTCAGGATAAGAACTCTTCCGAGGTCCTTCTCCTAGAATTTCCACTTCAGCCCAACCCCCATCTCCTCTTCGCTCGCTCACATTGAAGAAGTAGCAAACTTTATTGAAGCAGGAGACAAGAAGAAGAAGAGCTCGAACAATTGCCACCGTAGAGGCCGGGGAAGGAGATTGCAACCGTATCTACTCCTCCTTCCTCCCGAGTGTCCATAAGTTCAAATCAAAAGCGGAGCAAGAGAGCTTTTGACCTCAAAATTGCCCAACAATTGCAGGATAAGCTCGACCATGAGCGTCGCCTTGAAGAGGCAAAGCAGGCAAAGAAGACCAAGGGCAAAGCTGTTAGGGGCAAAGGCAAGAAAAAGGTCGGGCCTGGTCGAAGAGCGTAAGAAGAAAGCCCAAGCGCATTTTGCTAAGGCTCTTCCGACCGAGATCCAAGCTGCCGCTCGTAGTATTCTCACTTCTACTCTAACACCTGAGCAGATAGTGGAAGATCAAGCGACCTGGGAGGCGACGCTGCAAGGTCTGAGTCTCAGGCGAGGAG
Source organism: Lavandula angustifolia (assembly GCA_028984105.1). NCBI lineage: Eukaryota > Viridiplantae > Streptophyta > Magnoliopsida > Lamiales > Lamiaceae > Lavandula > Lavandula angustifolia. The sequence goes on along the minus strand of CM054802.1, from coordinate 15,796,427 downwards.
ACAGTAGAGCAGCCGCACTCCGCGAAAAGAAAAGCATAGCTGACTTGGCGAAAATGCGTAGCTTATCTCTCAAGCCGCACTGATCCGAGGAGGCGATCCCAAGAGGATCCAAGTTCATCGGGGGCCCATATGTTAAGAATATTCCTATCCCGCATGTGGATAAATGGGTGCCGGCCGATATGAACGTCCATTGGGAAAGGCCGAAAGAGGATTTTATTAAAGGCTATTTTGTATGGCGCATTTATCCTCTCGATCGTCCAGTCGATCGGTTATTCGACGAACTAATCTCGAGATTTGATGTCTCATTCGGAGATCGGCCGAGACAGATTATGGAAGAATAGAATATTCCCTTCGTGCCCCAAACTTTCCCGACGTATTCCTCCGCCAAGAACCGCTAGTGGACTCCCGTGCACGAAGGACATTGAGAGAGAGAGAGAGGAAGCCGCTTTCCATCCGGGTTTGCCGCCTGACAATCCTCTTGACAACGAAGAAATCCAGGAGATCAGGATCAGAGTTTACAAGTAATATTACCCGGATCCTCCTACCGAGAAGTCTCGCCGATTTCAAGGAAAGGACTCAACGCCTGCAAGCGTCAGCGGATTTCTCTTTCTTTTTTGATTTCCCGTGTAATAGCCGTAGGAGCTTGTATATCATTGATTATATATATCGCCTCCTATTGCTTGTTAGACAATTACTCATTGTCTTCCAGCTCTTTGCATCGTGTTTTTCACGACCGATCACTAAGTGATCTGACACACACTCACAGCCGGTTTCTCGATTTTGCCTATCTCCCACCTACTGAAGTATTGAAATTCCTTTATTTTTTTCCTCAGAATGTTGTAAGGGGGAAATTGGTGTCAGTAGGATAGCATCTTTTATAGACTTGAGAAGTTTAAGAGGTAGAGGTAGAGGTTTAGGCATCATCAATTAGGGGGGAAATTGTTGGATATGAGTCAAGAGATGATACTCAACTCGTTGTTCGGTTAAAAGAAAATTGGGGGAAATCATAGTAGTACTATGGAATTGAAGATCCCAAAACCTAGCTGATATCAGTAGATTAGTGTGTCGTTAGGATTAGCTGATGTATAGGTTAGACTTGATATATTGATTATTATTTTTGTCTAAGTCTCGTGACGGGGTAATTGTTGAACCGATCTTCCGTCGAAGATACTTTTCGAACCCCACGTCATCGTGTAATCGTTTGTGTTCTTCGCCGCCAGCCTAATCTTCCACTCGGTCCGAAGACAGCGCATCACCGACAAATCATCGTAGAAGACTACTCCCACCGATAGTCATCGCGTAAGAACAAAAACAAGCACAAGCACCTTCGCTAGCCGCCACCGACCTACTCAGTAGATGCCGTGTCAGCCGACTCAACTGAAGAAGACAGAGACTTTTCAGTCTATAGTATCCTACGGAAAGCGACCCAGCTATTCAAGTCTTTTCGAAAAGTTCGGCCAGAAGACATACGAGGTTGTTGAACGGTCCAACTCGACATTCTCACCAACTACAAACCTCGACCAATCGAGAAGCCGACAACGCTTACCTACTCTACACAGTAAAGCTGCTCTCATGAACAGTGCATTAACTGCCCTGCTGCAACAAGTTCGAATTATGGCCGTTTTCTTTGGAAGCTTGTGACACGTGGCATCGTCGTCTCCAACGGACATATGCCATAACTCACAACTATAAATAGAGAAGTTTTTGAAGCTCCGAATGATGGAATTTCGAAGGGACAAGCTCAAGTTCATAAACGCTCTAGAACACTCAAAGATCATCCAGAGGAAAACTTGCGTACTTAGAAGATTTCTCAGTTTTTCTCTCTAGAGTTCTTACATCCCTTTCTTCTCTAGACTAAGCTCATTGTCATATTTATAGCTTAGATTCGAAGGAGGTCACATTTAGTGAATTGTTCTTAGTGTAAGAACTCCTTCTCAGTTGGAGAAAATTCCCTTCCCTTTCAGACTTAGGTTTGGATTGTAAAGTCGCTAAGGACTATAACTTAGAGGGAACTCGTCCAAGGTACAAGATCCCCGCCGAGACTTGCTCAGAATAATCAACAAGTTCTCCTGCCTTGTTCAGGACCGTGGACGTAGGATCTTGCGTATCCGAACCACGTTAAATCGCTTGTGTTCTTTTACTGTTTTATTGCATAGCATTCAACTGACTTGAAAATCATAAGCTTGCATAAAACGTATTTTATAAAGCGCACAACCACAAGATTTAACTTGTTAAAACGTGTTTTCAAAAGAGACGAATTCCGGGCCCCACACTTTCCGCACAACAGTCTCCGACTGATTCTCAAAGTACTGACAACAGTTAGTAGGAGAGAGCTCAGTAGCTGACTCACTCTGTCCCGCGATCCAAGGCTTATTTGGCACTGTTCATCAGTTGCAATCATCAGCTCAGCTGACCTTCATCGAGAAAAAGAAACTGAGCTCAGGTGTATTCACCCCCCCCCCTCTACACCTGACTTATCGTCTCCGGACCAACAAGGTATATTCACCCCCCCCTCTACACCTGACCGTACACTCGGGACCAACAATTGGTATCAGAGCGCACGGCGTTCAACTAACCACCCGAAGTTCTATAAGACTCTCGTCGTTCAAACCGGGTCTATTTGAACGGATCCGGAAAATCGTTTTCACTGCATATCACTCTACATTCATATCATTATTCTTCATGGCGATATGTCAGGTATAAGGATGGTACCTATGTTCTAAGTAGAGAACTATGGGGTATGGCGGGTCAGGATGGAAGCACATCCGACCTCCCTCCACGATAGTATGACCGAGTACTTGAGGAAGGGCCTATCGTTCCTATGATCGACAGACGTCGTGACTCGGGATGTAGCCGCTTTGGAGGAGGAATGGTGATCGGGAAGAAGATTCCCAAAGACGAAGTCTCTTCACTCCCGAGGAGAAGAAACTTCATAACTTAGGCCGTGTCGCCGTAAACGCTATACTAACCACCTTAAGTGATTCGTATCTTGGCGGGGTTCGGGAATGCAAAACCGCAAAGGAACTCGGGACGCTCTAGCGCTACCGAGCCGGGGACTCGGAAGATAAAAGCTAACAAACTAGCGCCTGAACTCCAAAAGCCGGAAAATTTGTCTCTCATGCCTAGTGACAAAATAGAAGATCTAAATGTCGATTCACGAATCGATGAACTCCATCAACGGGTCCGGGAAAGACATTCAAAGAACCAAGAGATGAATCTCAAGATACTCGAGGGCACCGCTTGGACGGACACTTGGACACCTTTTGCCACTTTATTGCGCCATTCTCGATTTAGATGTTGTCTCTCCCGACCATATCTTTTCGTAACTTCGGGCGTAAGAGTTTGAGTTCGACAAACCTCAATGAAAGCAAAGAGTCAAGCCGACATAAAAATTGACCATGCCTTCAAAGCATCGGTCGGCAAAAGATCTCCCGCGACGAGCAAGACAACGAGTAAGACCGAACCTTCACTCAACGACTTACAAGAAGGAAGTCTCGCTCGGAACGTGCCGCTCGCCGTGAAGTATCGAAGGAGAAGGAGAGGCGCAGAAACCGACTAAAGCATACCGAGACACAAAAGGTAAGTCAGATTATACGCCAAAATGCACTCCTGACTCACAATCCTCTGAATGCAGAAAGAAGGATGACTCAGTACCATCAAAGGATAGCGAGAACAAAGAAGAAAGAGTCATCGCTTGCTACAACTGCAAAAAGCCGGGACATTATCAATATGACCGTCCCGAGCTCAAGAGTGCTGAACGCGCAAAGACGCAAGGCAAGGAGAGAGTAATTCGCCAAAAAGAGACAATCTTATATTGCAGGCGAAATCTCAGACGACTCAGAAGAAGTCAACTCCTTCATGGATTCATCGGATGATGAAGCAGCTTTTATGGCCTTAGAGCTTGAAGCTGAAGAAGCTACTGAAAAGTGCCTAATGGCAGGAGAAGAGGATGAGGTAAATTCTCATGAACCACTTAACTCCTCTTCACACTGCACACACGACACTATTTCAGGTGCAGATGAGAATTTGGACGTTGCTACCACTTATGAAGAACTGTTAGACAAACAAATTCAGATGAGTCTGCAGCTCAGTAAGACTCTTTAGGAATTGGATACCCTGAAAGTGGAGAATCAGAGACTTTCTCAGGAGAGTCAGGCCGCTACTGAAGCCGAAGGACTTGTGTTGAGACTCAGGGAGGAGATAAACTCTCTGATGGCCAAGTCTCAGCATCAAGAAGATCGAATTTCAGTTTTGACCAATGACTTAACTCAGAAAGATACTCGAACCGAATCTATCAAGCAAGAACCGTCGGGACTTCGGACCAAGCACGACACACTGAAAAAAGAGTGATGATTTCTGGAAGAGCCTGATGACTGAGCGTTACATGGGCGCTGAAAAGAAGCTGGAGGCTATGCTTGCAAGCAACAAGCCCAAGCACTGTAAGGAAGGACTTGGTTTCAACCAGGAAGCTTCCTCATCTGGCCCCCGTACACCAGAAGTGCGTCTAACTGATAGGTTTGTTCGAGGGGAAACAATCAATGCAAATGTTCTGAACCCCTCAGCAAAGAACAAACAAAAGATGAAAGCACCTCATCCTACGCATCGGATTCGACCGTAAGATCGGACCAAGACACCCCAGTTCAGTCAAGGGGGAACTAGCAGAGTTAAGTGGGCTGATCAGTATGGACCACCTCAGTTGACACATCCAGCTCAGTATGGGTCATATAACTATGATCCTATAGTCAGAAGAGGTTTCAAGAGTCGAAAAGAAGAAAACCGCACAAAAGGCAAAGGTCGGCAATTCACCGCCTAAGAAGATCCGACTCCCGAACCTCGAACGACCTCGAAGTCGGCTTTGACCACCCAGGTGGTCAAGTATGTTGACTCAAGTGGAAAGAAACCGTCCGAAACCACCGTGGTTGTTAGACAAATTTGGGTTACTAAAACTAACATCTAAGGACCCAAAAGCAAAATAAAGGGTACCCGAATATAATTGCTTTTTGCGGGTGCACAAAGATCCTTGGTATGTGGACGGTGGATGCTCAAGACATATGACGTACCAAAGGAACCTATCGAAGAATTATATAGGCGAAGAAGGACCCAGAATCGAGTTTGGAGACAATGCAAAAGGCTATACAAGAGGATATGGAGCACTCAGCATTGGAACTGCCACAGTTCCTAGAGTATCATATGTTGAAGGACTTGAGCATAATCTTCTCTCTGTTAGTCAATTATGTGATAACTCGAATAGAGTGATTTTTGACGCTGGTTTCTGTGATGTCATTGATAAATCCACAGGGAAAATAGTGTTATCAGGTTCGCGTAAAAAGAATATATATGTAGCTGATCGGAACTCACAGAGAACACGAAGCTTGTCTGTTGGCGAAGAACGACAACCGTATGGGATGGCTTTGACATAGGAGACTCAGCCACCTCAACTTCAAAACGCTCAACAAACTAGCAAGGAACACTCTAGCAAGAGGACTGCCGAATGAAGTATTCAGCAAAGACACTCAGTGTGAGGTATGTCTGAAGGGAAAGCAAACAAGGAATCAAAATCCACCTGTTCCATCTCCTTCCACTGATGGAATCCTTCAGCTGCTACATATGGATTTGTTCGGTCCAGTCTCTCCAGTGACGATCAGAGGCAAGAAGTATGCTTTAGTGGTCATCGATGACTACTCGCGCTACACATGGGTCATATTCATTGCCAACAAGTCTAACGTCAAAACAGAGTTACCAACGCTTCTGAAAAAGCTCAGTGTCGAGAAGAACACCAAGATAATCAAAATTCGTTCTGACAGAGGAACCGAGTTCCTTAATTCCATGGTAGAGGAGTTACGCAAAATCGAAGGGATTGAGCATGAGACATCTGGCTGCGCGCACCCCTCGGCCAGAACGGGGTTGCTTTGAACAAAAGAATCGCACACTCAAAGAAGCAGCAAGAACTCTACTCGCAGACTCAGGACTCCCAACCAAATTCTGGGCAAAAGCAACTGACACTGCATGTTATACTCAGAACCGATCTCTACTGACAAAGCAGCATAAGAGAACACCATATGAACTATGGAACGGCAGGAAGCCTTCTTTATCTTATTTCCATATCTTTGGTTGTTCGTGCTTTATTCACAATAATGGGAAAGATCAGTTGAAAACTTTTGATAGCAAGTCGATCGTGGGAGTATTCTTAGGATACTCTCGAGTCAAGAAAGCTTTCGAGTATTCAACTATTGGACCCTTTGCGTGGAAGAAAGCCCTCATGTTGTTTTTAATGAGTTTTCTAACGAAGACAGGAGCAACAACTCTAAGTCCGAATCGAGGACATCGATGCGCGGCCTACATGATTCGAACCTAAACGACAAACCCGAAAGGATCCAGCTTTGTTGGGATGATGATTCGATGAAGGAACCGAAGATAAGCCTACCGAATCCGAACCGACGAACGCAAGTAGCCGAACAGATTGACTCTCCCGAACGCAGTCAATCCCAGTGTAACTCAGGGTCGATGAAGAAACCTTAGAGGTAACCGAGACCACTACCGAGAATAACAACTCGGGGGAACATCTATTAATGTTCCCGAGCCGAATGCCCCCCGAACCCGGAAACTCGGTAGATCACACTCTCATTCTTGAATTGCTTCAATCTCAGAATAGTACAACTGAAATGCCTAACTCACCTACTATCTATGTTGATCAAATTCCAGATGAAGAGCTGAAACATCATAGATCGTGGCTAGATGCTCACACTCCTGATCTAATCATTGGAGATCTTTCAAGAAAAGTCAAGACAAGATCCAGTATTCTGTCCAAGGAGAAAGCGCATTATATTCCTCGCTTCTTGTCTATCGAAGAGCCTCGAGACGATTGAGGATGCACTTAAAGATCTTGGCCGGATCATAGCTATGCAGGAGGAGATGAATCAGTTCACGAGAAACGAAGTTTGGGAGCTTGTTGATGCACCCGGCATCAACACGTCATTGGAACAAAATGGGTCTTCAAGAACAAGCGAGATGAAAACAACGTTATAGTAAGGAACAAAGCAAGGCTCGTGGCGAAAGGCTACTGTCAAGCTGAGGGAATAGATTTCGATGAGATATTCGCTCCAGTTGCAAGATTGGAGGCAATCAGGCTATTCCTAGCCTACGCAACACATCAAAGATTCAGAGTCTATCAAATGGATGTGAAGTCTGCGTTCCTGAACGGCGTACTGAAAGAAGAAGTCTATGTAGAACAACCTCCCGGCTTTCAGCAGGGACATCAGGTTTATAGACTCAGAAAGGCTCTATATGGGTTAAAACAAGCACCCAGGGCTTGGTACGATACCCTGTCAGAGTTTCTTCTTCAGAAAAGTTTTCAGAAAGGCACAGTAGATCGCACGCTGTTCAGCATTCGACTGGAAGACGACTTATTACTCATGCAGATCTATGTAGATGACATTATCTTCGGATCGAAGAACGTCGTCATGTGTCAGCAGTTTGAGAAAATGATGAAGGACAAGTTCGAGTTGGGTTTTGTGTTCGGTAGCCCAGACCGACCTTTACGACCATATTCTTTTATTGAACAAGGTACATTCATTGCTTAGAGGTGATTTCTTCATGATCTTTCTCATCTTTACACCTGGCTATGTGTTGTTTGAATTTGTTTGCAACAACGCATCTTGATAATTGTGTTCTAAGTAAATGATTTATTTTCTTTGAAAAGTACCAAATAAACTTCTACCATGATTAATATCAGAGTATTTTGTTTCGCTCTGATATTGAAGCAATTTTCTTGCAAGTCTAGACTAGAATCTCTAGGCTTTTAAAATTTGTCTATTATTTTGAGGAGTTCACACACCTCCTCAAAAGAAAGATTGTGATAATATCAATACTACTCAAGATTTTCAACTTTGTAACAAAGTTTTGTCATGTTTGGGAACATGAGCCCATAATCCTTGTCTCTGAAAGTTTTCATCTTGAGTTTTCCGAACATTGAGTCATTTCAGCTTTTAAGGAAAACCAATTATATTTAGTCACTAGTTAGTATGATGATTGTATTAAGTATATAGACTAGAATGATTAAAGAATGATCAATGAATTTTGCCATATTGGATTTCTTAGAACATTATGGCTAGGAAGTTAGAAGTTCAGACAATGTATGATCTTCCCATAATAAGAGAACTACAAGTAGATGATGTTATGATAGGGTTTTCGGCCCTAATAACTTGTCGGTCTAAGCGACATTGAAATAGTAGATAAGACATAGAATGCCTATAGCAGATATGAGAAAGTCGAATTTCATTTTGTGTTACGCATATGATATTTTAAGATCGTTCTTTTCAGAAGACAAGAACATTACCACGTCAGAGAACCACGTTGCAAGAATAAACGTATTGAGACGAATTAAGCGGTGACACTACAGACCACAAGATGCGTCAGTCTCGTCGATCAAGAACCTCGGAAATAAGAAGCTGGTAGAAAGACTCAAATACGTGATACACTTACACACGATTCACTAATGTATTTACCAATCGTCGAGATTCTATTCAAGCGAAGGCTCTTCCACTACACTATCTGCAAGGCTGATATAAAATGATCTCCACTAAATACAAGAATCGCATGGATACCTTGAGCGCTACTTCATCACGATCGAACACTGAGGTAGATACGATTTTAAGGCACAACGCTTGAAACGAATTAGAATTTTACTAATGATATCACAGCTGATGATCCCTCAAGAGTGCAGACAGAGTCAGAGTAGTTCTCTCGGAGCATCTCCAAGAACTTAATACGCTTAAAATAGTCGGTTACGATCATACGATGTTGAACACCATGATACAAAGACAAAGGCACAAGTGAGACACAACTATTTTACGAAATCATATGATAAACCCCTAATACATTTCGGACACTCGAATTTGAACAATGAGGAAAGAGGATCGGATGAAGACTTCAACTTGAAGGAATAGACTCACAACTATTTAAACTAGTATATGTTCATATGACAAGGTTATTCCTTTTGTTGCATACTTCTACTCATTTTCTTTTGACTAAAGAGTTATGCCACCTTGGTGCTAAGCTCACCCATCATTTATATTGATATTTGATCCGAGATGATATTTCTATGTATTTCTTAGAACTCTGTTGAAAATATCATCGTTATAAATTGGCAATGTCGTCCTTTCCTTTGAACCGATACTCATGTTCTTCTCTATAGTTGACCTTCTCTCATTCTATATTGGTCACAACTCATCATGTAGTTTGATCCTTGATGATTATTCAACAAGTTGTTTCTAACCTCATCTCAGTATTTTGATTCATACATTCATGAAATCTTTTGCTTTGATGATATAGCCGGAATCCTTTGGTTAGTCATCTCATTGCTTTATTATAGATGATTATCATTTTCTATATCATGTTGACCTCATTGAGGGTATCCTTTAATTAGATATTGAAAACCCTTTTTCTTTTGAAATACCTTCATGTGACGATATAGCTGAACTCATTTAATGTTATATCTTCTTAAGAATCCATCTCGATACTTGATTACTGTTAATTATCATTGCATATATTCATTTCATTGAAGTATCATGTGACAAAATCCATGATTAATAGTGTTACCTTTTTCTTCCGGACCCAAGGATTGTTTTTTTGAGCTTTGCTATATTGACTACCATCCATTTTGATGCTTGATTCCTATGACTATTCTGACTGTTTGTTTCGGATCGCGTTGGGATATTTAATTCATCTTCGAAACTCTTTCTTTCGAAGATTTAATCGGTGTAAATTGGTACTATATTCGCATAATACTAATCTCATCACTTCGTCACCGGCAACTCATTGAGAGTATCTGCTTAGTAGTATAAAAATAGATAATAATGTTATTTTAAAATTTTTTTTTTTAGTGATATAATCTTATATTATATTTGAATTTTTTAATTAAATTTAAATTAATTTAAAATAAAATAAATTAAAAAAAAAAAGATAGGGGTGGGGGTCGGGGAGAGGGATATAATAATAATAAATAAAAAAAAAATAAGTAAGTAAAAAAGTAAAAATAAAAAAAATTATATTTATAATTATATTAAAATTTTTTTTAAAGAGAGTCGTAAAGAAAATTAAATATGTGGTTGTTGTGGTTGTTGTTTTTTATATTTTAGGTTGGGGGGTAGTTAGCGAGGGGGGGGGTGGGGGGGGTGGTTTGGGGGGGGGGGGGGGGAGGAGGTTAGGGGTGGGGGGGTTGGTGGTGGTTGGTTTTTAAATTTTGTTTTTTTGTTGTTTATGGTGTTTGTTAACTCGGGGGGGGGGGTCGGGTCCGTGGGGGGGGGGGGGGGGGGGGGGGGGGGCCGCTCTCCGGGGGGTGGGTGCGGTGGGGGGGGGGAAAAGTAGTGTGGGGGGGGGGGGGGGGGGGGTTGGGGGGTAAGTAGGGGGGGGGGAGAGTATAAATTAAAATTTGGGAAGGGGATTGATAATGATGAAGAAAATATATATAAAGAGAGGGTGAGTGTGGGGAGAAGTATATGTTATTAAGATAGAAGGTGGGGGAGGATGTTTTATTAAGGGGAAAGGAAGAAGGAGGGGCGGGGGTGATATTGGGGCTTTAAAAACTAGTTTAGGAAGGGGGGGTGTTGAGAAAAAAAAAATAAATTTTAAAAAAGGAAAAATAATAGTTAAGTGTGTAAAATGAAATAAATCCCTAAAATGAGAAAAAGAAAGAAAAAAAAAAGAAGTGGAAAAAAAATAGGGGGGGGGGGAAATATAATATTAAGTCGCAATATTACAAAGTATCATATGATGGTATGCAAATTTCGAGGACGAAATTTAAATTAAGGGAGAGGGGGTGTAATATCCCGTATTTTCATACTTCGACCTTAGAACGATTTATTATTATAGTTATTAATAAATTGTATTACTACCATATTGGTACCATGATTATTCCACATCAATAAAATATTACGAATCGACTCCATTCCATCATAAAATAATCTTATGGAATACATGGGGACTTCATTACACCACCATTCGAATTAAGACAATTATATTAGAATATCTCCACCATACACGGTATTAAACACCTCCATGACGATTTGACCCAATCACGAAGTTTAGAACCAAAACCTCCTCGGTTAAGAGTGTTTTGGGCAGACTAGATATCACTTACCATGTCATTAAGGGAGACAACTACCACCCCTTGGAAGGCACAATCCCTACACGTGGAGAAGCACCGCCGAGATTGAAGTGATGGCCTACACTACTAGGGCGATATCACCAAAGCCGGTTCCCTCGTCGCATGCTTTATAACTAAGATCCTTGTCATTTGAATCACCTCCTCACACCACTGCAGCTGTGATCATACCAGCCCTCAGCCACCAAGCCCTCTTCTCTATCACATAGACAGCCGCACACTCATTAGCCTTCCTATCCTCTCAGAGCCGCAACGAGCCTCAAAACTTAGGGAGACACGCCGACCCGTCCAACAAGCCAGGGTTCGCGTCGGGCCGTCTGGGAATGCTCGACTGATCATCGAACCTTCAACCGTTATCTGCAATCACGAGGAAGACGAGGTAAGAATCGTGTCGCTATTCGTAAACTTCGCGAACAATTCGTAGGAACCCAGTAGTTGGGACCCCTATATTCCATGATGTGTTTTCCCTTAGATGTTGAGAGCAATTTTTACAGCTGATATTACTCATGCATGTTAGATCGGTGAATATATATATATATATATATATATATATATATATATATATATATATATATCACTCTTGTTTGTAATATCTAGGCGAAATAGAAAGAAATATGGTGATGCATGTGTGGATTGGTGATTTTAAAGTCGTTTGTAAAGCGGATATCTTTTTACCGTCCGATTCATTATTTCGACCCATGTAGTTCTTGCATGTTACATGCAAATGTTCGAAATTATTTTATCCCCAAAATGATAACCCATGAGAATAAGAAGTCCTCGATGACCTAGAGATTCGCACGGGATTGTAGTATCGACCTTATGATGATGCGGTTTTGGCCTCGAAGATATCGTGTTCTACCGAACTTGCTAGTAACCTCAACGCTTGAGAGAGAAATTATACAAAAATGTTGGAAACAAATTTTAGAACGTAGGTAGAGTCCTTGTGAAATTTGGTGAATTTTGGATATGGTTTCATATTTTAAATCGAATTTATTGCTTCTCGCTACCAAAGGACGATGCATGCAGGACAAGGCGTAGTAAAATAGTTTTAACGTGCACCACGAAAATGATTTTAAGTCAATTCTTTTTTTCTAAAAAAATTCTAGACTCATAGATTCATATGAAACTATTTTTTTTATAATTTATATCGACTCATGCAAAATCAGTTTATTGTGTATATTTTGTTGTCGATCGGAATCCTATTTTGATACTAAGAAAATGTTTACAGTCAGACTCTGCCTTCTGTGGATTCGTCACTCGTCGGAATTTTGTAAAATTTTAATATGTTATTGGCATGCATGTTTACTGAATTTTCGTAAAATTTCATGATTTTTGGAGTACAATTGACCCCTCATCCGTAGGTTAGACTAGCAAAGGCAAATTCTGTCCCAGATTTGAACCACGAACAATGTCTAAGTTATAACTCCTTATCGATTTGTTATTTTACCGTGAAACCAATTTCTAAATATACTAGGCTCATGAAGGATCATTCCTGTAAAATATGGAAATTTATGGTCCTATATCACGATTTATAGAATTCTTGAAAATAGAGCCCTTTTTACCAAAATTTCGATGTAGAATCTGACCTAGTCTAGCTAGATGCCGACTAGGAAACGCCTGTGAACCACGAATTTGTACATTTACGTTAGATGCGAACATTGTTACTTAAAGTAGGTTATTGTTGTAGGACCCCGCGTGGAAGAACCTTAACCTCGGAGACGTACTTCGCATCTTTCAAATCGATAGAACGCAAGGTGGGTAATATTTTCTTAAAAATCTATCTTGAGTTATTAAGCTCTATGAACTATGTTTATCCATGAAAGTTTTTGTGCATTTACCTGTTTAATGCTTCTACGTGATAGATCGATCGAGGCTCTCATCTGGCCTAACACGCTAGATGAGGGTTATCAAGAAAGTACGTACATGTATGATGTTAGTAGCACAATGACTGATCCCCTTGTGTACCGGATGCTAACATGTTATGAGGGACCCCTCGAGTTTCGACTCGGGTGCCAAGGCCCAAGTTATGAGGGACCCCTCGGATTTCGACTTGAGGGCCAAGGCCCAATTTATGAATGATATGGTAGAAGTAACAGGAGATGTGACACAGATGTGCGCACCTATTATGTTTTTTATATGCTTGGAGCAGTTTCCTTTTTAAAACCCTCCAAGTCATACCTCATGCATGGATAAACTGTTTTTAAACGTGTTTCAAACTGTTTTACCCACTGGGTACATTAGTACTCAGCCCCCAAATTATTTTAAAAATGTTTTCAGGTTGAGCAGCAGGGACGACGGAGACGGGCTGAGGAGGGGTTGATGATATGATCTTTTGTAATTTCGGAAAAATGGTTTAATCCTGCTTTTGTCACGCTCGAAACTATCCTTTCGAAACTTTTGAAATACTGTTAAAAGATATTTATGCTTTAGTTTTACTTAAGACTCAGTACGCTTCCGTATTTATGTTAAATGCTTCAAAACCAAACCGATCTTCTGCGAGTAAATTATAACAAGTTGCTTTTAAGATGAAGGACTTTCCAGAATTTCGATTAAATGTATGAAAATGTATTTTAAATTGTTCTTCCGTAGCGACTCGACCTCTGTGATCCTTCGTGGGGGTCGGGGCGTTACAAATAGAACAATATTCTACACTTATAATTCAGATTCAGCATGATATTAATTATCTTAAAGTTTGTCATTTAATGAAAACGACTTTCATTTAATACACGACATTCTATGCATAAGCATGCTGAATTCTGCCACGCATTTAATGCATGTCCTCTCAGAGTTACTACTTAGGCAAATTACAACTGGCATTGACTTAGGCGGCTACTGTGATCATTACCTTCTTTATAATATCCAATCTTAACCGTCCATATCATAAAGCAGATTTAAATTTGGCCTTTGATCGAAAAATGTTCACCTTCACGTTAGATATATATTTTCGATCATATCTTAGAAACCGCCATTAATATATCTTCAAATCCTTTGCTCCGAAAATTCTGAGATCTCTAGCAATCCTTTACTTGCTTCTTATCCTCTCTATTCTCAGAATTTTATCGGTATGATTATTAAATCTGTTACTATACTTCATTATCTCTTTTCAGTATCGCTATACTAACTGTTTTATGAACAAACGATACTGATAATCTTTTCTTGTGACAGATAAAATGGCAAATCTTTCTCTCGTCTCCCCAGGGAACATGCAGGAAATCTTAGACAAAGACCGTGTCTGGTGCGAACCAGTCATGGAGTTTGACGCCTGCGACCTTGACTTCATGGACGGGATTTTCTCGTATCTGAGAGCATCTGGTTTGGAGCAGTTCATCTCAAGGAAGCCTACCTTCTTCCTTCCTCGACAGTGTCTCGTAATATACCTCAACTCAGATTCGATATCTGGAGACATTGTTGGATGTTTTGCCATCCACTCCATAGGCGATGCCTCCATGCAACTGAAGCGGATCTCAATTAAAGAAGCACTGAGGAGAAGCTTCGCTTTGCCTGCTGAAGGAGTTAGCAATGTTGGCTACAACGGTGACAGGATAGACGACTATCTATCTATATTCTGCGGAAAACCTACCACATTCAGAGCGGCTTTCCCAAAGAACAGTATGCTGCCCCAGTTTCGTGCACTAGCTTATATAGTCACGTAGCTACTGACAAGCCAAGCGGGTTCATTCGATCAAGTATCGAGACCCAAGATCCAGCTCATGATGGCAATATATGACAAAGCAAAAATCAACTGGACGGAGTTCTTTCTTCGAGAGTTCATGGTTCAAGCTGCCAAATTTGATAAGGCAACGTGCAACCCGACAAAGAAAGGCAAGCTTTGTATGGATCGAAGCCGTCCATCATGATACAAGATATCTGTGGAGATGACCAGATCACCTTTGAGGACAAGGTACACTTTAATGTAAAGAAGATCAGGTTCCACAACAGAACAACTACTCTTCAGCAGATCGGTTCAGGACCGTCGCTTCAGCAAACCACGCCTACCAAGAAGAGGTCTCCTCTAGCGAAAATTTCTAAGACATCGGCTAAACGTCTGAAGAAAGCCATCGCCGATGTCCCTACTGCGAATCCGAGGCCATACCGGAGGAAACTACCGAACAACCAACCGCCGAACAGGGCACGAACATGCTACTTGAATAGCCTACTCACCTATGCGGCTAATAGATGAGTCAGAGTCCTCCGAGGAGACTTATTCGGTGGAGAAGGCCGTCGCCACTGAACAGACTCAAGAAGTGGATCAAGGGATTCCAGCTGAACCTAGCCAGAGTGCTGATATACAAACTCTGGAAAGCCCGCTTGATATTCCACCACTCAGCACTTTGCCATCTGCTGAAAAACAGACGTCCGCCATAGATCTTGACGACTCAGAAACGGCGTCTGAGCAAGAATCAATCAGAATGGAAGCCTCAGCGCTCAGATCTCAAGCATTCCGAGAGATAGCTGACCAAATACCGGAGATCGCTGGCCACCAAGACTTGGTGTTAATTGCTAGACAGGCCAGGCTCCACATGCTCCTAAGGTTCCAGGAGTGGCACCCACAGCTTCGCCTCATCCTTCACTACTCCTGTGACCAATTACATCAGGAGGAGCAGCACCTAAGGCAGTAGATATGCTACTCCAGGCCTGCTGACCTAGGTAACTTCGATGATCTGAGGGCCGCGATGCTGGCCTTGCTGCACGATAGGAAGCAGACTTCAGGCTCAGCCCCCTCAGATGCGTCTGACCACAACGGTCAGGACCCACCCCATGATTCAGGCCCTGGGAAGCCTGATGAGGGAGTACACCAGGACAAGGATACAACTGCTGAAACTTCTGATCTACCGCTCCGTATCCTTGGGCCTGTGAAGTCGGCGGCTGGTACTTCAACGTCTGCAGAGCCTGCTCAGCTCTTGCTAACATCTCAGTTTGAAGTAGCGCCCAGCCCCAAAGGCCGACGCTCAAAGTCCATGGCCAAGGCACTGAAAAGCCAAGGAGCTCAGAATAGAGCTCTAGCCAAAGCTGTCCATAAAGTATGGAAGAAAACTGCTGAAGCCACTAGCGCTGAGCTTCAGGGGCTGAAAACCTCTCTATCCGACTCAGCTGCCCCTGATGTCTCTTCCATTGTCTCAAATGCACTGGCAAAGCAGAGACAGGACTTTGAAGATCAGCTCAGAGTGATTCAGGAGGGACAGACCAAACTGCTTGAAGAATTCAAGGCCTCTCAGTCCACTCATACTGAATCAGTCTCAAACCTATCCCAGGCCACTGAGCTCAGACTCAACAATATTCAACAGGCCCTTGAAGGAAAGGTTTCTGAGAAGCTGAATGATTTTAAGGCTGCAACTGACCTCTCCCATAAATTCTACGAAAAGGAACTCGCTACTGAGAGGAATGAGCTGCATGAGGCCCTGACAAAGATCAACGACAAACTCGAAGAATTGTCAGCCTCCTACAAAAACCTCAATCTCCAAATATCCACTCCTACCCCGGCTGTAATTGATGATGCCAAAAAGGGGGAAGGAAAGGATAAAAGGGAAGAAAAGAAAGACAGTGAAAAAGGGGACAAGTCAACCCCCAAGCTGACCCTGACTAAACCCACAGCCAAATTCACTAAGGGGGAAGCTCCACTGAAGCCCGCCAAGAAAACCAGTGTCGCAGCGACGCAAGCGAAGTTCGGACTATTGCGCTCTTGGACCAGTGAAGAGACCCAGGGTGTCTCCGCTGCGAGCACAGCAGAGATCGGCCCAAGTGGCTCTGGAACAGCTGCTCACGCAACCCAGACTCCTACTGATATTGTTAAGGAGGTTGCTGAGTATGCTGAACATGATGATTCAGAAGAGGAAGAAGCCCCTCTACCACCGCCTGTTCCAGGCAAAGGGAAGAAAGTACTGGAACTCCCGACCCCTCCAGCAAAGAAATCAAAGAGATACATTTCTGCTGAAGAGGAGGCTCAGATAGCAGCCGACGAGAAGCTTGCTAGGGAGATAGCCAGAGCTGAGGCTGCCAACAAGCCTAAAGCAAAGACCTCTCAAGGCAAAACTAAGGCACCAGCTCGAGGCGGAAAGAAAACTGCTAGGTTGCCTCCAAGGAAGCTCAAGATTCATGATGATGAAGATAAGGAAAAGGAGCAAAAACAGAAGAATACTGAGAAGCAGGGTACATCCAAAGAGAAATCCAGTATCCCTGCTGACTCAGAAGACTCTCCTCACCAATCTTCCTATATGAGATCCAAAGAACAAGATGTTGAGATCGAAGCCATTTTCGCTCAGATGGATAGGTATCTCTACAGAGGAGAGGAAGCGACAGATAGAAGCCGCCGGTACGAGAGAATACATATGGCGAGACCTTGAGGCACCGAGAATTCGTGCTTGAACAAGAGGCCAGCCGAGAGTACCTTCAAAAGCTGATATTCCTTATCGATACGAGAGGTTCGGGAAGCCAGCTGATCCGAAATCGCATAGATGGCCAAGGACGGACGATTGGATGCCCGCTCGGCTTACTCGAGAGATGGGAATCTCGCAAAGATAGAATTTATCAAGCGCAATTATTTCCGGAGGTTCCGGGCGAGACAAGGCTAAGACCGATGCTTACAAGTAATGGATGATGATAACGAGAACCGGATCTATATGTATACTTGCATAAAGCCGTGTACGAAGGTATAGAAGTCGGTGTTCCCGAGCCCGAATCATACCTCCGCCAAGAAGAAATGATGACTCAGTCCATCATGGAGTAATAGAAAAGGAAGTGAAGAATGCTTGTCGCGAACGAGAGGACTTGAAGAAGATGAGCCGAGCGAGACTTCGCCGAATACACGGAGCCGAGGAAGAACTCATACGGAATGTATGGCTTGCCTCTGCCCGAGTCGAATCGCAAAACTTTATGGACGGGATCAAGCAAGACAAGCATTCTTAGTATTAGATTTCTTTATCTTCCTAGCTTAGAAAGAGATGTAATGTGCGAACTTTCATATCTTATATATACATTCTCTTTTGGCTCGAACAATATCTTATTGTCTAAACAACCGTGTTTGTTTTATGCTTAAACACTCGGAATCACCGAAGTGATTGCCGACTCACACACTCACTTTATCTTACTTGTCGCCTTATTGCTTCTCTAGATCCGATAATCTAGTTGTTGTGTTTCGGGGAATTGTTTAGATAGAGGGAAATTGTTTTTCCCTGCTCCCCTCGATAGACTAGAACTTGAAGAACAAACTCCATTGATCCTACTTGTAATAATGTAAGGAGCTCGTTTCCGATAGTTTAGTGTTAGCATAGATGATAGGTTTTGGCATCATCAAATAGGGGAAATTGTTGGGTGATGATTTTATCCTCAAGACCTTGTTATACTTAGTGGGAAATGATTACTGTCTTCAAGACCGACCGTAAGCTCGGTAGCCTCGTGCTCTGTACCTATCTGAAGATTTGAAGATCCCAAAACCCTATCTTGATTGATGAACCATTCCCGTGTAATTGTTTTGTCTCTGAGGTTTCAGACTCAGTATACACTCTGCTCTGGTTAAGGCGGTCGGTAGCTTATCGGCCTCGGCACCGAAGTAGAAGACTCGAGTATTTCTTGGACTCGGCGGGAGCAAGATATGCGAAGGAGTCGGTAGAACCGAACTCGGCAGGAGTAGTTCATCGAACTCGTAGCCGACCATCGCAGAGAGTACCCTCACTGTCTCTCTACCGAATGAAGATCGACTCGAGAACGGCAGACAGTCTTCTGAACTGTCAGACACTTTTTGAATATACAATCAGTATTGTCAAGTACAAGGAAAAGAGAAGTCAGCTTCAGTAAGCCTCGAAGTCTGTTCCGTCTCAACTACTCCATAATCCTCGACAAATGACAAGCATACACGTATCTCTACCTACTAAAGCTGCAAGTCAACATATTTCCAGAAAAGGAGGGAAAGGACACTGTTACATCCTTCAAAAAGAGTCGTTAGCTACTAAAAGAGAGAGAAAAGAAGATCGTCTCCAACGGATCTTTTCCAATCTCTGCTCTATAAATAGAGGGACATTTCAAGCCTTGAAAAAAGGAGAAGGGCACAAGAAAGAGAGACGAATGCGCATAAGCTTAACGACGAAAACAAACACAAGCATTCAAACGAGCTAGAACCAGAAAACCCTAAGTCTTCCGCAAGAATTTGAAGATCTATCTCCGTGAAAGACTACCTTCTCGGCTCATAGGGAACCAAGCTAAACCGTTAGAAGAGCCTCTAGTATCCAAATCGATGATACACGAACCTAAAGCTTATTTCACTGTTCGTCGATCTAGAAGCCACTCTCTCATTCCCACTCTCTCATTCCCTATCCCTCTAACCCTAAGCTCAACGGAATATACTTATAGCTTAGACGAAGGAGTTCATATTTGAACCCAATCCTTATTGTAAAAGGACTCCTTCATAGTTGGAGAAGTTTGTCAAACACTTCGGTTTGATGCCTTTGTAACCGGGACTTGCTCAGTATAATCCCCAAGCCACAACTTTGTCCTGTGTACAAGCTGACTGAGACTAACTCAGTATAATAAATAGCCTCCCGAACTTTTCGGGACAGGTGGACGTAGGATCGATTGATATCCGAACCACTTTAAAAATCGTGTCTTGTTATTGCTTTCGATTCTTGTTGCATTGATTTTACTTGTTCATACCGAAAACCTACTTTAAAATCATACAACTGTCTCAGCATACTGAACTGTCTATTTGTTGAATTGAGACTTGCTAAAACGGTTTTTCCACTCAACTGATTTGGGCCTACACTTTTCCGCACCACTGAACTCTACCTGTTTGATACTGAATTCTGACTCAGTCAGCTAGCAGATCTCAGTAGAGTCAGACTCTTTGCCACACACGATTCAGAACAGCTATTTGGTCTGCTGAATTATTTCAGTACGGCACTTTCCTGAATAGGACTGTTCGTGTTCGAAGTTGAGAAAATCGGATTCAGGTGTATTCACCCCCCCCTCTACACCTGACCGTACACTCGGGACCAACAAAGCCTCTTGAACTTATTCACACAGATGTGTGTGATTTGAAGTTTGTGCAAACAAGAGGTGGTAAAAAGTATTTCATCACGTTTATTGACGATTGCACACGTTATTGTTGTCTTTATCTTCTAAGAAGTAAAGATGAGACAATTGAAGCTTTTAAAAGTTTCAAAGTGGAAGTCGAAAATCAACTAGATTGTCGGATTAAAAATGTTCGAAGTGATAGAGGGGGAGAATATGTAGCTCCATTTGAAGAGTTGTGTAAATCATGTGGTATTATTCATCAAACCACTGCCCCCTATTCGCCACAATCTAACGGCGTTGCTGAAAAGAAAAATCGAACACTTAAGGAGATGATGAATGCCTTGTTAATTAGTTCGGGGCTACCCCAGAACATGTGGGGGGAAGCTATTTTAACAGCTAACTACTTACTGAACAAGATTCCCCTTAAAAGGTAAGGATTTAACTCCTTACGAGATGTGGAAAGGAAGGAAACCTTCCTACAAATACCTTAAAGTGTGGGGGTGTTTGGCTAAGGTAGAAGTGCCTCTACCTAAGCAAGTTGCAATCGGACCTAAGACTGTCGATTGTGTCTTTATTGGATATGCTTTGAATAGTAGTGCCTATCGGTTTATTATTCATAGGTCGGAAGTTCCTGATATGAATGTGGGAACAACTATTGAATCAAGGAATGTTATTTTCTTGAGAATATTTATCCATGTAAGGATAATGTTGAATCTAGTTCTAATGCTAGAACGAGAGATGAAGCTACTAGTTCTGAGCTTGGAAGGGTTGAACCAATTTCACGAAAACGACACGGTTCCGACCTAGAAGCTTTTGAACCGAGACGTAGCACGAGAGCAAGAATTGCTAAGGACTTTGGTCCGGACTATGTGGTGTTCCTCTTAGATGAGGAACCGAGGTCTCGTTAATGAAGCTCTTACGAGACTCGATGGACCACTTTGGAAAGAAGCTATCCAAAGTGAGATTGATTCCATTATGCAAAATCATACGTGGGTGTTAGCAGATTTGCCAGAAGGTTGTAAGTCATTAGGATGTAAATGGATCCTAAAAAGAAAATATAAGGATGATGGGTCAATTGATAAATATAAGACATGTTTAGTTGTAAAGGGTTTTAAGCAAAGGGAAGGGTACGATTTTTTTAATACCTATTCGCTTGTCACGAGAATAACTTCAATCCGCGTGCTGCTTTCGATTGCTACTTTGCACAATCTTGAAATTCACCAAATAGATGTGAAGACTGCTTTTCTAAATGAAGATTTAGAAGAGGAAATTTATATGGAACAACCTGAAGGTTTTGTGGTACCTGGTCAAGAAAGAAAGGTATGCAAGTTGGTTAAGTCCCTATATGGATTAAAACAAGCCCCTTTACAATGGCATTTGAAGTTTGATGAAGTTATGATGTCAAACGGATTCAAGATAAATGAATGTGACAAATGTGTTTACATAAAGAAGGATACGAATAACGATTTTGTTATTGTATGTCTTTATGCTAATTATGGGACGTAACAGTCAAGTGATTAATGAAACCAAGCGCATGTTGAAAAGAAATTTCGACATGAAGGACATGGGAGTGGCTGATGTTATTCTTGGAATAAAAATCCAAAGAACTCTTGAGGGAATTATTCTATATCAATCTCATTATATTGAGAAAGTGCTTAAGAAGTTCAATACTTATGATGGTTTGCCGGTAAAGACTCATCTAGAAGTTAATGCTCACTTGAGCAAGAATAGGGGTGATCATGTTGCTCAAGAGGATTATGCTAGAGTCATTGGTTGTCTTATGTACATCACGAATTGTACGAGGCCCGATCTAGCATGTCCGGTGAACAAACTGAGTCGCTATACGAGTAATTCGAGTAGAGAGCATTGGAAATCTCTTGTAAGAGTTCTGACGTATTTGAAATACACTCTTAACTTTGGGTTGCACTACTCGAGACATCCCCCAGTACTTGAAGGGTACTGTGATGCGAATTGGATATCCGACACTAAAGACTCGTTGTCTACTAGTGGTTATGTGTTCACTATAGGGGGAAGAGCTGTGTTGTGGAGATCCACGAAACAGACGTGCATAGTCCGATCCAGCATGAAATCTGAATTTATTGCTTTAGATAAGGCCGGTGAGGAGGCCGAATGGCTACGTAATTTTCTTGAAGATATTTCATGTTGGACTAAACCCGTACCACCTGTGATGATTCACTGTGATAGCCAAACGGCTATTGGTAGGGCCAAGAGTGGGTTGTATAATGGTAAGTCGAGACATATTCATCATCGATATAATACCGTAAGACATTTGATCACGAGTGGGGTTATCTCTATAGACTATGTCAAGTCTATAGATAACCTAGCGGATCCGCTTACTAAAAGTTTGCATCGAGATCAAATGTATAAACTGCTAGAGGGAATGAGAGTAAAATCCACAACTTAAGATAATTATAGTGGTAACCCAACCTTGTAGAGTGGAGATCCCATAAACTTGGTTCAATGGGAAAACTAAGCTATAAGAATCTATTTGTGTAACAACACTCGAAAAATTATTCCCTGAAAAGAGCAAGAGTATTATTGGGCTTTGTTATATGGTAAGGTTAAGTCATAAACTTTTAATGATTCTTAGATACCTCGAGGAGGTGGAGTATGGCAGGATACTCGTGTAAGAATCACTTATGTAAGTGAGAAGTGAGGGCCGCTTCTATTTGATACTTATGAATCCAAAGAGGTTGTCCATGGCCAGAAACGGACACAAACATGAGAACGGACGAAGGTTGAGACTTTATAGTGTTAGTGTTATTGTCTCGGTATACACGATGGAGGAATAGTTCAAAACCTTGTGTTCACTAGTCCGTCGGTATACTCGATAGCACTAACTAAGGATGGTTCAAGGTCACAAGCCACCTACCCTGATGCTTTATTGTCTCTTGAGGGCTGAGCTTAGTGTCTGCATGCATGCATTTAGGCTATTTCCACTCATGTGGGGGATTGTTGGAAAATCTGCATTTAAATGCAGTATAGAGGAGTTTTCTCAATTCTAATTTTCGGTGAGTGAGAAATAGCTTCTCGAATTTTGTTGCACAAAGTGGTGGAGATAATATATCTTTGAATTTGAAAGGAATTCTCCATTGATGGCCATGATTGTCTCCATTGATGGTCATGATTGTCTCCATTGATGACCATGGTTGTCTCCATTGAAGGTCATGATTGTCTCTATTGATGGTCATGATTGTCTCAATTGATGGTCATGATTGTGTAATCGCCATTATGGTGATTGAATGACATTTAATCCTCCAAGGTGGTGTAGTCCCTATAAATAGGAGTGGTAGAAATCATTGCATACACACCACAAGCATTATTCATCTCATCTTCTAGCATTAGTTCTAAGTTCAAAGCTTGGTCCTCGCCATTCGTCTAGTTCGCCGGAGCTTGTTATATTGCGGTGCTGCCTATAACAAGACGAAAGTCGTTTCATCTTTGGGGAGATCACGCCTAAATCGAGAGCACTACCGGGGCGTTTATCTCTTGCGGATAGAGAGCTTTTCTCGACTCGACTTGATATTTTGTTATTGTTTTAGTTCTTATTCAAGTTATATTTGTCATTTCCTATTTACATGTGTTGTTGATTGTTTTTGGCATATTACACTTATCTTATTTTCTAACAACATGTACAACATCTCCACCTCTCTTAAAATGAAATAATGCCCTAAAAAATAATATCAATTCAATTGAATTCAAAATATTAGGTAAACAGTGGGTTAAAAAGAGATCGTGCCTACCTCATACATAATTGACAACCTTTTTTTTTCACCTATATATATATATAGGAGAGGGGTTTACCCAATGCGCACCGAAGATAGCGGCTGCGGGTTCCACGAAAAAAAAAAATATATATGTGGGAGTGGTTCCCGTGTGAACAACCCTTATCGTGTGAACACTGTACTTTGAAGACAAACGTATTTTCTAACAACATGTACAACATGTACAACATCTCCACCTCTCTTAAAATGAAATAATGCCCTAAAAAATAATATCAATTCAATTGAATTCAAAATATTAGGTAAACAGTGGGTTAAAAAGAGATCGTGCCTACCTCATACATAATTGACAACCTTTTTTTTCACCTATATATATATATAGGAGTGGGGTTTACCCAATGCGCACCGAAGATAGCGGTTGCGGGTTCCACGAATAAAAAAAATATATATGTGGGAGTGGTTCCCGTGTGAACAACCCTTATCGTGTGAACACTTTACTTTGAAGACAAACGTATTGCACTTTCAAGGTAAATATACTGCACTTTTCGTACTGCACTTAAAGATAAATGTACTCCACTTTAAGTACTACACTTTAAAATGCAGTATCTTTGTCTTTAAAGTGCAGTATATTTCTCTTTAAAGTACAGTGTTCACACGTTCACACGATTTCCATTTGAACCTCCTCTTATATATATTACTATATATACAACACTATCTCCATCTCTCTTAAAATAACAAATTCATAATTATGCACATTAGATATTCCTAATTAAACACAATCATTAATTCAGCTAAGAATCAAAATCAAATAACTTAATATAATTGCAAGTATTTTGTCCAATAAAAAAAAATCGGTCCGTCCCATTACAATTTTCGGGCAAGAGCACTACAAAGAGGATTAAATAAGGAGAAAATAAAAATAAAAATGAAAAGGAACCCAATTAAAAAAGAGAAAAAATTAAGAGAGAAATCCTGCTGAAATCCAGGAAGCCAATCGTTATCTGAAAACCGTCGGTGGTCGCCCTCCAAAAAATACACACTGTAGGTGCCGCTGCGCGTATAAATCTATACATACAGATTCGTGTATATATCACAATGATTAATCAATCACGGCGTGCTGAAACAAATTATGGGAAATTTGCATTTAATTACACCTAACACGGGGCTTAAAAAATATTAAACCACTCACTGTCCCAAACGACGCACTCAACACTCAAAACACTCGCTCTGCTTTCTCTCTCCACATCTATTGGAGCGCGGATATAGAGAGAGAAACTGAGATCTGAAAGCAATGGCTGTGGATCCGAGGCAGGTGCTGGCGGGGGTGTTGACGGTCACGATGTTCGTAATGCTCGGCGACATGATCAAGCGCGATCACTTCGATGCAACTCATGTATGTTTTTTTCTGGATTTTTTTTGCTTGTTCTGATGATGTTTGTCGGAATTTACTGTTGGATTTTCTTCTGTTTTGATTGGTTGATCTGAAAGTGGGAATGGCAATGGCGTGAGTTAGTTATGTGTGTCGGTCTGTTTGTGTATTGTGTGGATATTCATTCATTTGAGCTATTGTGATTCTTAGAGCTGGATCGTTGAGTTCTATTTTCGTATTTCTTTATGCGGGGAGTTCGATTTTTTTTGGTAACTTTATTTGGTAGTGAAATGGCTCGGCGTGGATGGATTTAGATTTGTCTGCTGATGCAATTGCATTTTATCTGATCTGATCTGAATTGATCTATGAAGGCTTTTTGGCGCTAAATAACATATTGTTATGAATGTTGCCTTTGTTGTGGTCGGACCGCTTTTAATTGTGTGTTTGTTAACTGTCAAATGGAGCTTGGGAATGAATTTGAAGGCAAGATGCTTTGGGGAAGTGTATTACCTCTAATTATATGCTTCTGATTAGATAATTTTTCTTTGGACATCAGAGAGAAAGAAAGAGCTGCATTTTTAATTGTTGGCTATGAAACTGTTTGTCTTTCATGTTCGCGTGCTGACTTTCCTCTTTACACAGCCAACTGTTCATAAAACGAGTAAGGCTTCGGAGCATACCATTGCTAGTGTGGCGAAAGGGGATGATGGCCCTTGGAAGGAGGATGGAGTGACGTTGAAGCCATGTTGGCAGAAGCCAGTCTTGGGTGAGTACAAAGTGTAATTCTGATAGTTTTTTGGATTTTTGAGGTATGTGTCTTACTTGAATTTATGTGAACAGAGGATGCAGATGAATCCCAAGGGTATGTCACATTCTCACTCACTAACGGGCCAGAATACCATGTCTCTCAGGTAGCTTGCTTAACTGAAGACATTCTTGCAATCTTTCTAATGCGTTTGTCAAAGGCCTAGCAATTCCAAGTTAGTATATGTAGTTATTTAGAAGTTGCCATGGATTGTTACTTCCAACCTACTTGATAAATGCTTCAGTAACTGTTTGGTTTAAGCATAAGTTTGTTGTGGTACTCATGTCAAGGAATCAGCTCTAACATTTGGAAAGGAATTTAGCAAAACCATTTCTCAAGCTGGTGGTAATAACAAAGCTGGTTAGATGGTTATTGCTAAATTTACAATGATAAACACCAGTTGTAAATATCACCACCTATATTGGCATTCTTTATGAATGAAGCAAGTCGCAAATCTTGGGCATTCTGCGGCTTATTTAAGAAAAATGCTTAATGCTTCATTTATTCATGTCAATTACATGCTCATTTCCTGGTTATCATCTTGTTCAGGTTGCTGATGCTGTTGTGGTTGCAAGACAACTAAAGGCAACACTCGTAATCCCTGAAATCAGAGGAAGTGAACCTGGTGATAGAAGGTATAATGTGGCTTCTAACTCGTATAAATTCCATGAAGGACTTCTGACGAAATAATAGTTCTTTGTATTTCGTTTATATTTCTTCTTAATGTTCTTCTATGAATGTAATAAAGCACATCTAGCTTAACCGACACTGTTGCATCTCAGATATTGCCAGTTATATGCTAAATATAAGTACAATCCTGGATTCTTGGAACATTTTAGAAAGCATAACTGGCTGAAATGTGAGTGTTGATTCTGTACTGTATCCTTACCTTTCAGGAACTTCGATGATGTCTATGATGTTGAAAAATTTATGGCGAACCTAGATGGAGTGGTCAAAGTTGTGAAATCTCAGCCCAAAATCTCATCTCGTAACCTTGAAGTAGTTAAGGTCCCAAATCGGGTTACTGAAGGTTTTATAGCAGACAACATAGAATCAACTTTCAGAGCCAAGGGGAACATAAGACTGGTCACTTACTTCCCATCTGTTAACATGAAAAAAGATAAAGAGATGACCACCACAAACGCTGCTACATGTTTAGCCATGTTTGGGACACTGGAGCCTCAAACAGAAGTACGTGAAGTCGTTGACTCCATGATTGATCGCCTCAAGACTCTTAGTAGGAAGTCAGACGGGCAGTTTGTGGCGATTGACTTGAGGATTGACATACTGGAGAAAAAGGGCTGTCATAAAAATGGTGGCTCTAGATCCAAAAGTTGTTATGGTCCACAAGATATAGCTCTCTTTCTGAAGAAGCTCGGCTTTGGAAAGGATACCACCGTGTATGTAACACAAACGAAATGGCATAGCAGCCTTGATGCTCTAAAGGACTTCTTCCCAAAAACTTATACAAAGGTATGATACTCATTTCATCCTTTTGTCTTTTCTCTTCTCGACTATGCTAATAAGGTTAGATTTGACTAACAATGTGGAGCTTCTTGATCCACAAACATAGTTTGATGCTAAATTTGCATCTAATTTGATGTATACATAACATTTGATTCTCTTTATAGGAGTCCATAATGCCAATGGAGAACAAAGACAAGTTTCTGAGCTCAGACACTACTGAATATGAGAAGGTGATAGACTACTACATCTGCTCCGAGAGCGACGTTTTCGTTCCGGCCATATCGGGGCTCTTCTACGCGAATGTAGCCGGGAGGAGAATAGCATCGGGCAAGACCCGGATTCTTGTTCCGGAAGACATCCCTACTCCAACTGCAGCTCCTGAAGAGTTCATATCGTCCTACGTCTCGAAAAAGAACCACTTTGCTTACTCATGTTTCTGCTAGGTTCAAGAAATGGTGAACTGTTAAGTGCTCCTTTGATAAGCTTGCTTTGCAAAATGCGTTTTAGTTGTTATCAAGTGAACTCTCTCTCTCTCTATATGTGTCTCTCTCTTGCCTTGAAGGGGTTTTTGGTAGATTGCAGTGTGACTTGTGATGTAATAGTTAAAGAAACGAATCAATTTGTTAAACATTGTATACGTAATGATATTGATTTCTTAAATATTCTAGATCTTGTTCCATTTCTTTATGTGGTCAGTAACGAGAAATTGTTAGTTGTGGGCCCTCAAGTTGTATGTAAATGCTAACTACAATATTTTGATATTTTAAAAAAGGGACAAGGTTTATGGGATAATCTAAAAAGGAAACAAAGACAAGATCAGTACTCTTATGTCCCATTT
Source organism: Lavandula angustifolia (assembly GCA_028984105.1). Taxonomy (NCBI): domain Eukaryota; kingdom Viridiplantae; phylum Streptophyta; class Magnoliopsida; order Lamiales; family Lamiaceae; genus Lavandula; species Lavandula angustifolia. The sequence goes on along the minus strand of CM054802.1, from coordinate 15,768,041 downwards.
AAATGGGATAATCTAAAAATAAAAATGGGATAAGATCAGTATTGCCTACGTCACATTTAAATAGGATGGAGGGAGTATTAATATGTCATGATATAATCGTTGCAGAAGTGTGAATTTGATAAGCTTGTTTCTATATAGGCCTACAAAAACTAACAATTTCAAGACATTTACGTTAACGTTTTGAAAATTATGTACAGAACCAAAATCAGTATAATTTCCTGTTAATCATATTTTTATTATTATTCGAATTTAATCATATTATTAGTATTAACATTAATTATAAAATATGAAAGAAAGATAAATGATAAAGTAAGAGAGAGAAGATAAATGAGTTTGTTAGAGAGTAAATGATAAAATATGAGAGATAAATAATAAAATAAGATAAATAAATGAAAAAATAAGAGACAGAAATAAAAAAGTAAGAGATAATTTAGTAATATTTCTTTAAAATTATTTTCTTTTTTAAGGAAACATGTCATGTTAAATGGGACGGAGTAAGTAACAATTATTTACAGAGCAGGGCTAATTTAATAAAAATAGAAAGAGATCTCGACTGAGTTAGATGGACGGCTGTGATTATACAACACATGTCAGCTGATAATAGCCGTCGATGGGTTCCGCCTTCAAATCCTAAAACCCTAGTTATTTAACTTCTCTTATAAACACTGCTGCAAGTCATTTTCTCCGTCAGCCGCGCGAGCGAACAACCCCCATCGCCGACGAAGCGTAGATCTTCACCTAACGAAGGGTAAGCTCAATTCACCTTACTCTCAATCCTAGGTGTATAATTTATGTATTTTTGAGTTCTTTTGAGTGTGTATTTGATTTGGCTGTATCGACATGACGAATTTGTGCATCTTCCTGAAGGTTGTAATGTGCTACCATTTTATATCTGAATTAGATTTTACAAATTAAACCTGTATGGATTTGTGTTTATAGAACCTGGGCTATTGTGTTTGAGATTTTTTCAATATTTATTTCTGTTTTTGGTTCGTAAGTTGTTATTTTGTATCAAATATATCCGTTGTGTTTTGGATCTTGAGATTCTTGATGTAAAAAGGTTTCTCAATCTCAAAAAATAGCTAATTGGCGCTCTTTTTCATTTTTTACTAAAATACGTACGGATACATTATCCAAATTAGTTGTGTTAGTGATTGGAAGGAAGATCAAGTTGATGGATGGAAGAGAATACTTGGGCCAAATTGTTACTAGTAAAAATAGTTATTGGGAAAATTAATTAGCCTAATTTTAATTTATTTTTGTAGGATGGCCGAGAAGGGAGGAGCAATTGTCCCGGAGTCTGTGTTGAAGAAACAGAAGAGAACCGAGGAATGGGCATTGGCCAAAAAGCAGGAGGTTGCAGCTATAAAGGAAAAGAAGTCTGCAAATCGGAAGCTGATTTACAACAGAGCTAAGGAGTATGCGAAGGAGTACGCAGCACAGGTGTTATTTAGTCTTTTGTGTTCTTTGTTTGTTGCTGTTGACTATTTTTCTGCTTGCTTGATTACTAACTGCTGTGTTGTCCTGCTTTAGGAAAGGGAGCTCATTCAATTGAAGCGTGAGGCTAGGCTGAAAGGGGGATTCTATGTGAACCCCGAAGCTAAGTTGCTTTTCATCATTCGTATTCGTGGGTATGTACTTGTGTTTCATGTTGTGATACGATCAGCTTTATATGATTGGTATTGTGTTGTCTTATTTTTCTTGCTCCCTTGAACACTCAGTATCAACGCAATGCACCCGCAGACAAAGAAGATCCTACAGCTGCTCCGTCTACGCCAGGTGATTATCTTTCATGATTCTGTTACAAAATTTTTTACTTTAATGATTTTTGGCATAATAATAATCCCAAGTCAATGGACTACTATCACATTTTGTGGTCAAACATTATATGGTTTTAATAGATGTTTTGCTTGATGTTGGTACACTCCAAACCAACATTAATGTGCAACATATTGAGATACAAATCCAGTAATGTTGTACTAAATATGTGTGTTAAATGCCTGGTTAAATAACTGATAACAACTGATATCTGATAGCTTTGGAAAAGAAGCAATCGCATACTAAGTTAATGCTTTTATTTATGACTGTGAACTGAGCTCGTTCATGTTTTCCACCTCGCATAATCACTTTCCTGAACCAATGAAACCTGAGTGTATACATTTGGATGCAGATTTTTAACGGAGTCTTCCTAAAAGTTAACAAGGCTACAGTGAATATGCTTCACAGGGTTGAGCCATACGTTACCTACGGGTATGCTTCTATTTATTTGGGCAACATGATCTTTTTATCTTTAGTATACCAGATAAATTGAGCCACACCTATTTTCAGGTACCCGAACTTGAAGAGTGTTAGAGAACTGATTTACAAGAGAGGTTTCGGCAAGGTCAACAAGCAGCGAATTGCTCTAACTGACAACTCAATCATCGAAGGGGTTAGTTTATTTTTACAAATACCTGCCTCTCCTTAGCTGCATTCTTTCATTATTTTCTCTGATGACCATCTTATGTTTCAGACTCTTGGCAAGCACGGGATCATCTGCATCGAAGATCTCATCCATGAGATCTTGACCGTCGGGCCAAACTTTAAGCAGGCCAACAACTTCCTCTGGCCATTCCAGCTCAAGGCTCCCTTGGGAGGCCTGGAGAGAAAGAGGAACCACTATGTCGAAGGCGGAGATGCTGGCAACCGCGAAGACGACATCAATAAGCTGATCCGAAGAATGAACTAGATTTTGTTACCTTGGAATTTTGGGTATTGGGGTTTTGTGTCACTTCATTACTTGCTAGGCCTTGAAGTCTTTCCATTGTTCCTTTTTGTATTGCTTGAATAGCTCCCTTTCTCTTACTGGTACAATATTGAGCTTGTTTTCTAGACCTTTTTATGCAAGAAGTTATATCATCTATGGTTTATCAATGTTATACCAATTTGTCTTGTCACCGCTCTACTTTTTCATTTATCTTATGATAATATATTTGTGTAATATATACATGAATCTCAAGCTATTGAAATGCAGGCTAGATTTAGATGCATTTATAAAACTACTCTTCTTCCAACTTTTTTGTATAGTCTGCAGGTATATCCATTACATCTGTAGTGCTGTAATCCTTGCTCTGAATCTCCTTTAATGTATTCACAACTTCATCCATACTTGGCCTCAAATCCCTCCCAATTTGCAGGCATTGAAATGCCAACTCTGCAGCAGCTTCAATCTTCCTTCTCACTTTATAATCTGATTCAAATCCCAGATGTGGATCAACTAGATCAGATAATGCTTGATCTTGAATCTTCTTAACAGCCATGGCAGACAGGTTTATCTCTTCTCTTTCCCTAGTAAAATCTATTGCTGGTTGAGATGAAATCAGCTCGACCAGCACGACCCCGAAGCTATAAACATCGCTCTTTTCTGTAAGCTGGTAGAATTCACTGTACTCTGGGTCCACGTATCCAGGGGTGCCTTGGGGTGCCGTCGAGACGTGAGTGGCGTTGGTCGGGACGAGGCGGGAGAGGCCGAAATCCGCGACTTTGACGGAAAACCAGTTATCGACGAGAATGTTGCTACTCTTCACGTCTCGGTGGATGATATCAGAGGCGTGGAGGTACGCCAGAGCGGCCGCGGTTTCCATCGCGATGCCGAGGCGGGTGCTCCAGGGCAGCGCGCCGGGTTTGGCGTGATGGCCGTGGAGGTGATCGGCTAGGGTTCCGTTGGGGACGAACTCGTAGACGAGGAGGAGCTCTTTCGAGTGGCACGAAGTGCAGCCGTAGAGGGTGACTAGGTTTTTGTGCCTTAGTCGAGTTAGGATTTCGACTTCGTTCGTGAATTGGTTGATGTGCTTCTCGTAGAGACGTTTCACGGCCACTTCACGGCCGTCTTTGAGTTTCCCCTTGTAGACGGCACCGTAGCCGCCGTCTCCAAGCTCGGCTTTAGGGTTGAAGTTGTCGGCGGCGGCTTCGAGTTCGTGGTAGTGGAAAATGTGAACTCCGGCCTTCTCTAGATCTTTAGTATAATGGTGAGGGGAAGATGATAGAGATGGAGTAGGGTTATGGTTTTTGTATCGATGGTTATAGGCGTATAGAATTCCACACATGATACACGTGCTTATTGTTGCTGCTCCTAGTCCTATACCAATCTTGAGCTCTAAATTCAATCTGCTCCCTGCAAAGTACGGACACATAGCAATTACGGATAACTCTCGTAATTTGAAAAATTTGAACAATTCGATAAGATTAAGGAAGAAGAAGACTTACTACTCCTACTACAGCTGCTGCAATCCTTTCCATCCCACATCAAAACAAAACCCTTCTTCAAGATCTCAGCATAACTCATATTCAAGAGCCGGCCGAGTTCATCGGCCTCAACCGCCGCATTGACCGGCGGCCGGCACGACTCGACCGAGTAATTCGAGTGCTCGAGAAGTTCGAGGTGGAAGACCGCAAACGAGTAACGGTTAGTGGCGTTGCTAGCGCAACCCACGTCGTACGTTCCGTTATAAGGAGCGGCGCAGTCATACAAGAAGAAGAGGTCCGTCGTGGCGGGGCCGTAGGCGAACGGCGTCCCGCCAACGCTAAAGTTCCGTTGCGGAGCAACACACTTGGAGTTCAACACGGTTGATTCAGCCACCAAGAGAGAAGCGTTATTGTAGAAGATATCTAAGATGGTGAAATCCTCGCCGTTGATTGCGATCGATGGTTGGCTCCGATGGCACGTGACGTTGAACCCCGGCGAGCCGCAGCCCGGTTCTTGTAGACCGGGGATCCAAAAGGGGTGGTTTATGATCAACCCATTGCAAGTTTGAGACTTGCAGTGTTTGAAATTGGTGTGAGAGAATGATGATTTGATAATCAAACTCATTGAGAGTAGGATGAGAAGGTGATTCCACATTGGTCCAAAAGATGAATCAAGAAATTCGATGTGGGAGAGGGGTGTTTATTTTGGATGCAGTAAATCCAAATGACTTATTTTGAAGTTAAAGAAATTTGTTTTCTTGGGAGTAAATGATTGCAACTTTTGACTTATTACTCATTTCCAAATGCAATCTTGAAGCAAAATCAAGAATGCTTTCTTGGCCGGTTCTAATTCTTTAGAAATTTTTTGGAGTTGGATTTGGTGAGGAAAAGAAAACCATATTCCACTTTTTGCAAAGGTAGCTAGTGGTATCCTCCTAAGTCCAAGCGTGAATGTACTCCCTCCATCATAATACTAAGCCATTTTTATCTGTCCCATTATTCGTGCTCCATTCCAAAAAATGAAATAAATGAGTGGACTCTAATCAATATAAATAAGTAGACTTCCACTACTATATACTCTCTTCGTCCCATTAAATCTTATATTTTTTTCGGGTTGTCCAATTATTATTGTCTTGTTTCTAAAAAAGATAATAATTTATGGACTACAATGACTTAAAATAGTGGATCTCACCACTTAAACACATTTCCATCCACTTTCTTAATCTTCGTGACGAAAAAAATATATATTTAATAAGACAGAGAGAGTATATTTATACCACACTTTATTAATTTCCACTAACTTTCTTTCTCTTACTCAAAAGTAGCGGGATATTATTATTGGGACAAAGAAAATATTAATTAAAAATAAAGACAACTTTTAGAAATTCTCAAAGTGTACATATGATATTGTTTTTTAGGAAAAAACATTTTATTACACTACTTTGTTAATTGGAGTGCAAGTATGAAAGAAGGTTGGTGGCACCGGAAAGTATGTTGAATTTTGCAAGTGTGAATACTATAAACAAGAATGACATTAGTCATCAATTTTCCTAAAAATTGACTTATTGTGGAAATATTAATTTTTGTAATCATTATAATTTTAATGGATAAGTAGTAATAAAACAACACCAAATTAATTATAAATTGCATGACCAATCAACCATTTCACAATTTCACTAAGTGCTCCAACTGTTTGAAGAGGCGACGGAATGCAGTTTCAGAAGGATAACCATAAATTCTCAAGAAAATACATTAGAGAAAGGAGATTTCATACTCTCTCCGTCCCGCTATTACTGTCCTACTTTTCTAATTGGGTTGTCCTGATATTATTGTCCTCTTTCCTAAAATAGCAAAAACTACTCTTAAACAAACAATGAAGTGGGTCCCTCCTACTTAATATTCATCCCTACATTATCATACTCTCTCTCTTAAAAATCTATCACTCACACGATTTTCGTTCTACTTCGTATTCGGAAATTTATGATTTTTAACTTTTTAGAAACTTAAGATTATTTCTTAAAATACAATATGAAAAAAAAAACAGAAAAAAAATCGATTGCCTCAACTATGTCCTGCAAAAATTTGGATAAATTATCATTTCTTCCACATACCACTTCCTCGAAAATTATGATAATTTCTTAATAACAATTAAAACTCATAAAATACACACTTAAACAAAATTTTTTAATCTCCGTGCTGAAACCAAAGGGGACAACAATAGCGGAACGGATGTAGTACAATTTACGGGAGGAGAGAGCAGTGGGTCATACACTCCTAGATCGCTTGTTGTTCGCAAGGTCGTCAATGTATTATGCATACGAAACTTTTCAGGAAATATCAATCTCAATCATCCAATAAGTAAGATAAAGAGTGCAGATTTCTTCATATGTTGTGTATTTAAAATCCCTTTACATCATGGACCCTCATATTCAATATTCTCTCCATCCCGTTATTTGAGACTCATTTTCCCAATTAGGACGTCCCAATATAAGTGGATCATTCTAAAAAAGATAAAGATTGCGTTGACTAAATTTAACTATAAAAAAGTCAAACAATTAACACCATATATTATAATTTTCTTAATTCTGATGCCGAAAAAAAATAAATCACAAATAGCGGGAAGAAAAGAGTAACTGTTATCAAACTTACAAAGCTGGAGTAGCTAGATTTTCAATGTCACAAAGAAATATACATAAAGGCCTTGGCCCAATAACTAGCAACTTGAAAGGCCCAAATAAAGCGTCCATTCTAGTTTCTCGGGTTAGCGGGTCGGGTCGGGTCCGTAGTTATCAGCGCTTGAAATTAGCTCTATTTTTTCGATATCCCTTCAACCTAAACAGAAATGTAAATTAAAATTCTATTTCTTTCCCACACACTAAACGCAGTTGGATTCTCCCACAATCAATGAGACGTTACCTCTGCTGAGGAAGACCCTAATCCGAAGGTATACTTTACGTCCTCCCTCCGATTTCTTGTAAGTTTGCTCGTATTGTTCGTAAAAAGGGGCAGATTTGGGTGGTAATTCATGTGTAAATTGGATTTTGGAAATGGTTTTAACCCGAAGTCCGAATTCTGATTTTCAGTTAAGTCTACGGTGAGAATATGATGGACGGGTAACGGGTCGGTGATGGGGTTAATTATTATGCTGTTCCGATTTGGCCCATTTCTTTGCAGAATAAACGGGTCGGGGTTTTTTGGCGGGTTGGAGTTTCGGGTTGATGATAAACAGAGTATGACCCGGTTTAATCACAATTTGTCTTCCCTCAAAGCTTTCAGTTTGAAGTGGTTTGTGTGTAGTTTTTTGTCCATTATCTTTGTAATTGCATTTTGTTTCGTTTATGTTTTCAGTTTCTCTTGCAATTTTCTTTTTTATTTTTCATATGCGATAATTGATTTCAATTTGGGTTAATAGGATTAAGTTATTTATTTATTATTCTTAGTATTTTTTTTTATTTTTTAAACTTGATAGAAGAGAATTAGGGCTTGTTTGGAAGAGCTTTTCATCAGCTTATTCTAAAACATATGCTCATATGCACGCGTTTGAGATAGAATATGAAAACAACTTATTCTGAAAAATAAGTTGATACGAATAGCTTATGAAAATAAGCCAAAAACAACTTAAGAAAATAGATCCTGATTTAAAATCCCCAGAACAACAATTTTTTTAACTAATTTTTTTTTCATAATTAAGTGCTTATGTATAAATGCATCCAAACGCAATCAACGTATTCAATTTAAGTGCTTATGACATAAGCACTTATGCCACAAGCACTTGTTTAAGCTGTTTTCCCAAACAGGGCCCCTTAATAGTTACCAAACTTGATGTAGACAAAGGTGATTCCAGTGCTTTTGATGTACTTGTAGGTACTGATAGGATTGATTACTTTGCTTTCTTTTTTCATTTTTTTCGATTTTCCCCCCTTTTTTCCCAATATAGATTTGCAGTATGATAATGTAGTTAATTTGTTCTCAACATGTAGTTCAGACAAATTACTGTCATTTCTGGGCTGATTGACATATTTGTTGAGCAGGTTAAGTATTGAGCTATGGAGATATCTGAAGAACCAGTTATTGTCAATTCTAGTAGATTAAAATCTGTTGTATGGAATGACTTCGACCGAGTTAAGAAAGGCGAGTCTTTTGCTGCTATCTGTCGGCACTGTAAAAGGATACTCAGCGGGTCGAGTACCAGTGGAACATCTCATTTGAGAAACCATCTGATTAGGTGTCGTAGGCGATCAAACCATGATATAACTCAATTGTTGACAAGGGGAAAGAGGAAGCAGAGCACTGTTTCCATTACCAGTTTCAGTTATAATCAGTCTGCAACGAAGAACGAAATGGTAACTGTTGCAAGTACAAATTTTGATCAATCAATGAAAGTTAGAAGTATCAATGCAGGAAGTTTAAAGTTTGACCAACAGCGGAGTCAGCTTGATCTTGCGCGTATGATTATAATGCATGGGTATCCTTTGGGTATGGTTGAGGATGTTGGCTTCAGAACATTTCTTCGAAACCTTCAACCCTTGTTTGATTTCGTTACCGTAAATGGGATAGAAGCTGACTGTATAGAGATCTATAAAAGGGAAAAACAACGAGTGTATGAGGAGTTGGATAAATTACCTGGAAAGGTCAGCCTTAGTGCTGATAGATGGGCTGCTAGTGGAGGTTCGGAGTATCTGTGTTTGATAGCACATTACATTGATGATTCTTGGGAACTAAAGAAGAAAATTTTGAACTTTTTGTCTATTGATCCTTCTCAAGCAGAAGACTTTCTATCAGAACTAATCACGACGAGTCTCAGGAATTGGGATATTGATCGAAAGTTATTCTCGTTGACTATTGATAATCGTGTCACATATGACAAAATTGTTTGTAGAATCATAGACCAACTCTGCCAGAACAGGTTCCTTATGTGTGAAGGGCAATTTTTCGATGTTAGATGTGCAGCAAGTACTGCAAAGTTATTGGTCCAAGATGTTCTGGAAACATCGCGTGAGATAACCAACAAGGTTCGTGAAACCATACAGTACATTAAAGGTTCTCGCGCAACGCAGGAAAAGTTTAATGAGATAGTGCAGTTAGTTGGTATCAATGGGCATAAATCGTTGTCTGTGGATAATCCATTTCAGTGGAACTCGACATATGTGATGCTTGAAGTTGCCTTAGAGTACAAAGAAGCCTTCCCTCAATTGCAAGAACACGACCCTGGTTTTTCGATGTGGCCTTCTGGCTTAGATTGGGATAGGTTGAGGGGCGTTACAAGCATCTTGAAGTTCTTTCATGAAGTCTCGAATGTCTTTGTTGGTCGCAAGCATATCACTTCAAATTCCTATTTTGCTGAGATTTGTGACATTCATTTACAGTTGATAGAGTGGTGCCAGAAGTCAGATGGTTTTATCAGTTCTCTCGCCTTAAAACTGAAATCAAAATTTGATGAGTATTGGAAGAAATGCAGCCTGATTATGGCAATTGCAGCCATCTTAGATCCACGATACAAGATGAAACTTGTGGAGTATTACTACCCTCAAATCTATGGTGATAGTTCTCCTGAATGCATAGACATTGTTTCGAATTGTATGAAAGCTCTTTACAGTGGACATGCTATCTCTTCACCTTTAGCTGCTAATAGTCAAAATTCATCTACTGATAGTAACGGTGGTGCTGTTAAGGACAGACTTAGTGGGTTTGACAGATTTCTCAATGAAACTTCAGGTAGCCTAAACACAAAATCGGACTTAGACAAGTATCTAGAGGAGCCACTCTTTCCTCGTGGTGGTGATTTTAGTATATTGAACTGGTGGAAAGTTCATGAAACAAGATATCCTGTGCTTTCCATGATGGCCCGCAACATATTAGGGATTCCGATATCTAAAGTTGCTGTGGAATCCCTATTTGATACAGGAGATAGAGCCCTCAATCATTCTTGGGGAACGGAGAAGTCAGATACTCTGCAAGCTTTGATGTGTTCTCAAGATTGGATGCGTAATGAATTGGAAGGTATTGCCTTTCACCGAATTTCGTACTGTTAATATTTATGACAAACTGCTCATTGAAACTTTCATTTTGCAGTGACAGATCCGAAAACTCCCGTCTTTGCTTTACACAATGATGCAAATTAGCAAGTTCTGGCTCAATCATTTTGGAGGATGGCGACGGGTTGTCCAAGCGTTTTACCAATCATGCCAATCCTCAAATTCACTGTATCTGGGAAATGTAAAACTTCACACTGACAATTTCCCATTGCACTGAACATAGAGGTTTAGTTTTACAATTGTCCGTCCGTTTCAGAGTCTGTAACTAACCTTATTGTTGAAAGCATAAATATCACTTTGCTCATTGTGGTAAAATTGTAATTTTGAGTAATCAATTGATCGAGCTTCTTAGCCCCTTCAACTCAAATATATGAACTGAGTGATAAATAGAAGATAGATGTTTTGCTGCCTGTTGAAAACTATCATGATTGTATATGTTGTTTGAAACTAAAAATCTTATCTGTAAAAGCCTTGCAGATTCTCCATCACAGGTTACTTATGGAGATACTCGTAGAATGCTTAGCGACTTAGCTGCCTACTCCATCCTAGAGACAACAAATAGGTCAGTGAATGTGTCCTCCCCCATCCCCCATCCATTTCTCGAGCATTATTGGTGGTGGACATGAATACCCATATGCGGTACAATGCTAGTAGGACCTTTCCAATCCATTGTCTGCTTGTCTGCTTGTGTTTCCACATAAATTTCATTGCTTCCATTTATACTAACACCAGCACTATAATTTCGCATAATGTGAATGACCTGCCATTCTTAAGCTCTAAATACGTAATTTTGCTCATGCTGAAAAGAATATTCCTGCCCTTTTATGGAGATATTTCTGAATGATGGTGTTGAATGTGGGAGTCTTTTTCTTTAGCATTTATTGAAACTGGTCGTTTTCCATCTTTGCTATGGGGTAAAAGCCTTTTATGTCTAGCTGAACCGTCTATGCCTAATCTGACTATTTTGTTAGTGTTTTATTTCTACTCTTATGCTTGTTGAGGACTAAGATATTATTTGACTTACTATTTTTCTCCATTCTAATTTCGCCTGTTCTGGTATAGTTAAAGCTCATATTTCATGTACTGCTGCTATTTGTTGCAAGAAAAGTTTTTTAGATGTAAAGATAGTTAAATTTTCAACTGTCTTTGTAGTTTGTTTAGTCCTCGGCTATTGTATACATCCCAGACTTTGACATGAATGTGACATTTGCAACACAACCGATGTGGGACTTTTATTGCACAAAACCAGTAAAGATGATGGTTGCAAAAGAATCAGCTGTTACTTTATACTCTCCTCTTCTGCACCCAATGCCTCTTCCATTTCCTTTTGGCCAAAAAAACCTTAATTAAAGGAAAAGGGGAAAGAAAGGAAAAAAAGGATTTATTTCCACTTCTTTAATCTATTAGGTTATAAAGTTGCACGTTTTGTTTATCAAAAGTATGGATTACACATATCTTTATCTTTATGGAGTCGTTATTTATCGTTGTTTTCGCCCTTGCTCGCCTTGTTTGTAATACTTAGGCCCCCTCCCTTTTGATAGCTTAATACTAAGTATATAGTACTAATTCTATCTGGGATATGAATCATTACTTGGATTTGTTGAGTTGTTTTATGTCTTGATATGAAAGTTAAAACTCCAAATGGAAGAAGAGTATGATGGTACTTTTCCCTTCAGCATAAATGAGTGAATTCTTGATGCAGTAATTTAGGAGATTTTGCAGCTGATCTTTTACAGTTGAAGGCATCCAAGGTGAGGAAGAAACGCCCCACTCATCCTCATTTGATGAAAGTGATCGGGCACAAACAATATACATTGATATTCTTTCCGTCTTGCTTGACTTATCTTTTTTTTTTTGGTTATTCTGTTTGATGTGTCATGTTTCTTAAAAAGAAAAATACTTACTATAAAAACTCGTACTTTTTCTCCGTGGATTCATCTATCTGCATACAATTAAAAACTCTTTTTAATCTTCAAATCGAAAAGAAACAAGACAAGTAGGATGGAGTACAATAAATATCAAACAAGATAAATAAATATCAAACAAGATAAATTCATAAGCATCATTTACTTATGGATCAAGCAATTGGGAAAGTATTTGTCAAATAAAAACACAAAATGTTGTAAAAGTGGTTCATTTTGAGAGATAAGGGAGTTGCCAAGAGATCTCGTTGTCATGTGTTAGCGAGAGAATATTCTCCGTGATGTAATAATTTGTAAATGATACGTAGATTAGAGTAATGAGACTACACCTACTAACCCAGCCCTCTAAATGGAGCTTTAAAAGGATGGTAGTCCAATAATTTCAAGAATTCATTTTTCTTTCTTAAAAAGATTTAAAATTGATTGCGATCAGGCATTTTTGAGAAGTCTATTCACGCAATATCTTTCACAAAGTAACATTAATTTGAGGCCCAAAACTGCAATTCCCCCCAAAATAAAAATTTCAGTTAAATTATTAATTTAGAAACTCATATATACACATTAAATTTAATTATACGTACACCAATGTCCCATTTTGGTTTACTAGCATTATAACTTAAAGATTTTGTAAACATGGTTGATATATACACAAAATAAAAGATACTCCCTTGTCTCATTCATATTGTCTTGTATATCACAAAAAGTAATGTAAGCCCCCATCATTTACATATAAAAATCAAGTTTCATAAACTCCATTCATTCTACTGCTTTACCCACAACAGTCCCTTGACCAACTCCAGGTCCAATAGAAGCAAGCCTACAGTTAAAATTCATGATAAATTCCTTGTACCAATAAAAAGAAATGGTTAATGATACAATCAATCAAGAATTAAATTAAGACTTAATCATTCCACAGATAGGATTCATCTAGTCGAAGTAACCCTTACATGACAGTATGAATGAGACGGACGGAATAAAATTCTTCACACTATTACAAGATAAAATTAGGGTTTCAACATTAAAGTATTTGGGATTGTGGAGCTCTAAAATTAGGTCTCATTGGAGACATCCCAAGTTGATGTATATATATATGATTTTGTTTAGTGCACGATCCCTTCATTGAAAAATTTATAAATCTTAATTAATATCCATCCACTCATATACCTTGAATGAAATTACTTAAATTAGGGTTTTTATCATTAAAAAAACCAAACTTTCTTCACTATTAATCAAAACTAAACCAAGACTCCATTTTTATGGAGTGATATCCATCTTTTGAGTATCTTGGACAGTCATGACTAATCAGTTTCTGCATTTTGCATCTTTGAACAAGAAAGGAAGTACAAACAAGACCCAAAATTCCAGTTCCCAAGAACAGAACAATTGCTCAATAGGATAAGCAAAAATATATATATGTCTAGATATATGCTTGTGTATTCTCATAAAACCAACACTAACCATAAAGTGGCAAAGCTAAAATCAAGAATTATTGAGGTGTGGTTGGAGGGTCAATTTTTTTTAGCTATTAATATCCCCTTCCTCAAACAGCCCACTCCCATTTTCTGCAACCCCTCTATTTGTTCACAACTATAGCATAGCAAACAGTGAATTCTCAAGGCAAGAAAACACCTTCTTGTTCCACCCTCTTCCTCTCTCTCTCTCTCTCTCTCATCCCTCCCTCTCATCACTTTCCCAACAAGGTCAGTACACTCAAATTTACTGCAAACTTACGCAACTCCTCACAAGAATCAAAACTCATGCCTCTTGCAAATTCTCTTCTGTAGTGGCTTGATTTCTTCTCCACTTTACTGTTTACTGCCATTCCCTAAATTGGGCTGCAAATCTTGATCTAACTTTTGTTGCTTGTTTCAGCTTTGAAGCCATGGCATTTCCTGATCAAGAATCCGAGCGTAAGAATGGGAGAGGGAAAATTGAGATCAAGAGGATTGAGAATACTACTAATCGCCAAGTGACTTTCTGCAAGAGAAGAAATGGCCTTCTCAAGAAGGCTTATGAGCTTTCTGTTCTTTGTGATGCTGAAGTTGCTCTTGTTGTCTTCTCTACTCGTGGGAGGCTCTATGAATATTCAAACAACAGGTAATTTTTTTTTCCAGACAATTCTTGAGTGTTTTTTATGTTTTGTTTGAGATCTTTTAGTTCTGATCTTTTGATTGTTTTTTGGAGTTTATTTTCCTTTTCTTTTTAAAGTTTCTTAGATGGTGAAATTGTTGATGATGATTTAGGAATCTAAGGCTGACTGCTTATGTGTTGAAAAATCTTAAGTTTTTAGGTTCTAGCTAGAATAAATTTAGGTTTATTTGCCTTTCTTGATGGTTTTCTTGATTTTTCTTTGCTGAAATGATGAGCATTTTTGGTGTTGTTTCTCTCTCTTCTTTGTGTGTGTTTATTGTTTGATAAATCTTCAAGATCTGTTGTGGGAGATGGAAATAGAAGTGAATATATACAGTTAACAGTAGTAGTTACAACTTGGTTGAGTAATTTTTGAATCAAACAAAATTTAAGTCTAAAAAGAAGTATGCTTCTTTCATCTCCTTCTCTCTCTCTGCACATGTCATTTGTCAGCTCAAGAAACCCTATCAACAATGCTCTCAAGTTCCCATGTGCCCATCCCTTGATCTCAATGACTCTTCCTTAATGCAATGTCAGATCAGCAATTTTAACCTAAACCTAGCTAGATGGGAGTTTCAAAACTCCTACCTTGAAACTTATCAAATTTAGCCATAAATTAAAAACAATAATGTTGAATTCGCAAGATGGGTATCTTGAGTTTGCGTTTGATTTGACGATTGTACCTTTGTGCAGTCTGCAAGATTAAGGTTAGGGCAAGATTAGGGTTTGAAGTGCGGTGTACGCTAAAGTCATGTTTTAACCAAAGAATCTTTGGTCATATCAACACATGATTCTTTGTCCTCCACTTAGGAATTAGGATTCGTACTTTTCTTCTTTCTGGGCTTCTCTTGCATCATCGTCTTCTTTGAGGTTAAAATTTTCTTGACCCATTTTCCATTACAGAATTATTAACATTTATTTTCTTTATTAATTAAAATCCAGAATTTATTTCAACTGAAATATAAGTTCTTTAATGAAAAGAATGACACCCACCCACCTCCATATTTTCTCTTTTCTTTGGAGAGGGAGAGATAAGGAACAAACTTGCCTCAAGAATTAAAAGCATGCCATCAAGAATTAATTAAAGAAAAAATGAAACTGCAAAGAAGGCACTTTGCTTTACTACTACTTGAATCGAGGAGCTCTTACACTACATTAGAAATAAAGAGCTCATCAATGGCGGAAAATGGCTGCTGTGAGCAGACAGCCAAATTTGCTGATGCAGTCAAAACCCCCCATCCCTCCAAACAACAGACAAAGAAGACTTACCCTATTCACACAAAGATTCCTTCACACTAAGTGAGAAAAAAATCAAATCTTTCCTGCTCGAAAACCATGAAAGAATCACTGCAAGAAAATTTAGGATTTTGAATGAATCGAGGAGAGTAAAAAGGTGGTCGATGTTGGGTATTGACCGCGGGGTTGAAGGGTGTGGGACACGTGGCGAGATCCCAGAAGTGAGATGCGTAGAGCCAATCATATTGTGGGATCTTGTGCCAGCGTGGAAATAGGTAGCCAATCAGTGCGTCGAGGAAATTAAGGTTTGCAGCTTGTACTGCTCACTCAAACTGGATGTGTGTGTTTTCACTGTGTGCATAGTTTTTGTATTGAAAAAAAAAACTGATCTTTATTGCTTTGTGCATAGTTTTGTATTGAAATAAAACCCTAATATTGATATCTTCATCAAGAAAAAACAATTAAATTGTTGGTTTTTTTTTTTAAAATTATTCCCTCCATTCCATAGAAAGTGTCTCCTTTCTGTGAGGCCGTAGATTAAGAAAATGAGATTGTGTGGTGTATATTGTATTTGACTAACTCTAAGAGAAAGGCCTAGTGATCTCGATGCAACTCAAAAATCCAGACATTTATGGGTTCAATGCGAAAATTGTTATGGATTAAATTATAAGAAATTTTTGAAATCAAAAATGAATATTTGTGAACAGTGTGGATACCATTTGAAAACAATTAGTGCAGAAAGAATCGAAGTTTCGATCGACCCCGGTACTTGGGACCCTATGGATGAAGACATGGTCTCTTTGGATCCCATTGGATTTCATTCAGAGGAAGAGCCTTATAAAGATCGCATTGGCTTGCTAATTTTGGTCCACATATTGTTTGTCTTTTTAAGAAACAAGACACTTTTTATGAGACGGCTCGAAAAGGAAAACAAGACACTTTTTATGTAGGATAGAGGGAGCATTTCTTGCACTTTATTGTGTTAAAAGATAATGATATGATTTTTTGGATGATGAGGGTACCCGCAGCCGTTAAAGATAAGATAATGATATGATTGATATCACAATGCTATGTTATAATTAACTATGTATATATACATATCTCGGGTTGTTTTGGCGTATCTCTTTTTCTTTGAAAACATGGGTCTCTTCAACTTTTCGAATGTGATTTAGCATGAAGATTGAATTAAATATTGTTTTTTATTTAGATTTTTTTTTTTTGTCATTAGTTATAGCTAGCTATGAAAAACTGTTACTTGATAGAAATCAAGTAAACAAATTGCTGTTAAGACTTACTTGTTTGGTAATTTTTTGTGTAAAAAACAGTAGAAAGTTGACTCATTCAGGAAGCAACCTTAAAAAATTATATTAGGAGTACAGACATCTATGGGTGAACAAAGATATGATTGATTGATATGGTGAGTTGACATGCATCAAGAATCTCAAATTAATTATATTTTGTAAAGCTGTAATTAATGAGTAGTATGTGTAAATCTCGTCCTAAAACGTACGTGGCTCGTGTATAAATTTCTTTAATATCATATGGATCAGCCATGCACTTAGAATTTGGAATAAGATTGAAGCTAACTAAAATTGTGTGTTGCAGTGTTAGGGCAACTATTGACAGGTACAAAAAAGCAACTGCTAATTCCTCAACTGCTGTCTCCACATCTGAGGCTAACACTCAGGCAAGCTAGTTATATACTTTTCTCCTTACGCTACAACAAAAACGATAACTGACAACGGATAACATACCTTTGTGGTAGAATTTTGCTAATAGACAACGGTTTTTAATAATTGTTGTATGCATTTTCAAAAACGATTTTAATTAAATGTATAGTTTTAATCTTGTTTACTAAAAAAGAGAAACTCTTTTATTTGTTGATGAATAGTTTTACCAGCAAGAAGCCAACAAGCTGAGGCGGCAAATTAGAGACATTCAAGCTTCAAACAGGTTAATTAATTACCTCTTACAACATCACTAATATACACTATTCTGTGTTCTTTTCAGACATTTGATTAAGGTTTATTGTGTAGGCAAATCCTGGGAGAGGGAGTAACCAGTATGCAACTGAAGGATCTCAAGAGCATGGAGGGCAAAGTCGAGAAGGCGATAGGCAAAATTCGCGCCAAGAAAGTAAATAAATCAGGCCCTTAATAGTTTTTTTTATCTTTTCTTGCTTCCCTTCTGATGTATAGCGTCGATGCTTTCTGTAGAATGAGTTGTTGTTTGCTGAGATTGAGCTCATGCAGAAGAGGGTAACTAATTACCATTTTACCCCATTGATTAGTTCTTCTTCATTTCTTTGAATTGAATATGATTATATGGTGGATATTTTTATTTTTAATTAGGAGCTGGAGCTGCACAATGCTAACATGGTTCTAAGATCAAAGGTGAGTTAATTTCTTTCTATATGTTTGTCTAAATGTTATTGATTTATGATGTAATGAATGAAAAATGATTATTTTATGATGGTAAGGAAAATTGATGATTTAATTTGCAGATAGCTGAGAGTGAGAGAGCACAGCAGCAGATTGGATTGATGCCAGGATCTGAATACCAGAACTCACAGCCTTACGATATCCGGAACTTCCTCCCGATGAACCTCATGGAACCCGACCAGTCCTACACACGCTCTGACCAAACCCCGCTCCAACTCGTGTATTATATAATGATATATTGTCTCTTCTTTATCATTTTAGTATGTGTTTTGTTTGTATTGATGTAATTAAGCCTCTTCTTTGCAGGTGAAGATTGGATGCCTGAGAATTAATCTTGGAGATTGATGATCAAGATTATGTTGTTTCTTATAGTTTGTCAAAGAGATTTTCTAATTTTAGGATAATGATGGTTCCATTATTTTTCTTTATGTAAAACTAACTGCATTTGGAATTTGTGATGTTGCTTTGCTTTGCTTTGGCTACAATTGCATGTTATCATATACTCCTTCTGTCACAAATTTATATACCTATGAAATAAGATTTTTCACTAACTTTAATAGATCTAATTAATAATATCCTAATTAATACTATGATAATATATAAAAATACTATTTTATTAAACTTTACAGTTATGTTATTAAGTTTCTAATAATTTATTTAAATTTACTCAAATTTCAATACCAATATATATTGGTGTCATTAATTTTTTCCTTAATTTGTGTTTTAAACATTCATATAAAATAGGGACGGAAATAGGGATGGATGAAGTATTGCATGCATGTTTCTTCAGTCATTTGGAACCTCTCTTCTTTGGCTTTGATTAAAAAAAAAAAAAAAAACTGAACATTTTCAAAATCGATATAAGAGCAAAAAACTAAAATTGAAATTTTCTCAAAAAGAAAGCAAATGTACTTACCGGCCAAAAGCTTCCAACTCCGTCGCCTGCGGTGTCGACACTTGACGCCGCCAATCTCATAATCCTAGTCGCCGATATGTAGAACTTCATACTGCGATCTCTGATTTCCGCTTCTTCTTCAGAAACATTGTCATCACATTGATCAGACTCAAGCTTCAGATCGCAATTTTGAAATAAATAGAAAGGAAATCGGATTTATTATCAGTGATTTAAACGTTGGATTTCTCGAAATGGATTTACTTTTGTAGAAACAATTGCTTACTTTGTGCATGGAAATTGCTCGAATGAAGGTGGATTTTTTCGGTATAATTCCGGCGAAACCGAAGGAATTTCTGTCAACAACTTTTCATCCGGATCTAACAGGTATTCTGCATTCTGATATCTATTAATACTTTTGGCGCTACTGCGATAATGCGTTTAAGTTTGCCTCCCAAAGATTTGAGTTTTGAATTGGTGAATCCTGCATTTGCATATTCTTATGAAATATGAATCTCATATGAAATGACGAGCAAGTGACATAATTACAGTTTCCAATTTTCTCTTCCAACAAGAAGAGATTCAGAGTATTGATGTCTTCAATCAATACCAGAGAGGAACTGATCACTTAATACTCCTACATGCCTTTGTGCTGAGCAATTGGTTGGATTACTTTAATTTCTCTTTATCTATATTCAAAGTTGTACTGGAATTTAGCAGTTAAGGTAGAATCATGAATTCTTTAAAGGGATAAGGTGCAAATATTCCCTTCAACTTCAACTTGAAGATCAAAAATACTCTAATGTATATTTCGGTGCAAAAAGACTCTTGAAATTAATATTTGAGAGCAAAAACACCTTCAACTATTTTTGTGCACAAATACTAAAAAAAAGCCTTAGTTCGATTATAACCTCCCAAAATAATTATTTTAACTTAGAAATTTAAATGTTCATATTTTAAAGTATATATACAAAATGAAACTTTATGGATCATAATTAGCAACTATTAGCCAAAGGCATAAATTCAACAACATAAAATATTAACAAAATTTAATAATTAAAAATAAATTGATTAGTATGGATGAAGATGAAGCGGTAATTAACGTAATAATTACTAATTAACTAAATAACTATTAATGTTGTTTTAAAACTCAACAATTTAAACATCGAGCATAATTAACAACTATTATTAATGAAGATGAGATATAAAATATTAACAATATTATTTACTAGTCAAATCAATTTATTAGTATTTATTATCGATGTTTTCTGGACTTTTCCAAGTTTGCATGATAATCGTTGTTAATCTTGAAAATTTGTTTGTTGACAATAATTTTTTAAGAGCTCTCAATTTCCACGTTAATATAAAGTTTTCATCTAAAATATAAAATAAACATAGCACACAAACAAAATTCATTATTGTTGTAGATAAGATTTAAATCCTATGTCTATCTTGTACTCTATAAATAGAGGTCTCCACCCTCATAATAATAAACATCTATTTTCCGCTTTCTCTATTGTTCTCTCGTTCTATTTAGTTTATCTCAAATATCAAAGAGAAAAGGAGAGAGTCAGAAAGCTGAAGAAATACAACAGAGATTCTCCCTCAGGTAAGAAAGATTTTCTAAAAAGGGAAGAATCTAAACCTTCTACTGACTGCGGGAACACAGAACCTGCTGCGAGTCCATCCAAAGACTCAGTTGGAAAAACAGCAGATCATCTGTCTGTTACAACTGCAAGAAGGAGGGACACTATCAGTACGAATGTCCCGAACTCTCAGCTGCTCAAAGAGCGAACGGCGAGCAGCCGACGCGAGAAATTTGCCCGTAGGAGGCAGGCCTACATAGCCGGAGAGATATCCGATGACTTAATCGTGGAAGATACATTCATGTATTCTTCTGAAGACGAAGCTGCATTTGTTGCCGTTGAGATCGGAGAAACAGATCCTGAAGAAAATGCAGAATATTGTCTGATGGCCGGAGAAGAGGCTGAGGTAAATTCTAAACTTAATTTAACCTCTTCTTCTCACAGCACACACGACACGTGCTCGGACACAGATGAGCCTCTAGATGTGGTACAAGCCTACGATGATCTACTAGAGGAGCAGATTCAGCTGAGCAGAGAGTTCAGCAGAACCATTCAGGAACTGGAATAGGTAAAGGCTGAGAATCAGAGACTTTCTTCTGATTGTCAGATCTCTACTGAGTCTGAGAATCTTGTTGTGAGACTCAAGGAAGAGATTAAATCTCTTATGACTAAGTCTCAGCTTCAAGAAACTCAGATATCAGTTCTGACCAAGGACAATTCTGAGAAAGATACTGAGATAGCCCGACTCAGTCAGAAGGTCGCAGAAGTTGAAAAGGATTATGAGTCACTTCGAAGAAGTGATGAAGTTTGGCGAGAACTGATGACTGAACAGTACCTAGGAGCTAAGGAGAAGTTGGAAAGTATGCTTAGAGCGCAAATGCCGACGGTCATGAAAGAAGGACTTGGCTATACTCATGAAGCTTCCACTTCAAAGCGCTCGAAGCTGGCGGGCGATAGGTTCGTCGAGGTAAAGTTCGGACTGCCGACTCAACACCTCGGACGAAGAATAAACAGAAGATAGTTGCACCTCAGCCGAGCAACAAGAAACAGCTGACCAGAGGTTCCAGCCCCAGGACACCACGATCAAACTCAGGGGGAACCAAGAAGGTCAGGTGGGCGGAACAGTACAAGGAACCACTGTATGAACATCCAGCTCAATGTGGTTCGTACTACTATGAGCCCAGGGTCAGGAGGAGCGCAAAGCCTCAGAAGAAGAAAGCTCCTGAACCCAAAATCATCAGAAAGTCAGTATCTCTGAGTCCTGCGGAGAAGAAAGCTGACAAGGTTCAGAAGAAGAAGTCTCAGACTTCTAAGGTCCCTAGGCAGATCTGGGTTCCGAAATCACCCACTAACATGTAAGGACCCAACTGAACCGAAGGGTACCTAAAAATGTTTCTGTTTTGCAGGTGCATAAGGACCCTTGTATAGTGGACAACGACTGCTCGAGACACATGACTTATCAAAAGAGCATGCTGACCAACTACATACAGGAAGATAGTCCCAAAATTGAGTTTGATGACAACTCTAAAGGCTATATAAGGGGATACAGAACACTGAATATTGGGACTGCCTCAGTTCCAAGAGTAACATATGTTGAAGGACTTCAACATAATCTCCTTTCTATCAGTCAATTCTGTGACAATCTGAATAGAGTTATCTTTGACGCCGGTTTTACGTGATATTGTTGATAAATCTACAGGGAAAACAGTGTTATCAGGTTCGCGGAGGAAGAATATATACATTGCAAACTGGAAAACCGTAGAACCTGAGGCTTGCTTACTCGCACAGACTAAATCTAGTGACAAGGCAGGATGGCTGTGGCATAAGAGACTCAACCACCTGAACTTCAAGACTATGAACAAGCTAGCCAAGAACTCTAAAGTCAGAGGACTGCCCAACGAATCGTTTATCAAAGACATAAATTGTGAAGCATGTTTGAAGGGAAAGCAGATAAAGAGTAGCAATCCACCTATTCCGTCACCTTCCACTGATGGAATCCTTCAGCTGCTACACATGGACTTATTCGGGCCAGTTTCTCCAGTGACTATAAGAGACAAGAAGTATGCCCTCGTCATTATTGACGACTACTCGAGATATACATGGGTCATCTTCATAGCCAACAAATTTGATGTCCAGACTGAGTTGCCCAAACTACTGAAAAAGCTCAGTGTGGAAAAGGACATCAAGATACAGAGAATTCGCTCAGACAGAGGAACATAATTTCTCAACTCAGTAGTTAAAGAGTACTGCGAAAAGGAGGGAATTAAGCACGAGACATCAGCAGCTCGCACCCCTCAGCAGAACGGACTTGCTGAACGCAAAAACAGAACACTTAAAGAAGCGAAGCAAGAACGCTCCTAGCGGACTACGGACTACCCTCAAAGTTTTGGGCGAGATCTTCCGACACGATCCGCTACACTCGAATCGCTCACTTTGCTTACACAAAGAACACATGAAGACACCATACGAATTATGGAAAGGGAGAATTCCTTCTATTTCTCATTTTCATATTTTTGGTTGTCCGTGCTTTATTCACAATAATGGGAAAGATCAGTTGAAGGTCTTTGATAGCAAGTCTGATCAAGGAGTATTCTTAGGATACTCTCGAGTCAGTAAAGCCTTCAGAGTCTTTAACTATCGGACTCTTTGCGTGGAGGAAATCCCTCATGTTGTTTTTTATGAGTTTGTTACTTAGAACATAAAAACTACAAAGACAAATACTGAAGATGTCAGCAGCAAGCTACAGGATCTCACATTAAACGACAAAGCTGAAAAGATCTAGCATTGTTGGGATGATGAGTCAAACGATGAAGAAATTCAGACTCAGCCAACAAGTGATGTAGCTGACCTGGTTGATTCTACTGAACAGAATCAACAACAGGTAACAACGGTCGATGAGGAAGCCCCAGTGGTAACTGAGACCTCTACTGAGAATATAAACTCAGGGCGAACAAATACTGTTCCTGAGCTAAATGCCCCTGAACCTGGAAACTCAGTAGATCCTAACCTTCTTACTGAACTAATGCAATCACAGAACAGTACAACTGAAATGCCTAACACACCTACTGACTGTGAAGAAGTAGTATCAGAAGAAGAAGCCAGACTCAGACGTTCATGGCTTGACGCTCATTCTTCAGATCTTATTATAGGAGATCCGTCAGCAACTATAAGGACAAGATCTAGACTAAGTCAAGGAGAAAGCTTACTCTATTCTTGTTTCTTGTCCACAGAAGAACCTCAGTCAATAGAGGACGCACTCAATGATGCTGACTGGATCATTGCCATGCAACAAGAGCTGAACCAGTTCGTTAGAAACGAAGTTTGGGAGCTTGTTGAAAGACCTATACATCAGCACGTGATTGGTACTAAGTCGGTCTTCAAAAACAAGCGTGATGAAAACAACGTCATTGTCAGAAATAAAGCTCGACTAGTTGCCAAGGGATACTGTCAAGCAGAAGGAATCGACTTTGATGAAACATTTGCTCCAGTCGCCAGATTGGAAGCCATTCGTCTATTCCTAGCTTACGCAATGCATCAAGGATTCAAAGTATATCAAATGGATGTAAAGTCAACTTTTCTGAACGGCGTGCTGAAGGAAGAAGTCTACGTGGAACAACCGCCCAGCTTTCAGCAGGGACATCAAGTGTACAGACTTCGGAAAGCTTTGTATGGGTTAAAACAAGCACCCAGGGCTTGATACGATACCCTATCAGACTTTCTACTTCAGAAAGGTTTTCAGATGGGGACAATAGATCGCACCCTGTTCAACATAAAGTCAGGAGATGACATCCTACTGGTGCAAATCTACATGGACGACATCATTTTCGGTTGCAGAAACGTGACTATATGTCAACAATTCTAGAAAATGATGAAGGAGAAATTCGAGATGTCCATGATGAGAGAAATGAATTATTTCCTTGGATTCCAAGTAAAGCAATCACCTGAAGGAATTTTCATCAATCAAGCCAAGTACACTCGAGATCTCCTGAAAAGATTTGGCTGCGACTCGAGCAAGCCAGTCAAAATCTCCATGAATACGAATTTCAAAATCGATCTAGACAAAGAGGGAGCTTCTGTTAACTCTACTGATTATAGAGCTATTATTGGTTCTTTATTATACTTAACAGCTAGCCGACTCGATATAACTTATCTTTGTAGGTGTATGTGCAAGATTTCAAGCGGATCCCAAGTGAAGTCATCTAGACTCAAGCAAAGAAGATTCTCGCGATATCTAAAAGGAACACTCGACACGGGGTTATGGTATCCTGGCGATGATAATCTAATACCGACGGGTTATTCTCGATGCCGATTATGCGGGATGCGGGATAGATCGAAAGTCAACTTCCGGAACGTATCGGTTCCTAGGCGAGCAAGCTAATATCTTGGTTTTCAAAGAAACAACATTCGAGTGGCAACGTCCACTCACGAAGCCGAGTACATGGCTGCTGGAAGTTTGCGTGCCCGCATCCTTTGGCTTCGACAACAACCGAGAGACTATGGTATAATTCGGGATGAAGTGCCCATCTACCGTGACTCCACCGGTGCTATTGCTATAACTCGTAATCCAGTTCTCCATACGAGATGCAAGCACGTGGATATTCGACACCACTTCATCGGAGACCATGTCGCGAAGAAGGATATCGAAATGGAGAAAATCCATACCGACAAGCAAAGGGGCGATATATCGACCAAACCACTAGCCGAGAACGCATTCGGGAGAATTATCGGTTGAGCTAGGTCTCTTGGAACCTACTTAGTAGAGTCGGTAGAAGAAATCGATATGACAGTCAAAGACTCGAGTACAATGATTCGATCGGGAGAATCAAACTGCATACGCAAGGGGGAACGTGGTCATCGGCACATCAATTGTCCTCCTGAGTCTAAACGGTAACCAGCTAATCGTAAAATCAGCTGAAGAGGTTTGCGTAGTATTATATACTTAAATTTATATCAGAAGCATGCTCGCATTTATTATCTCAGTCGCTTGCACTCAGTAGTTAATGAACATTTATTTCCCGTCATTAATTCTTAAGGATAAGTCAGTAGGAAACCGTTCTCATTTAAAATGACTTAGTCTTTAATGCTGCCTGCAACGCATTTAATGCATGTCTTTTCACTTACCTTAACTGCGCATAATCCTACGTGGGTCTATGGTAGAGGTGGCTTGTGTAATCATTCCATTTATAACATCAAATCACAACCGTCATTAAAAATTTTAGATTGAACCCCAACCGTCCGATCTAAACTGTTTGATTCACACAATCTATAAAATCTTTCATCTTCTACCTTCGCCTCACTTTCACTGTTTATCGTCCTTAGAGCTTAAAAATTTTCAGAATTTTCTTCTCTTCAAAATCTGCTTTTTCATTGCAACTCAAGCTCTATTACTTACGGTAAACATCCTCTACATTATAGTAAGAATGTTGTGTTTTGATTTCCATTTTTACAGTCGCTAACATAATATTTGCAGATAAAGATAGCTATCCAAACACCCTCCAACATTGACGAGATAATAAAATCTCGAATCCAGTTCGAGCCAACCATGGTGCTTCACCAAGCTGAACTTCCGTATATGGAGCCCATATTCACGGCTCTCGAGACCTCTGTACTGGAGATTCTCGTCTCAAAGCAACCAAGATCTTACTTGCCCAGACAAGTCGTTGAAGTATATTACAACTGGAGGACAAACGAATCTACTGGAATGGAAGACTCCAGTTTTTCTTTCATGAAGGAAGTCGTCCCACAATCTTGGGATGCTAGTACTCACACCTTCGACATCAGAACCGCTGTAGAGCTGACGTTCGATCTTCCAGCGCGAGGAGTATCTCCTATTGGATATAAGGAGAAGGAAATCAACGCATATGTTCAAAAATTCTCATGGCGGGAGCGACATAGTCTTCAAGGCCGCTCCGCCTAAGAACCTACTTTTACCGTAATACCGAGGGCTCGCATACATTGTGTCTCACATCCTCACGAGCTCAGCCGGTTCTTATGATCAGCTTTCCAAGCCCCGCATTCAGCTGATGATGATTATATATGATGGAGTCAGAGTGAATTGGACTGATTATTACGTCGCCGAACTCAAAGCTCAGGCTCAGAAGTTCGTAGCAACTCCCACTGGAGAGAGGAGACTTATCAGTGTGGGTAAGTTGCTTTATGGGATGAAGTTGTCAGTACTCATCGGAGAATCCGTATCGGATCGCTCAGCTTTTGCTGACGCCAGATTCTTCGACAGCAAGCTCGTGAAATTTAAGACAAGAGTCGCTGCTGAGAAATCAGTCGGGCGAGGGCCGCCTGAGTAGAAAAGACTCAGCACCGACTTGCCCCCTCGTGCTGACCCTCCGAAGAGAAAGAGGCTAAGTAAACCTGGACCGTCTGAGGTGCCAGCAAAACTTGCCTCCCCTCCACCCACTCAGGAGGAGCCACCCCTTGACGCGGATACAAGCATCGAAGGTGCCACGCTGAAAGATAAGGTTCATCGAATCAGCTCCTCAGAGACTCAGTCGGACAATGTCGGACCGACTGAGGAAGTCTCCTCTGAGTGGACCACGATGCATTCCACCCGTCTCCGCGCTATAGGAGAAATCCATGCTCAGATTCCTGAAATCTCTGAGCATCGAGACTTGGTGGAAATCGCCATAAGGGTCAGGACACAGATGCTGCTGAGGTTCCTCAGCTGGGATATTCTTGAAGATCTAATCAGGACCCAGTCAGCTCTATCCCTACTTGCCGAGGAGCAAGACTTACAGTCAGCTATAGGATTCGGGGAACCAACTGATCTTGCTTCCTTTGAGGATCTGCGGGCGGCATTACTTTACCTTCTAAGCCTGCGCTCCTCAGTACCAGGCAACACCCCGTTGCCTCCATCGCATCACGACGACGATAATGATGATAACAATGATGGCGGATTGGATCAGGCGCAACCCAAGGAAGCAGATTTGGGAGGATCTGCTGAGGGTAACACTACTCGCGAACAGGGCCGATCACCACCACCCTCCACATCAGGTGATGCCCCAGTTGCCTCGAAGCCGAGTCGAGCACAACAGATCGCGACATCTGAGCATAGGCTCGGAACCAGCAGTTATCAGATCAAACCCATCGGTTCCGTGACCTCTAAGTTGGTCAACAAAGCCATCAGGCGACAGGGAGATAAGAATCTACTCCTTGCAAAAGACGTTCATCTCAAATGGGCTCAGTACACCAAAGCCCAAACTGAGAGCATCGACCGACTGGCAGCAGGGGTTGAGAAGGTCTCCGAAACTCCTACTTCTTCAGTCAATATTCAGGAGATTGTCGAGGCCGCCCTTACAGCTCAGAAGGCGGACTTAGCCGCTCAAAGTCAGCAGCTCCTTATCTCTCAGCAGAAATCATTCTCTGAGCAGCTGACTCAGGGCCTTGCGGCGATCCCAAGCCACTATGGATGAAAGAAACAGAGTGGCCTCCTCGAGCCTTCAGAAAGCCATTCAACAACAGGCGGAGGCACTCAAAGAAATTCAGAAGGAGATGACAAAATCTCATGATCAGTCTCTGCTGAAACTCCGACAAGAGTCAGCCGCTCAACTCAGACTATTTAGAGATGATCAGGAGAAGCAATGGGATCAATACTGCGATGCAGTACAAGACTTCGAATTCACCACCACCCTCATCAAGAATCTAATCTTTAATTTGGATAAGGAGGTAACTGCCATCCGCACTCACCTCTCCCTGGCTGATGATGCCAAAAAGGGGGAAAAAGTTGAGGAAGAAGCCGAGGTACATGTACAGGCTGAGGCGGATCAGGCTGTGGTGGAGAAAGTCCCTGAAATTCAAGCTGTTACTCAGGGGGAAGGAAATCAGGGGGAAGGTTCAGCTATTCAGGCTGGAACCAGTTCTGAAGTACCCCCTCCCGAGAACGTCCAAGTCCCTGAAGTCCAAGTCCAACCTACTTTGCGACCGAGCCAAGAATGTTTCAACCGCTCAACTCATTGAAGACATTGCTCGGTTGTGGATGCGGAGGATGAGCCACCGCCACCGCAAAGGCCGGGGAAGGAGATCACTACCGAAGCTACTCCTCCATCTTCCCCGATGCCTAAATTCAAATCAAAAGCGAGCGGGAGGCATATGATAAAGAAGTTGCTCAAAAGCTGCAAGATCAGCTGGATCAGGAGCATCAGATAGAAGAAGCGAAGAAGGCCAAGAAGCCTAAGAAAGTAATTGGCAAGATTGCCAAAGGAAAGGCTAAGAAGATACTGGATGATCAGAAGAAGAAGGCTCAGGAGGAGCTTGCCAAAGCGCCTCCTACTACAGTCCAGCCCTTAGCTCAGAGTTATTATACTCCTACACTTACACCTGAGCAAGAGGCCGAGGACAGAGCCACCTGGGAGGCCACGTTGAAAGGACTTAGTCTCCGAAGAGGAGATGCTAGATCAGCGGCTCTCAGAGAGAAAAAGAGACTGGAGGACCTGGCTAAGATTGTTGCTCTAATTGATAAGATAGCCAGAGAGCCTCTAGTTGATTGGAGGAAGCAGATTCCGAGGTCGTCGAGATATTATAGGAGTGGAGCGCCCTGAGCACCTTACATCAAGAAAACTATTACGCATGCAGACAAATGGGTGCCCACTGAGCTGAATGAACAATGGGAGGAACTCAAGGAAGAATTCATCAAGGGCTACTATGTATGGGGTTTCTATCCATCCGGGCTACCAGTTGATCAGCTATTTGATGAGTTTATGCATCAATACAATGCCGAGCTCAGAGATCAGCTCCGGGTGATAATGGAAAGAGAGAATATTCCTTTTCGAGCTCCAGTCTTCAGGCGCATTCCCCCTCCGAGGACGACTCGTGGAACTCTTTGCACAAAGGAGATAGAAGACGAGATCAAGGCAGCTGCATATCATTTCGATCTAAGCGAAGACCTTCATGCTGATCTCGAGGAGATCTAGACATTGAGAGCAAGGATTTACAAGTATTATGGTCTGGATCCTCCAGCTGATAAGTCTGCTGATTTCAAGAACCGAACGCAGAGATTCGGGCGTCGCCGTGTGATCTTCGTATTCGTTGTTTTGTAATAGAGATAGGAACCTGTAATCTTCATGTTCACATATATATCAGTTCCTATTTCTAGCCAGACAATCACTCATTGTCTTACGGCTTTGATTGTGTTTTTGCTATCACAACTGATTGCTGAAGTGATCCGACACACACTCACACATAACCGTTTCTCTAATGTTGGCCCTCTCAACTGCTGAACTTATCGAAGTTAACTGATTCAGTTTACTGAAGTCTATCTATGTCAGTAGTTTAGTATTCTTTCTTTATATTTTATAGAGGTTTTTGCATCATCAATTAGGGGGAAATTGTTGGGTTATGAGTCAGTAGATGGTATTCAGCTGTTAGTGGTTAAAATAATATTGGGAGAAATCATAGTAGTACTATAGAATTGAAGATCCCAAAACCCAGCTGATATCAGTAGTGTAGTGTCTTGATAGGAATAGCTGATGTATAGGTTAGACTTTTTGTATTGTTTATCTTTTTGTCTAAGTCCTGTACGGGGTAAACTGTTGGATTGATCTTCTGACGAAGTTACTTTCCAGAACCCCACGTCATCATTGTAATTGCTTGCGTTCTTAAGTCATCAGCTGATCTTCGCCTCAGTAGAATACATCTCATCAGCTGACAGACATCAGCAGAAGAACTCTATGCAAGCTCAGTACCTTCACAGTCATCAGCTGACCATACTCTGGAGATATATCCTTGTTAGCCGACTCAGACGAAGAAGACAGAGACTGCTTAAAGTCTACTGTATCCGACAGAAAACGACTCAGCCGCTAAAGTCATTTTGAAAGTCAGCAGAAGACATACGAGGATTAGAGAGAGTCAACTCCGATGTCTGACACAATCTCACCTACCACAAACCTCGACCAATGAGAAGCCGATAACGCTTTATCTGCTCTGACCAACTAAAGCTGCTCTCATGTACAGTGTCCAACAACTCTGCTGCAACAATTCAAATTTATGGCCGTTTTCTTTAGAAGCTTGTGACACGTGGCATCGTCTTCTCCAATGGACATATGCCTG
Organism: Lavandula angustifolia; assembly: GCA_028984105.1. Taxonomy (NCBI): domain Eukaryota; kingdom Viridiplantae; phylum Streptophyta; class Magnoliopsida; order Lamiales; family Lamiaceae; genus Lavandula; species Lavandula angustifolia. Next base: position 15,737,519 of record CM054802.1, on the reverse strand, counting down.
CTCACAACTATAAATAGAGAAGAAATCCGAGCTTCACGCACGGGATATCAAGGGAAAAACGCTCAAGCTTTCGAACAACTCTAGCGCATTCAAGATCAATCCAGCGAAGAACTTGCCTAATAGAATATCATTAGTTCTTCTCTCTAGAGTTCTTTAGATCTCTCTTCTCTAGCTAAGCTCATTGCCAAATTTATAGCTTAGAAACTCGAAGGAGTTCACTTTCTGTGAATTGTTCTTATTGTAAGAACTCCTTCCTAGTTGGAGATTATCCCCTCCCTTTCAAACTTTGGTTTGATTTGTAAAGTCGCTAAGGACTATAACTTAGAAGGGTCTGTCCGGTGCACAGATTCCTTGCTGAGACTTGCTCAGATAAATCAACAAGAACTCATGTTCGGCAGGACCGTGGACGTAGGATTTTGCGTATCCGAACCACGTTAAAAATTGCTTGTGTTATTTACTGTTTTATTGCATTGCATACAAACTGATTAAAAATCATATATTTGCATAAAATGTATTCTCAAAGCGCACTAGCCAAAAATTACTTGATTTGTGAAAATCACGTTTTCAAACTGAGACGAATCTCCGGGCCCCACACTCTTATCCGCACAACATCTCCGACTGAGTTTCAAGTACTGACAAAAGTTAGTAGGAGAGCTCGTTAGTTGGCACACTTCTGACCCGCGATCGAAGGTTACTATTTGGCACTGTTCATCAGTTGCAACCTACAGCTCAGCTGTTCTTCGCGTTTGAGAAAAAGAAACTGTGATCAGGTGTATTCACCCCCCCCTCTACACCTGACTATCGTCTCCGGACCAACACTGTTGTATATGCACCATGAACGAACTGAAGTTCCTCATAAAAAATATAAATCAATGAATTCTCATTAGCGCCAGAAGCGTGAGAGATTTATTGGTGCTAAGAGATAAGAAGTCCGCGGAATACAAAATTAGAACACATAACTCCAAATTCCTCCTAAAGAGGATATGTAAATCATTATGTACAAAAATACTTGATGAAATCAACACATGCCTAAAGACAGAGTTAGAATCAAAAGACTTGGTTGAACTAATAATTGTCTCGACCTGTAGATCGAGCATCTCCCTGATGGAGTTACACTAGTCAACCTACCCGAAAGGTCTTTAAATAGATTTCATTGTATTGCATCCACATGCCTAAAAAATGGTTGATTCAATCACTTGAAGTGGATGGAGACTCATTTATACCTATTGAAGATAATAAAGATGTTTTAGAATCAGAAGTTCCTTACTTATGTGCAATTTGACGATTTGAAATGGTATTGATCATCCTTTGTTATCTTCAAGACAAAAATGCTATTCTCTATGAAGATAGTTAAACTTATGTTGCACATATTAGTGTAGACCTTGAAGATAACCTTGAAGATTGTTATCTTGAGGGGGAGTAACAAATTGTAAATAATCCTGAAGATTAGATTGACTCCTAAATGTCAAATGACCCTGAAGGTCAAATGGTTGTACTCTTTTTTCATTTCTAAGTTTTTCCCAAAGGGTTTTCTTAGTTAAGGTTTTTAACGAGGCATCCAATGCAACACACGTGTAAATGAGTCATTGAGATTGATTCATAAAAGAGACAATGAAACACATGATCTCCAAAAGAGTGGCGACATCAATATCCAGTAAATTCGCTCAAGTGACAATCTAGCAGATTCTTTTACAAAGGCATTACCAGCGTCAACATTCAAGAAATTGGTACACAAGATCGATATGCGACGACTCAAAGATCAAGAATGACTATATTGAGGTGGAGCGGTTGTACTCTTTTTCCTTTGACCAGTTTTTATCCCATTGAGTTTTTCTGGCAAGGTTTTAACGAAACAAAAATTTCTGTTTAGGGATGGTCCATTAAGGGGGAGTGTTGTAGATAAGATTTACTATATATATGATGACCATATCTAAACCATATAAGCTTATCTTGTACTCTATAAATAGAGGTCTCCACCCTCATAATAATACACATCTATTTTCTGCTCTCTCTATTGTTCTCTCGTTCTATTTAGTTTATAACAATTATTATTATTATTTTCATTATTTTATATGCTTTAAAAAATTAATATTTAAATTTTGAAATTAAATGAATTTTTTAGTAGTTTATAGTTGAAATAAAATGTTAAAAAGAATTGACTTTATACAAATAAATCATTTTAGGGTGTTTTGCTCTCAAATATTAATTTCAATGGTATCTTTGCATCTAAACATACATTAAGGGTATTTTTGCTCTTCAATGTGAAGTTGAAGCCTTCTTTAAATTGTGTTTTATTTTATTTTCTGTCTTTTTTGGAACTAAATTCCTTTCACCTCTAACTTCGACTAATATTTAGCTATAGCTGAGTTTAGATTTTAACGGGAAACATAGCAGATCTTATGTCCATGTGGAAGGCTACTTACTATCTACCCAAACTACATTAATAATATCTGCACCCTTTTTAATAATGAGAGATGCTGGATGTACTTCTGTTTCAAGTTCTTTTCTCTTGGATTGAGTAGTCATAATTGAAAACACGTTTAACGTACTGCATCACCACTTAAAAAATCACTAATAATATTTAAAATAACAAACCATGATCTTGATATCCGTCTAACATTATAGTGAAATAAACATAATAACACCATCCGGTCCATCCCAAACCCACTCAAGAAACAATAGAAACCAAACTCACTACCAACACCATAACTTTTTACCATAAACAATAACTCTATGTTTTCTTTTTTTTTTTCTTCAGGCTCTGGGCCTCATTCTACCCTCATTAGCCATCCTGAAGAGCTGTGCTTGAGCCGCCGCCGCCTTGTTCGAGCTCAGTCCTCTAACAAAACTGTCTCTCACCTGATTGCTCGTGTATGGGAACCGCGTGTGGGACATGGAGTTGAGCAGAGCAGCCGTGCCTTCTCTGTAGAGGTTTCCGTATCCGTCTCTACGCGTGTTGGAGAGAGCTTGGAGTAAGTTCATGTTTGCTCCGGTAGCTGGGATGGTACCCGTAGTACGGCCGAATGCACTGCCTACTGTTCCAAGCCAGCCGAATAGTCCCCAGATTAGTGTTGGGTGGTTCCTCCAGTAGCTGCAGTTTTTTGCAAGTGTTAAAACATTAAGTCTTTCTTCTTTGATAGTAACATATTTCATTCGGACTATATTATTTCACTTACTTGCAAGTAAAAGGCGGAGAGTTCGGATCAAAGGCGAACGGGGGTGATGGTATTGTGATGCCGGGAATGGTCGGGGTGGTTGGGGTGGCCGGGGTAGTTGGGGTGGTTCCCGGGTCGATCGGAGTTGAAGGTGGCGTTCCGTACGTTGGTGTTGTTGGAGTTGATGGTGGCGTTCCGTACGTTGGTGTTGGAGTTCTGGGGGTTGGGGTTGAGGATGGAGGAGGCCGGTAGTAAGAACCACCACCGGTAGAAGGGGGTGAAGAGTGGTGGTGGCCGCCACTTGGGGGGTTGCCGCAGTTGGAAGGCGCCGAGCTGCCATGGCTACTGCCTCCGTGAGAAGGCGGCGTTCCGTGGAAGGGTGTTGGGGTTGCATGGCCACCTCCTGAGCTAGATGGTGGTGGGGAGTACGAAACTGTAACAAGAATAAGAAAACAGAGTATTTAGTTATAAACTTTACTACTCACTATCAACTCACCATATCTAGTTATGGATCTTGAAAGAGAGAGGGAGAGAAAGAGACCTGAAGGGGGAGGTTGAGTATTAGGGTCAGGAGTAGGAGTGTAGTAATTCTTCTGGTCCTCAAAATAATCAGCAACAACCAAGTGGTGTGAAAGAAGTGCAGCTAGAGCAATCCATAGTAAAGCTTGCCTACTTCTCTTAACCTCCATTTTTCTTTTTGGCAGATGAGAGAGAGAAGAGCAAGAGTGAGAAGATGGTGTGAAGGAGGGTCTGTATAAAAAGAGAGTGAAGTAAATATAAGCAGGTGAACAAGTATGTGGTTAGTTGCATCAGCATTTAATAATCCCACATTCAAATCCCATCACTGCATATAAATCTATTTTATTACTACATTGTCATCCTACATTTGCATCTATGTGAAGAAGACCCAAATATCTCTGCACATTAGAGGCATATGATTTGAAATGAAACATTTTCAGCTAAACCATCCATCTTTCTTTGTCGATTTTATTACATCCCATCCTTCCTTCTCTAGGTGATACATTTGATTTGGCATAAGAAGCCATTGTCACAATGTAGCATTCTTGACAGGTAAATGCCTAATTTTACCATTTTTTATCTTATCTCATTTTAGTAAAACTATGATTCCTATGTTAGTCCTTGCTGCTGCTATATCATTACTAATACAATTATGGCAACATGAAAGATCAAGATTCAAGAACATGACGAACATCATTTTTTTTCAAGCTATTTTCCCACCTTTTTGTTTTCGAATTTTGCAGGGATTAGTTTATGTGTTATGGGGTTGTTTATGCTGCAGATTATGGATTGATTAATGGTAGTTGTTGGACTAGGCTGCATGAACATGGCTATTTATGAGAATCATGCTGTTTGGTGGTGTTACTAAATGTGCACGTGCCATTTACTAGTAACCATGCATGCTTACTGTAAGTAAACTCGAATTAATAATCCCAAATGCCCTCTAAAATGGTACGGCCTTTTATTCACTCGGTACCAACCTGAAAACGGGATTAAAATTGGAAAAGGGATAAAAGAAAAGGGATGTAGATGAGAATTAGGATTGGAATTGAAGCATAGTAAAGGCAGTGGGTAGAGAAGTAGTTGGAGAAACTGAAAAAATGAAGGGGCACATTGAATTGTGGTAATAAATGAGGATCAACAGCTAAAATAATTGTAATAAAGAAGTATTTGTGGGGTGTACACCTCAGCAAGATGATACCCTTCATTTTGACTGACTCCTTTTATTGTAAATTGAACAACTCTGCCTTCCTTCTCTCTTATGCTTGTTAACCAGACAGTTAGGCTAGCCATGCTGTTTTCCACTGTGTATTTATGGATTATCACACAGGTTTCAGAGAGAGAGAGAGAGAGAGAGAGAGTTAGATTGTATTGAGCTGTCAATTCAGTAACATAATTGAGGCAAGTTGATGCTGGTGTGGGCTTTATTAGCTTTATTGGGGTGGTGTTGGTTAAACTTTATTAGCTTCTGGAATCATTGAATTAATTTTTTAAACCTCTTGGTTTATTTTTCAATAATAATATATTTTTTATTTTTTAAAGTCTGTTTATTGATAATGGTGTTAAGTAATACATCTCGCTCTGGAAGTTTTTATTAGCTTGGGAAATGATTGAATTACAGTTGAATTTAATTTCGGCTAAACAATATAATTTCAATTTATTATTTGGTCATGTTGTGTTAACACGCACCACACACATTTAAGGTTTTATGATCTTGTAAAATTATTGGGTAAATTTGTTGGTTTTTTCTGAGAGAATGTGATCATAAATTTAATATTTTAATGTCCATCTGCTGAAAATGATGTTTAAGATTTCAATACGTTTGTTTGATTGCTGATAATGATGGTTAACAACTACGATGGAAGATCTCTCTCTATCTACTATTTATAGCTAGAGTTTTTTTAATCAAATTTCTTGTTTACTTGTTTACCGTATATAATCATTATTGCACTTGTGAATTGTGATTCAAATGATAACTGGCTAATATAGGTTCTAATTACCATTTAAATTATGATGAGTTGTACCATTTCTGTCCCTGCTCCCAAATCTTAGCTTCTAGAATCTACTACCTTTTTATGCATTCATAGTTGTAGTTGTTGAAGAAATTTGTAAAATTTGAGCCCCTACCTATTTCATTTGTACTAAGACTATATAGATTTTATGATAAATGTCGATAGATCCTTGAAATCTATTGGTTGACATGATCGATATTCGACACGTAATTGTAAGGATCTCTTTTAGAGGTATAATCAGACCAAGTCGAACCAAATAGTTTGGAGCTCACGAGTTTTTAAAAGTAAAATACTAATGATTTTTTTTTGTTCTTCCTGGAAAAATATTATTTAGATATTAATTGACTAAAGTATATTAAAATGTAAATTATATCAAATCTTATTGTAGATAAGATTTACTATATATATGATGATCATCTCTAAATCCTCGAAGATTATCTTGTACTCTATAAATAGAGCTCTCCACCCTTATAATAATACACATTTTATTTTTCATCTTCTCTATCATTCACTTATTCCATTTAGTTTATAACACGTTATCAGTACGAAAGATCTTCTCCGAAAAGAAGATATTGACGGCCGAAGGTACAATTCCTTCCCTCGGCACCCATTTGTTTTTTTTTAATGATTGTAAACATACGTGTTTACAAAATAATAATCATGTTTATTTAATTAATAAATCAATAATCATGACTATCTGCACTCACGTACGTATGTTTTTTTTAAATGGGGTAATCTTTTTCTTTTATTAAGTTATTACGTGTGGCGATAGCACAATCCATATTTCTGAAAAATATCACATGTCCTTAAAGAGCAATTGAATTTATTTATTGAAATGATTTAATTGGTTCTCAAGAAGTAGCACAATTTAATATTCCTGAAGAATATTACAGACACTTAAAGAGTTATTGGCCGGTGGCGACTTCGTCGTTAAAATCGGCCGCGAACCAAACAATATTTATAATTACACCTGCGATAGACAACTAAGCTAATACAAGCACAGTTAGCAAGCAGGGATCGAATCCACAGAGAATGAGTAGATTTAAGCAATTTATCTCTAAAGACCGAAAAGGGGTTTGGTTAGTAACTACCATTAACTTTGGGTTTAATTAACACTAGGCAATAATCATAAACTGCGCAATTAAAAACAGGGGATGAGAACAAATATTAAATGCGACTCAGCTTTGGGCAGATCCACACTAATCGGCCTCCAATCCTCGATTCTAAGATTAATCGGTTTCCTAAGGTTGCCCGGTTAAGGTGCCGTGTTGAGCACGGACGCACCTAAATCTTATTCTTGAAATGGAGAAGGAATGTTGAGCATTAACCTACTCCCTACCCTAGTGTCGATCTACCATGTTGAGCATTTCATAGATCTACAACTAAGGAGCATTAATATCCAAGAAACCGAACTAACACAGCTACCCATGTTGAGCATGAAAGTAACTCCACCATCTCCCCTGCTTGTTCAATACCAACCCAGTTAACCTCGGTTGATCGAGTCCCAAGTTATCTTAAACGAGACATCTACACAGATCTGGACAGAAACACCTAGCTAACAAATTTTAAGCACATTAAGATCTCATGGAAGACAAGGATCGGGTGTTTCACTGCCCTAGCCGAATCTAGGGCTTAGCTACACATATTTAAACTACGAAAGCAAGAAAACATGCAAGAGAAAGACATCATAAATTCAGAAAGCTAACTCGAAGAACAATAACTTCTAAACCTTAAATAAACAGAAATAAGTGCAGAATTAAATGAACGAAACCGTGCAGAAAACAGAGAACATACTGAGGCAGATCTTCGCGAATTAAATGCTTGAGCAGAGACGAGAATTAAAGAGCTTTTACTATCTAGCTTGAAGATTGAAGAACATGAACTAAACTAGAGAGAGTTTTGAATTTAGAAAGAGAAAGCTAAAGTAGAGAGAGAGAGAGTTACTAGATAGTTATGATAAGTTGTGGGATATCTCCCTTACATAACCAAAATATAATAATATAACAAAAAGTAAGTCTTTCATCAAATCAAGCTTTGCTTCTTGATCCCTCCATGCATTAATTGCAGTATGGGCGGATTTGACTAAACTGGGCGGGAGCTGATGGGAGCAGGTCGGCTGTGAGAGGAACCCTTGCCAGGCTGGGCGGTTGTGGCAGGAAAACATCATGTCATTGGACTTTCTGCACCAATCCCATGTGATAGCTTGTAGCTCAACTAAAAGACCCTCCCTCCATTTTCTGCCAATATAGATGGGCTGGGCTTCATCATTTCTTTATTCAATTCATTTCTTCGGCCCACTTATGCTGGCCCAAACGGAAGGTCCAAATCCTGCCCAGATTCTGTCTAATATTCTGGCCCAAACTTCTTTGATCACATAAATCATGCATGCAACTTCCAATACATACATGGGCAACATTCACCACCTTTTCGCCTTTTATCCACCTCCTACATGCATAAACCCGAGACAAACACGCATAATATCGGTAATATAAAAGCAACAATTACGTGCTTATCAACCTCCTCACACTTAAGCAATATTTGCCCTCAAGTATAAAGAGAATCTTTAAGCACGAATGTTGCTCGGTTTCCACTCCCCCCAAAACGACTCACACAAACAGACTCAAAGAAGGAAAATGAAACACAATAAAAGGAAGACACGGACACACATAAAAAACATAAAGACGACAAGCTGCCAAGCAAAACCAAATTCTGCACATGTAAATAATAGCACCCGACCAAGAATATAAAGCACATCAAAGTGAGATCTCACGCAAGAAACATGCATCAACAAGTTTAGGAAAATCAACTAGGTCAAAACAGGGCAGGCATTGAGTCATTCTCACGTTTCACTCGACACTCAACTACACTAGTCCGGACAACCATTCATTTAAACCTAAATACACGCAATCACCATATTAAGTCAACCAATTAGCACCATCAAAATGTCTTTTTCTTTCTGGGTTGTAATGGGGTTAAGGACCATGAAATGATATTGCAAGGTGGGATCCTAAAGGTCCTAGGCTCATTTAGTTATACATCATTTGTCATGCATATTATGCAAAGTACCCTCGGCTTGTGCAATTAAGTGCTGGAATAAAGATTGATACAGGGCAGGGAGTAAATGATAAACAGCCGGGGAGGATAATCATTTTTCTTTCTTTTCTTCTTTCCCCTTCTTCTTCTTTTTCTGGGTGCATCATTTTTCTTTTCTTTTGTTTTTCAAGCACCTTTATTTCCTTCGATTTTTCTTTTTACTCTTTTTGCTACTGAACTTATTTGACTTTTCTTCCCAGTCTTTCACTCTACAATTTACCCCTCTAAGTAGGCAGTTCAACATGAACTTTGATTTCATCAGTTGCGCAAAGTGTACAAAAGCATATATACATAACAGGGCCAATAGAAGGTCTAAAAATGGGCAGTGGCTAATATTTAGTGACTGATTAAATGAACATGCAAAAGCTCAAATTTGTTTACTAGGGGATATTTGGGCAAAGGTTATATAAACTCAGGCCAGAATTAAGGTTATCCCTAGTACCTTCTATCACATGGTGCACATGGTATGTTAATATGGCGACTTTGTGACATCTATTCTCTCAAAAAGAAGTAAGTGGGGAGTGCCCCACTCTAGGCTCAATCTTGACTATTTAGTGCAGTTTAATTATACTCAATATATGCCCCTACTTCATCATTCCTAGCGTCTTCTAATCCCAAACAATGAAGAAAACATGCAAGCATGCTCGTGATTCACTAAGTTTTGAAAAAAATTTGGGGCAGGGGGCAATCATAATACATAGCAGACTTGGAGAAACATGGCATGCTCATACAAATAAAAAACAAAACTAAAAATACCCCTCCTCACACTTTAGAGCCCTGCTTGTCCTCAAGCAGGCAGAACCGAGTGTTCGGGCGAGAAAAGACAACACAGAACAATCCCTCCTTACACGTTAAAGCCCTGCTTGCCCTCAAGCAGGCAGAGAGTAAAGGAGAAGAGAGGACACACAACAATAAAAACGAACACACCCCCTCCTCACACTTTAGAGGAGGAGGGGGGAAACAAACACACATTTTGGCCGGTGACGACTTCGTCGTTAAAATCGGTCGCGAACCAAACAATATTTATAATTAAACCTGCGATAGACAACTAAGCTAATACAAGCACAGTTAGCAAGCAGGGATCGAATCCACAGGGAATGAGTAGATTTAAGAAAAAAGCTCTAAAGACCGAAAATGGGTTCGGTTAGTAACCACCATTAACTTTGGGTTTAATTAACACTAGGCAATAATCATAAAGCTGCGCAATTAAAAACGGGGGATGAGAACAAATATTAAAGGCGACTCGGCTTTGGGCAGATCCACACTAATCGACCTCCAATCCTCGATTCTAAGATTAATCAGTTTCCTAAGGTTGCCCGGTTAAGGTGCCGTGTTGAGCACGGACGCACCTAAATCTTATTCTTGAAATGGAGAAGGAATGTTGAGCTTTAACCTACTCCCTACCCTAGTGTCGATCTACCATGTTGAGCATTGCATAGATCTACAAATAAGGAGCATTAATATCCAAGAAACCGAACTAACACAGCTACCCATGTTGAGCATGAAAGTAACTCCACCATCTCCCCTGCCTGTTCAATACCAGCCCAGTTAACCTCGGTTGATCAGTCCTAAGTTATCTTAAAGAGGCATCTACACAGATCTGGACAGAAACACCTAGCTAACAAATTTTAAGCACATTAAGATCTCATGGAAGACAAGGATCGGGTGTTTCACTGCCCTAGCCGAATCTAGGGCTTAGCTACACATATTTAAACTACGAAAGCAAGAAAACATGCAAGAGAAAGACATCATAAATGCAGAAAGCTAACTCGAAGAACAATAACTTCTAAACCTTAAATAAACAGAAATAAGTGCAGAATTAAATGAACGAAACAGTGCAGAAAACAGAGAACATACTGAGGCAGATCTTCGCGAATTAAATGCTTGAGCAGAGGCGAGAATTAAAGAGCTTTTACTATCTAGCTTGAAGATTGAAGAACATGAACTAAACTAGAGAGAGTTTCGAATTTAGAAAGAGAAAGTTAAAGTAGAGAGAGAGAGTTACTAGAGAGTTATGATAAGTTGTGGGATGTCTCCCTTACATAGCCAAAATATAATAATATAACAAAAAGTAAGTCTTTCATCAAATCAAGCTTTGCTTCTTGATCCCTCCATACATTAATTGCAGTATGGGCGGATTTGACTAAACTGGACGGGAGTTGATGGGAGCAGGTCGGCTGTGAGAGGAACCCTTGCCAGGCTGGGCGGCTGTGGCAGGAAAACATCTTGTCATTGGACTTTCTGCACCAATACCATGTCATAGCTTGTAGCTCAACTAAAAGACCTTCCCTCCATTTTCTGCCAATATAGATGGGCTAGGCTTCATCATTTCTTTATTCAATTCATTTCTTCGGCCCACTTATGCTGGCCCAAACGGAAGGTCCAAATCCTACCCAGATTCCGTCTAATATTCTGGCCCAAACTTCTTTGATCACATAAATCATGCATGCAACTTCCAATACGTACATGGGCAACATTCACCACCTTTTCGCCTTTTATCCACCTCCTACATGCTAAAACCCGAGACAAATACTCATAATATCGGTAATATAAAAGCAACAATTACGTGCTCATCAGTTATTAATATTATCTATGCACATCAAGTGTTCTAATAATTGTTGACGGCTCTAGAAGAGCATGAATCATTCTATCAAATGATACTAAATTAATTATTCATCATGCCCTTTACTCTAGTAAGTCTAGAAGAAACTTACTAAGTTTTAACGATATCCGTTGCAATGGATATCATATTGAAATTATATAAGAAGGTAGTGATTCTTTTGTATTTAGCCAGACAAAAGAAAAGTTATCACACTACCACCTTGAATGTATTACACATTTATAAAACAAGTGAGACAAACCATGTCATGAACCGAAAGTTCAAAGGGCTTTATGCTTTGACATGAGAGGTTTGGATATTTACGAGCAACTATCATGCGCAACATAATTGAAAATTTATATGAGCGCAACATAGAGATCCTGAAGAATCTTTACATTGATTTTCATGAATGCTTGATTTCTAAAAGAAATGAAACAATTGCTAGAACTAATAGTTCAAATAATAAATAACTCAATTCCCTCAAGAAGAATTGTCTTGATAAAGATAACGAGTTTATTAAACTCCAAGTTCCTCCCCGAAGAAGATTTATATTATATGGATTTGGAATTGAGATTAAATAATTAGTTGCTCATATCCATACTCAAAATAGTTTTTGTCCGTATAAAAACGATCTCACATTAAGATTGTTATTATGATAAAATAACGTTCCCAACATTAGGTGGAACATATGTCACATTCGGGTTCCTGAAGTAATTCATGTGAAATCTACATCCGAAGAAACAAAACAGAAGGAAAAAACTAGTCACATTTGGATTCCCAAAGTGATCTATGTGAACAAGAAGTCGAAAGACTCACTTGCAAAAGATTGCAAACCAATTTCTTGATTCTTTTAATATAAAAAGGAAGAGACAATGTTATACTTTTTGCCGCAAATACCCCCGCAAGAATAAATGTCCCTGAATGACATTATAAATGGTAACAAATGAATATAAAGTTCGTCAAAAATATAGTCGACCAATTGGTTCTAAGAGAAATTTTGTGTCTAAGAAAATGGGCACAACATATGAACCAAACAATAACGATAATGATTAATCAATCAAATGAAAGTTCGTGAAGAACTGTCAGCGTCTGAAATTAATGAGATCTTAATATATTGGAGAGATCAAATTTCATCGTGGACGCATGATGATATATTCGCCTTTAATATGACTTTTGAGATGATAAAAGAGGATCTTCAACGACGATCTGTTAGAGATTGTCAAGATATAAATAATTGGCCAAAGAGGAAATAAGTCATACAAGGTGAATTAAAATTTCCAAGAAAGCAGGAAACATTTGGGCCTGCAGTTCCAAAATCCGGAAAGTATATCCCTAAAGGATACAAATGTGTCTTTGTTAAAAAGAGAAATGAAAAATTATAAGATATATGGCAATACTCGTAACACAATGTTTCTCTTAAAGACCAGGAATTAATTATGTACTCTCCTATAATATACGCTATTATATTTTAGAATTTGATTAATTTACTTATGTCACAAAAGACTTGATATGCGCCTTGTAGATGTAGTAAATATCTATATATATGATTCACTAGATAGTGACATATATATGAAAACCCCTGAAGGATTTAACTTGCTCAAAGCATGTAAGTCAAAATGAAAATTTTAATAGACTGCAAAAGTCATTGTAAGGGCTGAAATAGTACATCCATATATGATATAATAAGCACAAGGATTATCCCTTGACAGAAGGATATAAAAATGATGACTTGAGTTTGATTGAAACTCTTGAAGAGCATAATACTTATATGTATACTCCGTCCAAATAACTTACATAGAGCAAATAATTATGAATTATTTTATTCATTAATAATCCAACTTACATCATTGTCGGCATTAGGGGGATATATGAAATATAAATGATAGAATGCCGCAAATATTTCTTTGGATTAATTATTTAGATTTACGCACTATGAACCTGAAGTTCATCAAATTATTTAGTGCAAAATGAGTGATAAATTATAAATAATTCTAAAGATGCCCTGAAGGTCAAATGACCTGAAGGTCAAATGGTTGTACTATTTTTTTCTTTCTAAGTTAGGTTTTCTTAGTTAAGGTTTTTAACGAGGCATCCAATGCAACACACGAGTAAATGAGTCATTGAGATTGATTCATAAAAGAGCTAATGCAACACATGATCTCCAAAAGAGTGGCGGCATCAACATCCAGCAAATTCGCTCAAGTGACAATCTAGGGGATTCTTTTACAAAGGTACTCAAGGATCAAGAATGACTATATTGAGGTGAAGCGCTGTACTCTTTTTCCTTCGACCAGTTTTTATCCCATTGAATTTTTTTGGCAAGGTTTTAACGAGACAACAATTTCTGTTTAGGGATGGTCCATCAAGGGGGAGTTTTGTAGATAAGATTTACTATATATATGATGATCATATTTAAACCCTAGCAGACTATCTTGTACTCTATAAATAGAGGTCTCCATCCTTATAATAATACACATCTTATTTTTCGTCTTCTCTATTATTCACTTATTCCATATAGTTTATAACAAATCCAATTTTAAACAAAAATTCTACTCATGAAAATAAACGATTTCAGAATAAACAACTAAAATGGTTGTAAAAGATTAATAAATTACTTAATTCTTGTCAGAAATTGAAAATCCACCGTGTTAAGTAAAGAATTTCAGATAATTTTTCAATGCTAACTACTCTATACATTAACTTCACGAATAAATAAGCGGATATAATAATAAAACTGAAAAGCACATGGAAGCATTATTCTAGAAAATAAAGAATCACTTTGCATATATTTGGATTATTCTAGAAACTAAACAGATCATTTTGCATAAGTAAGATTATTCTAGAAAACTAAGACCGATAATAGTTTTCTTTATAAAAAACCTCAAAGTATCCTCTTTTTAGTAGTAGTGCATCATACAAACTATCTAGATCCAAGCATAGTAGTTAACACAATTTTGCCCAAGTCCTGCCTAAAGAAATGCTTCATCAACAAGAAATTTACATATACATAATGAATCGCTTGTTTTATTTATTCACTAGCAACTACAATCATCATACTGCAATATCCTTAACACACTTTCTGGATCTAAAAATAGCTTGTGTTTGATAACCCTTATACCTTTTCTGGACCATTCTTTAATTAGGTACACTTCAAGCAATCTAACCTGCATATTTCCTTTCAATTAGAAAATATATAAAAAATAGATTTTATAAAGAAAATGGAACCCAAAAAGGTATAGCATTAAGATGAACAAGGGATAGAGTTTTTTTCTTTCTTGTGTGAGGATTAGAGCGATAGATGATGAATCATTGTTTGATTTCACCACTTATTTTGGCAATGCACAAAAGTGTTAAGAATTTTTTATCCAAACTTGATTTTGAAGATCCAACATGTTGTCTAGTAAAAGTATTTCTGCTTGTCCTAATCCAACATTAACTATCTAAGTAAAGACTAATTTCATTAGGATTATAGTGATAAATTTAGTTAACTATTACATACAAAATGTTACTTAAGAAGTATATTTAAGTGACAAGTTCGAATCATAATCAAGCTGAGAAGTAAATTTAAGTGACAAGTTTGAATCATAGTTAAGCCTGAGAAAGTTTGAGGGAAATGGAGAACGTGGAGTTGGAGGCCCCGAAGCAAGTCAAGAGGAGAAGGTCTTGGGATGTCATGGTGGATCTTAGTACTAGGCTCGTGAGGGCAAGACAAATTTGACGAGGTGGACCACTGAATCGAGGAACTCAATAAGAGAAGTGACAAGCTCAACTGAGAGATGCAAGGTGCTTTGAACGAGGTCTTGGCCAAGCTTATGGATCGCGTGGGGGCGGTGGAAGAAACCTACGATTTATTGGGGGCTGACTTGGAGATCCCAAGTGGAACAAAGAAATGTGAAGGGTAAGTTGGTAACAGTGGAAGGGAGAAGCGTTGTCAATTCGACCGACGATAAATCCAGCGGGTAGATATTCCAAAGCCAAGGTCGTACAAAGTAGTGACCAACATGGAGAGTTAGCAAATGCAGATAATGAACTGGAGAGTTGTAAGTTTTGCGGTACCTCGCGATATTTAGATTACAGTCCGAAATCTAGTAGGAAAGGGAAGAAAAAATTAGTGGCCGCTAAGAAAATGTACTACTTTCCTGTATCCCCTAGACTCGAGCGGAAAGTCTATTTAAGTTTCATACTTTATCACATGGGGTAAGAAAATGTACTACTTTCCTGTACTATTTATACGTACCCTGGTTATGTTGTGAACGGATATAAGTTTCATACTTTATCACATGGGGTAGGAAAGTCCACTATGAATAGCGGAGTGTGTATACAAGGCGGGAATTATGGTTCCGATGCACTTGATTATTATGGACAGTTGGTGGAGATATGTGAAGGTGAGTACCCAGGTTTACCAATAAAACGAACCATGTTGTTCAAGTGCTTATGGTTTGACCCGACCCCTAGAGGGACTTATGTACATCCACAATACAAGTTGGTTTCTATCGATCAAACGAAACCGCTGAGAACTATGAACCATTTGTCCCGGCATCACAAGCGCATCAAGTGTATTATCGCTCATATCCTAGTGTGAACTAATCTAGGAAGGCATGGTTGGAAGTATGTGTTATTAAAAATTAGGTGTGAAGAAATGTAGCGACAATAAACCAAATGTTAGTATAAATACTATAACAACATAACAAACAACATATGAAAAATTGAATAGCTAAAATAACGAAATGCAAACCGAGGCAAGAGTCGAGACTCTCTCTCCGCAAGACGATAATGCTCCGCTACTTGGTGCAAGCGGTCTATAGCACTCGTCTCCAAGATACAACGGTTTTTCATTACGAGTAGTTGCACTACTTCTCGTAATTCCGGCGAACTACTTGATATCTCGGGACTAAGGAAATATGAACATATAGATGTATGTAATGAAGTGACATAACATACGAATGGAATAATTAATTCATAATATAACTCACGGTGGCATCATCTATTTATAGACCACGAAAAGTTTCTTCCCAATGGTTGCCAACTTTTCGTTAACATGCAACACCTCTTGCATGCAAGTGTCATGTCTTTTCATACACCAATCATGCATGTTAACTAACGTTGGTGTCTCTTCATGCATGCTATGCAATGTTTCATGCAACAATTAACTAATTTAATAATCTAAAATCCAACAATCCCCCACATTAGATTATTAAATGCAAATGCAAAATGTTATGCAAACCAAAGTCCCAAGTGACCTATTATTGCATCAGGATAGGTAGTTTTTTGCTTTGAACCTTCCTTAGTATAATGTTATTGGATTTACTCGCTGCTCGGTGAACGCGATGTCTTGAACCGGTCAGCTTTTTTGTGTAAACCAAGACAATAACATATACACAATAATAGATACAATATCGTTCGTTCTCACGTTGTGTCCATTTTGGCCTTGGACCATATCTTGGATTCATAAGTGTTTTTCTTATTTGAAGCGGCCACACTTCTCACTTATATAGGTGATCTCCTATACAGAGTATCCTGTCATACTCCACCAATAAGGCTATAGGAATCATTAAAAGCTTATAGCTTACCCTTTTACCACAAGCTACAGGTTTGCACTTGGGGCAGCTTCGAAAATGGATTTTTAGTTGTGTTTCCAAGTGCACAACTTGAACATTCTTAACTTAGTTGTCTCTTTGAACCATGTTCATGGGATCTCCAATTATCATGGTAGAGTTACCATTAAGAGCGTTCTTTTAGTGTGGATTTTAATCTCATTCCCCTTACTGCATTGTACAATTGATCACGATTAATACCTTTAGTAAACGGATCCGCAATATTGTCTTTTGACTTCACATAGTCAATACATATTATTCCACTAGTGATCAATTGTCTAACGGTATTATGTCTTCGACGAATATGTCGAGACTTACCATCATACATACTACTTTGTGTTCTCCCTATTGCATACATACTATCACAATGTATCAAGACGGGAGACACGGATTTTTCCCAACAAGGAATATCCTCTAAGAAGTTCCGTAGTCATTCGGCTTCTTCGTATGTAATCGTTATGATGTCATGCATCATACGCTATGCGTTTTTGCTCATCTTTTTCATCTTCCCCCACAATTGGAGGTGTCTCTTTCAAGAATCGAGACGCATTCAAAGTAGTTAAATAAAATAACATTTTAGATAGTCAATCCTAGCGCGTTCTTTTAGTTACTCTTGCGATCCCGAACACATCCTCGTTGGATCCACTTTTATTGCGATCCCGTAACGTATCCTCGTCGGATCCAATTTTATCTAGGGTCTCGAACCGTTACTCGTAGTACCCTTTTCAACTTTGGATATTGGGTCTTTCCTCGAGATAATCCCTTATAATACGAACTTTGCAACGCCGCAAACCGTTCGTAAATCGGACCTCGAACCCCGAAGTTATCCGCCCGAAGATGGCACTCCGAATCGCCTCGGTGCCACAGTGCAAGTGAACCGGCTATGTTCAAACAACTCCCGATCACTCAAAACCAATTAACACCTATCGAAACTCATACCTCGGAAAGCCACTTGTATAGGCTTTCCAACGCATCTCGCAGCTTCGATAAACGGACTCTCGATTTAGGAGTTACACCCCGTTAAACCGCCCAAAAACATCACTAAACCCGCATTTTTCTTGCGAAAGAAAAACGTTCATCTTGCGAACTTGCGTCGCAATTTCCGACCGGAGTAATGAAAAACAATGCCCAAAGTCTATACCATTGCAAACCTTGTACTTTTAGCTTTTCAACACACCTATCGGTTCGTGAAACGGAGATCGGACCAAGGAATTATTCGCCGTCGAAGAAGGCTCGCTGCACTACCTACGATTTTCAAGTCGCGGAGCAAGCATGTTCCGAGCATTTCCAACACACTATTTGTTTGTCCGAAAACCCCTTGAAACCCATACCGTTGTAAAGCCACGACTACAGGCTTTCCAACGCAACTTGCCTCTCGTTATTTGGAGTTCGGACCAGAATGTTATACCCCTCGGAAAAAGCCTACTCAAAACACCAAACGGCGAGAAGCGCGAGCAATAAGTTTCGACCCGTTTTTCATGACCCAATCGAACTCATAATTCTAGAAAAATGACATCCACACAAACCTTGATAAACAAGGATTCCAGAGCATATCTTCTATCGTAAACAAGATTCCCGACCGCTGAGATACGTCTCGCTCGAATGTCGCCCGTAAGCCGTTTGATTAAATGCCACACCCGAGAAAATTCTAAGTATTGAAATGAGGCTTAGCTCCACCCATTTTGAGAGATATTTTGTGAACAGACCTCAAATCTGGAAACCCCAAGTCCTATACCGTATCGAACCTTGTCATTCAAAGGATCTCCAGAACTTTTCCGTTCGCCATTGGGAGATCGTATCAAGAAGTTACGGATCTACGAAAAGGCACTACCGAAACGCCATCCTCCCTGGGATGTGCCGAACCCCCAACTTTAGAATAGCCTAGGAGCTTCGTCCCTTCTCGAAACTCACCGATTCTTATACCGATAGAAAGCTGAGTTTGTTGGCTTTCCAAAACTATGCTCGACGCATAAAATGGAGTTCAGACGAAGAAGATACATGCCCGCGAAGTACAGCTGGCAGAACTGCCACAAACTCGCTGACTCAAGTTTGGAGGTCATTTTAATTATCGCAACGACGCCCGATCAGAAAGCTTACTTCTACGAACTTGAAGCCCTCCTGGGGCAGAACCTAAACATGAATTTTCGTCAAAGACCGACGGTCGGATCCTTTTCGCATGAACAGGGATCCTTTCCGCGTGAATTTGGTTGTTCGTTGCTGTTGTAAAGTTCGGCAGCACGTTACTACTACTTGTCATCATTTCTTCAACACGGATTATCTTCTTGCGATTGTTATTAAAAAATTAGGTGTTAAGAAATAACGACAATAAAATCAAATGTTAGTATAAATACTATAACAACATAACAAACAACATATGAAAAATTGAATAGCGAAAATAACGAAATGCAAACCGAGGCAAGAGTTAGACTCTCTCTCCGCAAGACGATAATGCTCCGCTACTTGGTGCAAGC
Organism: Lavandula angustifolia; assembly: GCA_028984105.1. NCBI lineage: Eukaryota > Viridiplantae > Streptophyta > Magnoliopsida > Lamiales > Lamiaceae > Lavandula > Lavandula angustifolia. Next base: position 15,718,076 of record CM054802.1, on the reverse strand, counting down.
GGTCTATAGCACTCGTCTCCAAGATACAACGGTTTTTCATTACGAGTAGTTGCACTACTTCTCGTAATTCCGGCGAACTACTTGATATCTCGGGACTAAGGAAATATGAACATATAGATGTATGTAATGAAGTGACATAACATACGAATGGAATAATTAATTCATAATATAACTCACGGTGGCATCATCTATTTATAGACCACGAAAAGTTTCTTCCCAATGGTTGCCAACTTTTCGTTAACATGCAACACCTCTTGCATGCAAGTGTCATGTCTTTTCATACACCAATCATGCATGTTAACTAACGTTGGTGTCTCTTCATGCATGCTATGCAATGTTTCATGCAACAATTAACTAATTTAATAATCTAAAATCCAACAAGATGTAAAGTTAAACCGAGATTTAAGATAGATTTGCCACCTAAATCTTCATTAGATGAAGCATTTCAAGAGGATGACATACTAAACCCACCAGTACGTAACCACGCGACAGTAGAAGCTGATATAACATTATCTCATCCACGTCAAACAATAGAACTCAATGAGGAAGATTTTGACGAAGGAGATGATGATGAAGAAGAACATGTTCTGACATCAGAAGATGAGGACTTTAGTGATGACTAGTACAACTTACAGGTTTTAAAAGAATTTTGTCTTATTTTTTTGGCCAAAAGCAATTAATGATTATTATTTGTTTTCAGGTACATGGCGCCTCCCAGAGGTCGTGGCGGGGATCGTACGGCTCCTGGCTCGGGCGTGGAGCACCCCCATCGTCATCTGGCTATGGGGGCAGTCCCCCTGAGTCGGGTGGACCCCATCAGGGTTCTACCGACTCTTATTCGGTGGATAGCCGCCGTATATTCGAGATTTCACCTGAGGGGTATGTAATAATTGCTTTTATTAATTTTAAATATATCAAGTATAACTTGGATTAACCAATTTTCAATAATAGGCGATTGCTTGAGCCATCTGGATTGGCCTCGACAATCGTTGAGTGTTTTAAAAAGATCAATAACCCGACTGGGTTCACTTGGAAGCTGACTCCTCCTGAAATTAAGGAGTAGTATTTTGAGGAATTTAAGGTTAATTTTTCTTTCAAGTTTACAATCTTATAATTTAGCATTTACTTATATATATCCAACATGTATAAACATGTAAATTGCATAAGCACTTCCGCTGGCCTGGACTAGTCAGTCCACCACATGTGGCAGAAGAGGGCGTCCAAGAGGTTCAGTGATTGGCCCTTCGAAATGAAGAAGGGCCGCCCTAAAAAACCGGACTACATCAACACAGAGAGGTGGGCGGCCCTCAACGAGTACCGGATGCGGCCAGAGGTACTCCAGAAGTCAGAGACTGCTTCCTAGTGCCGCAGGTCAGAGCCAGAGCCGGGCGCCGGGATGAGCAAGTACAAAGGAGGGTCCCGGTCAGCCCTACAGTACTCCCAGTCTACGGTAAGTCTCATTTTATATGTTTTTTAGCTTCTTATGTCTTTGTTTTTTACATAATTTTGTTTATGCATGTGATGAATATGCTTCTCAGAGGGGATGCTCCTTAGAGTCCACCGCCTTTGACATTTTCCAGAGTCTCCATTACAAAGGTGGAGACTTCTCCAACATGAAGGCGGCGAGACTTCATGTAAGCACACAATTACAATATATAGAATATTATGCTAGAATTCTGAGTTTGACTAATTTCTATTTTTATATTGTAATAGGCGGAGGTGGAGCGGATTGCTGCTGAAGAAGGCCCCAACACGGATAAAAATGCGATTTATCTGCGGTTGGAAGGGGTTCGGGACAAGAAGCAGCGGTTGTACGGTTTCGGCGAGGAAGGGAGCGGCTACATCAACGCCGCCAGCCGCTCTTCTACTTCTTCACTTGGGCCATCCCAGAGAAATGCCGAGATCATGCGCCGGCCCGGAGGATGAGTCGGCAGCCTAGGAGGAGCCTCGAGGGAGCGAGGTCGCATTCATGAATGCGCAGATGACCCAACTTATGGAGATGATGGGTACCTCTAGCCGACGACAGCCTCCGGACGACAGCACTGATCAGTCCCCTCCTGCCACCTCTTTATGATTGACTTATTTATGTTTTATGTATATATACTGAATATTTGGATTTTATGATTTATATATTTATATTTACGTTTCGGTTTGCTCTTTGACTTGATTTGAATAATTATATGTATATGCTGTGTTGGTTGGTTAAAAAATGCAGGTTGTCGAGAACTGGGTACGAAAAAATAAAAAAAATTATTTAAAAAAAAAAAAGTTACGCGGGATTACCGACGGAATTACATCGATCAAGTTCTAAAGTTACCGACGGAAAATTCCGTCGGTAATTTTACCGACGGATATATTCCATCGGTAAAACGTCGGTGATATGCCCCCGACAGAATATCCGGTGACAGTCTGCCGATGGTAGAGTTCCGTCGGCGATCCGTCAGTAAATTTTACCGATGGATATTTCCGTCGGTAAAATTTACCGACAAAGCTCTGGCCCGACGCCTTGTTTCCGTCGGTAATATTTTTACCGACGGAATATTACGGTTTACCGACGGAATTTTTCCGTCGGTATACGGTGAATTTCTTGTAGTGAAGGTGCATGCGACGAGGCCGTCGTCAAATTGATTGAGGGAATGTCACAGGGCCGCGTGTTCGAATGGGCTATCGAGACTTTGCGGAGCAATGAGCCCAATTGGGCTGGTTTTCTGGATGTTAAGCTAGAGCTTGGGCTTCTAGGTTTTCCCTTGGAGACACCCATAAATTTGTATAGAAAATTATAGAAGAATCTAGACATTTAGAATGATATGGAAGATTGATGTAGATCTTTACATTGAAATTGATCATCCAATCTAAGAGTAGTGACTACAAAATCTTTTTGTAGATATAAGTTTTAATATATTCATACATTCTCCACGAACTTCTCTTTAATTTTCTCTCCCTAAGTTCTCAGCTCCTTCTAAAAGATACTAAAATTATGGTATAGTTCCAGTAAGATTCCAATAAAAAAAATATAAAATAATGTTATTTTATAAGTAGATTTAAGCTAATTAGAAAGTTTCAACCATGTTTTTCTAATCTTAATATTTTTTAGGATTGATCTTTACATTTGACTTTATTGACTTTGCAAATTGCATCAATAAAAGCAGGCAACACAAAGAAATCAAAGGGTGCGACCAACCTGTCTCACAATCAAAGGCTCATGACTTAATGACTCACTTAGTATTGTAAAAAAACCCATTTATGTTACCATAAACAATATCCTGTAAAAGTTTGATCACCCACGTAGCATTCATATAGCCAATTTGTACCATGCGATCATCCGACCTAAATCTCAGTAAAATCTAAAAAAATATCACTGACAACTAGGGTTGTCGGTCGGTACGGGATCGGGATCTCGATCCCGAAATTTCGGGATCCCGATCCCAAAATTAGGCGAAATTCGATCCCAATACCGATCTCATAGCGGTATTGGGATAGCGGTATTTGGGACGGTTAAAATGGGATTGGTATTCGGGATTACCGAAAATCCCGAAAATTGTATTCCTTGTTAAAAAAAATAAATTCTCCTTGCTAGCTTATGACCCAATACCAATTGATAGAGTGAATACTATCTACAATCTAGCAACCAATGACACTACATATATCTTTGTTAGCTATCGTTAAATGATTTATTAATTAGTCGTAGACACGTCACACATAGAGTATAGGCATTATAAATTTATAATTTATAATCTATAAATTATTAAATTATATTTATAGTATTCTAGAATATGAAATATAAATATTTCATGTGATTTACTAATGTATATATCATATATGTAATGTAACTAGTAAACTAGATATTATAAATTATAATATCTAATCTAAAATATGAAATATAAATATCTTAAATACGAAAGCGAAAAATCGAAACTCAAAACTTGATGCCTATGTTTGAATGTTTCTACAATTTTACTTTCTACTTTATATTTTCTACATTCTAGTTTCTTCACAAATTACAAGACATATTTAAAATTTAACTTATGATTTACATTTTGTAACATAACATAATAATTAATAAGTACATAACATGATAACAATACATAACAATCTTTATTTATAAATAATATAGTAAATTAAAATAAACTCGCATATTATTCTTGTGTTATTATTGGACTTTGTATTAGCATAAGACATAAGTTTATAAATTATAATTATATTTATAAGTGTATAATAAGTATATAACTGTATTAATCATTTCATAAAAAAATCGGTATTTCGATAATCCCGAGTTCGGTATCGGTTAGCTCGAATACCGAATTACTTACAAAAATGAATCACGATACCATACCGTATCCCAAAATTCGATATTTCGGTATCCCAATCCCGCCGGTATCGGTACGGGATTGGGATAATCTCGAATCCCAATACCATTTAGACATCCCTACTTGACAACAATAAAATCTTACCATAATAAGTCTAGGCGATTCACATTCAAATTATTTTTCAATTTCTTCGGCTGTTCTCCTGGTTTTTTGAACTCTAGAATTATATAAAAAATTATAAAGTCAAAACCTAGAATAAAATCCAATGAATACACATAATATTAATATGAGAAAACATACAATGCCTTACGACGTTGATTCCGATTGCTTCCTCGACAGCTCCGGCCTTTATACCATCAGGATCATACTCATACAACCCTAAGCAACCAAAACACTTCACTTAAAAAACAAAATTTTAATCCAAATGCCAATCAACAAATTACCAGCAGAGTTACTAAGCACAACAATATTCGACCCGAACAAAGATTTACACTGCTCAATCGAGGGTCCAAGAGGCTCCCACAAGCTCAAAGAGTACGGAACTGTAACAGTATTATCCTTATCAAACACCACACCTTGAAGCCTCCTATTCTTCAGCTCGGCCTAATCTATATACCTAATATCCGGCACCGTAACATGCGGGATAGCCAGTTGCTTATCTTTTGTGAAGATCCCAAACGAGCAAGCTATGCCTTCGAGATTAATCCGCTGGCCTAATGCAGCTTTCAGATCAGTCTACCCCATGTTCGATGAAATGCCTGAATGAATATCCGCTTCTGCTTCACTAACCTCGAAATGAGGCTTCTGATCTTCGACGAAGGAGCAAAATTCCTGCCGGAATTCGCGGTTTTCTAGATGATTATGCTTGTGCTTGGTAAGCGCGATGACGCGGTGCCTTTTGCTTTCGGAGTTGCGACGATTTCGATGAAGTGGTGTCTTGCTGGGAGTGTGAAGATGGAGAATTAATTGGTGGGAGAGGAGATTGTTTGGGACTGGGTAGTAACAGCAAGGGTGGAGTGAAGTAGAGATTGAGGTTGACTACATAGGGTGAAGTGCAAAAATACTCATTCCAAAATTGAAAAATGCAAAAAAAATCCACTTTTTACCAAAAATGTAATAATACTCGTTCTTTCTTTTTGCCCTAAAAAAGGTACTCTATGTGATAGGTTGCACCTTGCAGGCTTATGATGTCCCCCCCCCCCCCCATCTCGTCGGCGGCAACAGGCTTGTCAAGCCATCTCGTCACCGGGTGCACGTAAAAATGAGTGATTATTAAAAGTAGTCAAATTCGACGGACATAATTAATTGATGATTTTGAGAATTCAAAACAGTATCGGTCAGCCATGCAACTGGAAAATAAATGTAGAAAATATTAAAATTTGTCATGTAGTGAGTTGTATTTTTTTTCTAGATTATTTAATTATTGAAATTATGTTTCAATCCAACAATTATATATAAAGAGGTACTCATGCATATATTCATACATTTCTTCGCCAGTTTAGAGAGAGAGAGATTTAGAGAGAAAAAAATCATATTTGTATTTTGCGCAAAGTTGGATCTCGATCTACATTTTCATCATATTCGTACAAGGTATGTATATAATTTAAAGTATTTTCTATGTAGCATATTTTAAACCCTATCCGTAATTATATATATATTTAAAGCGTTTCTATGGATTTAAGTAGTGTTACATTGTAAATAGGGTTACACTGCATATATATTTAAAACGTGACATTGTAAATATGGTTAATATTGCATTTAATCATGCAACATGGATTTTACTATGTAAAATGTGATATAGTTCTCTGTTTGCTATATTAATTTTGTATACTTTCATTATACAACATTTCTACTGAGATTATAAACATATTTCTTCGTTAAAAATTATATTTCATGTAATAATGTATTCACATGATAAAAATGTATTTTAGTTCTTCGTATTTTACCTACATTTAAATTATTTCGGAAATATACAATTATTTTGCTGAGAACTAAGATTTTTATATTTTAAAATATGGTTAGATGACCGATTGGACACGAATCACAATCAAGTATGGAGGAATATTCGAGGGTTCCGAATACAGATATGGGGATGAACAACTTGCAGCAATTCCACATTGCTTACTTTCGTTGTCATCTCTAAGAGCAACCATTGATTCAATCACGCAAACTAATTCGATGCGTACCCTGTATCTATTGTATTCCCTCGAGAGAAATCGCATCGGTCGACTCGTGAAGTCACTAATGACGAGTGATGAAGATTTAAATCGACTCATCGACTTCGAGGCGGATTCCACTCGTGCGTGTTGTGACGACGAGTCCGAGTGACCGGGCCGGAACAAGTATGTGGCAGACCCGATCACATTTCCCTTATTCTGATGATCGGGACCTAGTTGGGCAATCCATTAGGGATTTCGATAGACATAAGTTCTTCGGTGACGGATGAGAGGACGCGGAAGAGGAGGAGGAGGAGGAGGAGGAGGAAGAACAAGAAGCACATAATGAAGATTCGGCGGAACTCGGATGATCCGAATTACACCGCCAAAGAGGGGTCTGATGAAGACAAGCACGACAAACATCAAAGCATCTACGGTACCATGTTGGAGTTCGCAAAGTGGATGCGAAACGAGGGTGGTTACAATCGATTAATGACATTACTTGAACAACCAAGTAACCTACCCATCACTATTTCGTCGTTGGAGGAGGAAGATGGCGACTCGATTCCGAAAATAGCAAACTGTCTTGTTCCCTTCTTCCTTATCGCTCAAACCGGAATCATTGGATGTCCTGATTTGGATGCGTTTAACGACGGGGTTCTTGAGGTGGATTCGATCATCTGGAGTAGAGAAGAGCTTACGGGTGCCGTCGGGGTGTGGCACTTAGAGCATCGACGGTCTTTTATGGTGTTAAAAGGTGACATGAAATATACGTAGTTCGAGTGCGGTAACTCGTGTCCTTTTATGTTGCGTGTGAAAAAGGCTGCAGATGTTTGGAAAATATACAAGGTGGACAAGAAGCACACATGTGATTTCGACTTCGAACGATTAGTGGTGTATATTTCAGCCGACAAATGCGGAGAGAGGGCTCCATGATAAGGCCTCGCTACATCATTGACGAGACGCGTCGTAGATTCGGTGTCGAAGTTAAGTACTACAAGGCACTTCATGGTCGGAACATGGCCATCACGATGATTTACGGTGACCACGATGATTCTTATAAGCTGCTACCCAAGTACCTCCATATGTTGAATCGGTTAAACCCCTAACGATAACCCATTATCGCACCAGGGAAGACAATCGGTTCGAGTACATTTTCGTAGCATGGGGCCCGTGCATAAATGCCTATATGTTTAACTTGAGGCAGGTCATTGTAGTTGATGACACACATCTGAAAGGGAAGAATACCGACATCCTATTCGTAGTAGTGACGAAAGACTGCAACGAGCAAGTCCTACCGCTTGCAATAGGCATTGGCCCGATAGAGAATAATGATTCGTGGATATGGTTTATGAACAAATTAAGGACAGTATACCCGCCGATCGAGGGCCTAGTCATCGTGTCTGACCAACACGCGAGTATTAAGCATGTCGTTGAAGAGGTGTATCCTGAGGCAACTCATTGTCTGTGTTGCGTCCATCTGGGCAACAACCTCGCTCCTTACGGTCGCGCAGCAGTAAGGCTATTCCGTAGGGCCGCCAAAGCATACACAAAATCAGAGTTTCGAAGAAAAATGGCTTCACTAAAGGCGAAGAGTCAGGAGGCACACGATAAAGTCATGGACATTGGTTCGGAACGGTGGGCCCTCTCACATTGCACTTCTCGTCGTTACTGTTTTTTGACGTCAAATTGCGTCGATTCATTCAACGCGAGGCTATTGTGGGCCCGACGTCTACCGATATGTTCCCTAATTGATACTGTGCGGTTCATCATGGAGAGTTAGTTCAACGAGCAACAGGGGAACATGCATGCACACGACCATAGCCTAGTCGAGGTTGCTAAAATGAAGTTGCACGAGCAGGTTGAACGAGGACGCACATATCCAGTGACGATCGTGGGCGAGGACGTTTTCACATTGAACGACGGGGAACGAGATTTTAAGGTACGGTTAGGAGCAAGACGGAGCTGCCAGTGTCGGAAATTCGATCTGGATCTTATTCCATGCGAGCATTTTTAATATGAGGGCATTTGTAAAATATGAGGGCATTTTTAATTACCAAAACCCTAATAATTATCCTATTTATTTCTAAAATATGCAGACATTTTTAATTTTAATAATAATCCCTATTTATTTCCCTATTTTATACTCCCTCCGTTTCTTTATTGATGTCCACTTGGGAATGGGCACGAAGATTAAGAAATTTTATTTGGAGATATATTTAATGAGTTTTAATTGTATTAATAAATTGACACGATTTTCGATGAATGGTTGGTGGGAATGAATGTGAATTTATCTAAATGTTATTAATGCATAGTTTAAGCATTTGATTTAATGAATGTGCGACGGAGCTTGTAAAAAGATCTTGAGGCCGATTTCTAAACTTGAGAAAGCGAATGAAAGCGTGAGAATAGAGTGATGACAATTGTTAATTTCTTTAGTCTCAATGTCATAAAGAGAAACGTTTTTCTGGCTACGGTTGAGAAGAGAGTGGTGAGGCAAACATAAATGTAGGTACGTGGTGTTAATGAGTATGGTTGAAATCCCTATTTTTATGAGATTCATTTCATTCTAAATATTTATAGATATTGCATTCTAATTTTTTTTTAATAATATGTGATCCATTAAATTTATTTTCTAGAAAAATATCTTATCGATAAATCGTATTTATTTTCCTATTTTATACATTTTAAATGAGAAAAACTAACAATATCCTAATTAATAAATTGTTCAGCTCTTATAAATGGAATTGGAGAGAAAATAAGTGAACAGAGAAAAGCTGACAAAACCATATGAACTAGCTACTAGGTGAGCAGGGGAGTAGAGGGTAGGTGTGGAATCTCAACTGCAGCATTCATGCACCCAGGGGCGGTACCAGGGGGTGCGGGTGGGTGCGAACGCACCCCCCATTTTTCGCGTCGAAGTCGAAATTCATGTGTAAATTTTGCGAAAAAAATATTTTCGCACCCCCCGTATTTTACGAAAATTTAATATATGGAAGCGAATTTAAAAATATATTAGTTGCCCAACAATATGAACTAAATTAAGTGGTCCAACAACATCAATTAGCCCAAACAACATCAATTAGCCCAACAAGCAATTAAATTAAATTGGGACGCTGACAGCTACACAACGAGAATTGAGAGCCGAGAGTTAAAGGCGTAGACCGCATCCAGCATCGTCCGCGTCCGGCGTTCGCATCCAGCATCCTCCGCGTCCGGCATCGGGCGTCCGGCATCCGATGATTTTCTAAAATGAAGCTTGTAAAGACAAGGCTAAGGAATAAAATGGAAGATGATTTTCTACTTGGTTCTATGATAATGAGCATTGAGAATGAAATTGCTGAGAGTTTTGATATTGACTCAATTATTGATGAGTTCAATAACATGAGAAAGCGTACATCATAATTTTAGACTCGCTGTTTTTGTCAATTTTATGGTTTTTGTATATCACTTTAGACTCATTATTTTGTCATTTGTATATGTTATAAGTACTTTTGACTTCCTTATACTCATCTTTATATTATCTTTCTATAAAAAACCCCATCTATAAATCCTGGTTCCGCCCCTACACGCGCCCTCCAAGCCTGCAACAGGGTATTGTCGGTCAGCTCATCTTCTCCCCAGATTTTGACTTTTGCAGCCGCAGCTTTTGACCCTTGACCTCTGTAGCAGCAGGCTTTTGTCCTTTGCAGCAAGTAAAGTGGATAGTAGGGACAAAAATGTCCCGGTGGGTATTCTTGTATTTTTTTTAAATAGAAGTGGCAGCTGGTGCAATATTGTATTGGAAGTGGGCATTTCTGACATTTTCCCTTAAATTAACATGGAATTTGAAATTCTTGAATTTGGGGAAATGGAGATAGACTGAAAAAATTCAAAATATCTACAATTGCCATAGTCATCGTTATATTCTTCGAGGTCCATTGGGCCGATCGAGACATATTTCATTCTTGTGTTTGTCTTATCGTAATGGGACACGTGTACGTCTAACACGTCATAGGGGGAGTATTGATCAATTGTACTAATATTTACTCACTCCGTCCCACTGAGGTTGTCCACTTTTTTTCGGCGTGGTAATTTATAAAAGTTGGTGTAAATTAATAAAAGTGTGGGATCCATACATTAATTAATAATTTAAATTAGTTTGTGAAACAGAGCTGTGTGACCCATTTAATTAATTAATATTTTTGAGTTGATTTGAATTGTTAAAGGTGTGAGACCTACTTCCTTTTTTAGAAATTGAAAAAATACTAAATAAGTTCGGTAGGACGAAAGGAGTGTATATTAACGCTTGATAATGACAAAAAATAGAAATTGATTAGGAATACTACAAGTATCCTTCTTGTCTATTGTAGAGGGGCGTCAAAGTGCTCGGATCAGGTCAATTTCAAAGTGCTCGGATCAGGTCAATTTCATAAATTCGAAAATAAACCGAGTTGCTAAAATTTCAAGTCAATCATTTACAAGCCAAATCAATGAACACATGAGATTAAAGGGACAATTTCTTAAATGTCCAAATCCTTATTACAAAAGTCAGATTTACTCAATCCTTATATTTGCTATACAAAATACCAACTTTTACTTAAAAATCCATACTTTTCAGACTTGTTAGCCTGCAAGTTCATTATTTTGCTTCGTTTTGTGCGTAAATGATTAGAATCGGGTATTTGAAGCATAACAGAATCCTGCTCGTGTCCCGCTCGTGTCCTGCTCTCCCGGCTAAATCCTGCTTTGTTCACTCCCGCTCGTAACGTCCCGCTCGGAAAGTCCCGCTCGACTTTTTGACTTGGCAGAAAGCAGAATCCCGCTCGGACTGCCAAGTCCCGCTCGACTTTTTGACTTGAAAGGAAGGGGAGCAGAATCCTGCTCGGCCTACCAAGTCCCGCTCGACTTTTTGACTTGGCAGACGAGCATAATCCCGCTCACAGAGTCCTACTTGGCCATTCCTAGTCCCGCTCGGCCATTCGAACTCCCACTCGTTCCATTCATAATCCCGCTCGGTCCATTCCAAATCCCGCTCCACTTTATCAGCAAATTATACGGTGAAAATCGACCTATAATGAAATTTTCTCTATTAATACCCATGATTGAAGTCCAAAATCGAACACACTCCATCCTCTTTCATTTCTAGGGATGATAATTTTGAGGGTCGGGGCCGAGTATCATTGGACCCGGACCCGCCCCGCGCCTTAAAAAATGGACCCGGACCCGCCCCATGGACCCGTACGGGTCCAGAATTTGGGATCCGGCCCCGGACCCGTGCGGACCCGTAAATATTTTAGGTATTAATAAATTTAAAATTATGTTTACACAAGGATTCGAACTCAGGTCATCCGAAAATTTACAAACACTTTTGACCACTAAACCAACAACTTATTTGTTAAATTTAGATAAACATAAAGTATATATAATTTTAAACTATTATTTTATTAATTTTAATTTAAAACATAAATAAAAATGTAGCAACTTTAATCAAATATAATGATTGTAGTAAGCATGACTAATATTTCATGAGAAAAATAAAAATAAAACACAAAAACAAAATCATCTTTCAAATATATTTTGTATCTTTTATTCATCATATTTCTTTAATTTTTTTAAATATACTTTCATATGTTATGATTTTTATTAAAGTATGAATTTCTTATATATATCTTATGATTCTTATGAACTTATGAATGAAGTTCATGAATAATAAGAGTGTAGTTTTTCATTTGTTATAAAAAATCTCAATTGTAAATTTGTAGCTTTTACTCATAAAGAATTTTAAATTATGAATTTATAATTTTTCATTAGTTCATTAGTTCATGAATACTTATTTTTAACGTAGATAATGTTAATCTCATTTTCGAAATACATTTTCATGATTAGAAATTAGAATTTTAATATAATATATTGAAATCTAGAAAGTTAATATTTATTGTATTTTTATTAGATGTATTTTCACTTGTTAGAAAAAGTTTTCAATTGTAATTATTCATTAATCATAATTGTATTTATACATATAATCCATTTCAATTAAAGAATAGAAAATTAGAAATAAAAAATAAATTTAAATTTAAATTTTGGAAATAAAAATATTAACTTCATTTTCGAAATACATGCCCGTAATTACAATTTGAATATAGTATATTGAAATCTAGAAAATTAATATTTATATTTTAGAAGCTAATTTTTTGTTAGATTTATTAATTTTTTTATTCATTTTAGTATGTCATATTCTTATATATAACTATTAGAACAACACCCGTGCTACGCACGAAATTGTAATAGTTTTATGTGCATGCTTGTGCTACTCTAGTGTTGTGTATAAATATTAGTAGTACTAATTATATTTTCATAAACCACTATAATCTAATATGACATAATCAGAAAATATTTTATATAAATACAAACATTGGATATCATGCTTGATATTATCATATTACAAACCAAATGAACCAGTTAGGCTAATGACAACAGAATCTCTTGGTATCCATACATTGAAAGAGAAATGCTTACTTATTACTAAATGAATGAAACTTACTTCCAGATTCTCTATGTTAACCACCAATTTTATCATTGATCAATATCATATATGTACTTGTGGTGATCTTGTGTGCCCTACTATCATGCACAACTTTAAAGTTTTTTTACACCATATATCTGACCCTCCTCAAGTTGTGGTTTCAATATGCGAAATATTTGAATATGAATTCAATGCAATATACTGAATGAGACATACCTTTGAGAAACATAATATTAAAATATTAAACTAATACAACTATTGAATGAAACATCCTTTGAAATATTAAAATATTAATATTAACAATTAATGGGCGTAATTTGAGAAACGTTCTAAAATTATTTCATGATTGAGCATAAATTGAAGGACATTGTTGGATATGAGTCAGTAGATGATACTCAGCTGTTGTTCGGTTAAAAGAAAATTGGGGGAAATCATAGTAGTACTATGGAATTGAAGATCCCAAAACCTAGCTGATATCAGTAGATTAGTGTGTCGTTAGGATTAGCTGATGTATAGGTTAGACTTGTTGTAATCGTTTTTATATTCTTGTCTAAGTCCTGTACGGGGTAATTGTTGAACTGATCTTCTGTCGAAGATACTTTTCAGAACCCCACATCATCAGTGTAATCGCTTGCGTTCTTCGATCATCAGCGAGTAAACCTCGGTAGAAGCCAACCCAAGAGTCGATAAGCCATCGGCGAAGAACTCATGCAAGTCCAGTACCTTCGCGCTCGCCACCGACCTACTCGGTAGATGCCCTGTCGGCCGACTCGGTCGAAGAAGACAGAGACTTTTCGGTCCCATCGTATCCTACTGGAAAGCGACCCGGCTATTCAAGTCTTTTCGAGAAGTTCGGCGAGAAGACATACGAGGTTGTTGAACGGTTAACTCTGACATTCTCACCAACTACAAACCTCGACCAATGAGAAGCCGACAACGCTTACCTACTCTACACAGTAAAGCTGCTCTCATGAACAGTGCATTAACTGCCCTGCTGCAACAAGTTCGAATTATGGCCGTTTTCCTTGGAAGCTTGTGACACGTGGCATCGTCGTCTCCAACGGACATATGCCATAACTCACAACTATAAATAGAGAAGTTTTTGAAGCTCCGAGTGACGGAATTTCGAAGGGACAAGCTCAAGTTCACAAATGCTCTAGAACACTCAAAGATCATCCGGAGGAAAACTTGCGTACTTAGAAGATTTCTCAGTTTTTCTCTCTAGAGTTCTTAGATCCCTTTCTTCTCTAGACTAAGCTCATTATCATATTTATAGCTTAGATTCGAAGGAGTTCACATTTAGTGAATTGTTCTTATTGTAAGAACTCCTTCTCAGTTGGAGAATATTCCCTTCCCTTTCAGACTTAGGTTTGGATTGTAAAGTCGCTAAGGACTATAACTTAGAGGGAACGTCCCAAGGCACGGTATCCCTCGCCGAGGCTTGCTCGGAATAATCAACAAGTTCTCCTCGCTTTGTTCGGGACCGTGGACGTGGGATCTTGCGTATCCGAACCACGTTAAATCGCTTGTGTTCTTTTCTTGTTTTATTGCATAGCATTCAACCGACTTGAAAATCATAAGCTTGCATAAAACGTATTTTATAAAGCGCACTGACCAAAAGATTTAATTTGCTAAAACGTGTTTTCAAAAGAGACGAATTCCGGGCCCCACACTTTCCGCTGCAAAGTCTCCGACCGATTCTCAAAGTAACGACAACGGTCGGTAGGGAGAGAGCTCGAGGGCCGACTCACTCGTCCCGCGATCGAAGGCTTATTTGACACTGTTCATCAGTTGCAATCAACAGCTCAGCTGACCTTCATTGAGAAAAAGAAACTGAGCTCAGGTGTATTCACCCCCCCTACACCTGACTTATCGTCTCCGGACCAATAATTGGTATCAGAGCTCACGGTGTTCAACTGATCGCCGGTTACGAAATCTTGGTCCTCTCGAACCGATCCCGAAAACCGTTTTCACCGCATAAGCATCTTTTCGAGCATCCTTATACTCTTACTCTTACGATGTCTGATATGTCAGGTATTAGGATGGTACCGATGTTCTCAATAGAGAACTACACGGTACGGCGCGTACGTATGGAGGCACACCTAACGTCACTCCACGATAGCATGTTAGATGTCCTAGAGTCAGGACCGATCATTCCCATGATCGACAGCGTAGTATTTGCTGCTGGAGGAGGCGCGGGAGCACAAACTGGTGCTAAGGTTCCCAAAGATAAATCTGCCTTCACGCCTGAAGAAAAGAAGTTGCACAACCTTGACCGAGTTGCACGTAATGCCATACTGACTACGCTCAGTGACTCACACCTCGAAAGGGTACAGGATTGCAAAACGGCGAAAGAGCTATGGGACGCCTTGGGCATCTTACGAGCCATGGAACCCCTCGGATCAAAGAAAACAAGCTCGAGCTAGAGCTTCGGAAGTTCGACGCCTTGCAATGGAGCTTCTCGAAACCATTGACGAGTCGAGTGTCGATTCACCAATCAAGTCAATGTCATCAATGGGCTCCGGGAGGTCGTTCACCAACAAGGAGATGAACACCAAGATCTTGAGAGCGTTGCCCCGACAGAAGTGGCTTCCTTTTGCTACTTATTTACGTCGCTCTGATCTAAATGCTCTAACTCCTGATGTTATATTTTCAGAATTAAAATTGGAGGAATTCGAGTATAGCCTACCCCAAAAGTGCTTAAGCGCTCCAGCTGACACACAGTTCGACCATGCCTTCAAGGCAATAGTCAGCAACACAGGAGCCAAGCCTATTTCCTCAAGCAAAGCTGTGGCCACATCAGTAGCAAAGTCTTCCGAGAATCCAGGCCCTGATTAGCTAGCACTGATGGCTCTCAAATATCAGAGGGAAAAGGAGAAAGTCAGAAAGCTGAGGAAATACAACCGAGATTCTTCTTCAGGTAAGAAAGACTATCATAAGAAAGAAGAATCTAATCCTTCTACCGAATGCGGGAAATCGGAGTCTGCGCCGGTCCAGTCTAACGACTCAGCTTGGTAAGAGCGAGCAGAACATCCACTCGCTACAACGCAAGAAGGAGGGACACTATCGGTATGATTGTCCCGAACTCTCACCGCTCAAAGAGCGAACGGCGAGCCGTAAGAGAAAAATTTGCCAAGCGAAGGCGAGCCTACATAGCCGGAGAGATATCCGACAACTCAATTGAAGAGGATACATTCATGTATTCTTCGAAGATGAAGCCGCATTCGTAGGCTGTTGAAGTCGGAGAGAAGGTTCCCTGAGGAATCGGATCGAACGATGTCGATGGCCGGAGAAGAGGCTGAGGTAAATTCTAAACTTAATATTACCTTTTCTTCACATAGCACACACGACACGTGCTCGGTCTCAGATGATCCTCTAGATGTGGTACAAGCCTACGACGATCTACTAGAGGAACAGATTCAGCTGAGCAGAGAGTTCAGCAGAACCATCCAGGAACTAGAACAGGTAAAGGCTGAGAATCAGAGACTTTCTTCTGATTGTCAGGTCTCTACTGAGATAGAGAATCTAGTTGCGAGACTCAAGAAAGAGATTGAATCTCTTATGACTAAGTCTCAGCTTCAAGAGACTCAGATCTCAGTCCTGACTAAGGACAATTCTAAGAAAGAGACCGAAATAGCCCAACTCAGTCAGAAACTCTCAGACGTACAGAAGGACTATGATTCTCTCAGGAGAAGTGATGAGGTCTGGAGAGGACAGATGACTGAACAGTACCTGGGAGCTAAGGAGAAGCTAGAAAGCATGCTCAGAGCACAACGGCCAACTACTGTAAAAGAAGGCCTTGGTTATATTCACGAAGCTTCCACTTCTAAAAGCTCAGAATCGCTGGCTGATAGGTTCGTCAGGGGGAAAGTGCAAACTGCTGACACTACACCTCAGGCGAAGAACAAACAGAAAATGATTGCACCTCAGCCGAGCAATCATAAGAAACAGCTGACAAATGGTTCCTGCCCCAGGACACCGTGATCAAATTCAGGGGGAACCAAGAAGGTCAGATGGGCAGAACAGTACAAAGAGCCATTATATGAGCATCCGGCTCAGTACGGCTCGTACTACTATGAGCCCAGGGTCAGGAGAAGCGCTAAGACTCAGAAGAAGAAAGCGCTTGAACCCAAAATCATCGGCGAAAGTCGGTATCTCCAAGTCCCGTGGAGAAGAAAGGCGACAAGGTTCGGAGAAGAAGTCTCAGACTTCTAAGGTTCCTAGACAGATCTGGGTTCCGAAATCACCCACTAACCAGTAAGGACCCAACTGAACCAAAGGGTACCTAAAAATGCCTCTGTTTTGCAGGTGCATAAGGACCCTTGGATATTGGACGGCCTGCTCGAGACACATGACTTACCGGAAGAGCTCAGCCGACCAACTACGTACAACAAGATGGTCCCGAGTGAATTCGGTGACAACTCCAAAGGCTATACAAGGGGATACGGAACGCCGACAATTGGGACTGCCACGGTTCCAAGAGTAACATATGTTGAAGGACTTCAACATAATCTCCTTTCGATCGATCAATTCCGTGATAATCTTAATAGAGTAATCTTTGACGCCGGTTTTACGTGATATTGTTGACAAATCTACAGGGAAAACAGTGTTATCGGGTTCGCGGAGGAAAAAACATCTATGTTGCGGATCGGAAAACCGCAGAACCCGAGGCTTGCTTACTAGCACGCAGACAAAATCGGTGACAAGTCGGGATGGCTATGGCACAAGAGACTCAACCCACCCGAACTTCAAGACCATGAACAAGCTAGCCAAGAACTCCAAAGTCGGAGGACCGCCCAACGAATCGTTCGTTAAAGACGAAAATTGTGAAGCATGTGCGAAGGGAAAGCAAACAAAGAGTAGCAATCCACCTATTCCGTCACCTTCCACCGATGGAATCCTTCATTCTCTGCACATGGACCTATTCGGGCCGTCTCTCCAGCCGACTATAAGAGGCAAGAAGTATGCCCTCGTCGTTATTGACGACTACTCGAGATATACTTGGGTCATCTTCATCGCCAATAAATCGATGTTCAAACCGAGTTGCCCAATCTGGCCAAGAAACTCGGTGTGGAAAAGGACATCAAGATTCAAAAGAATTCGCTCGGACGAGAGGAACGAGTTTCTAAACTCGGTAGTTAAGACATACTTGCGATAAAGAGGGAATTAAGCACGAGACATCAGCCGCACGCACCCTCGGCAGAACGGACTTGCTGAACGAAAGAACAGAACACTCAAAGAAGCGGCAAAGAACGCTCCTCGCAGTTCCCGGACTACCCTCGAAGTTACGGGCCGATGCTACCGACACCGCCTCGCTATACTCGAGAATCGCTCACTACTCACTCAAGAACACATGAAGACACCATATGAATTATGGAAAGGGAGAATTCCTTCTATTTCTCATTTTCATATTTTCGGTACATCCTTGCTTTATCCACAATAATGGGAAAGATCAGTGAAGGTCTTTGATAGCAAATCTGATCAAGGAGTTTTCTTAGGTTACTCTCGAGTCGAGTAAAGCCTTCGTAGTCTTTAACTATCGGACTCTTTGTGTGGAGGAAAGCCCTCATGTTGTTTTTGATGAATTTGTTACCGAGAACAGGGAAAGAAACATAGTCAAATGCGATGATATCAAGCAAGCTACATGATCTCGGACTTACTGATAAAGCTGAAAAGATCCAGCATTGTTGGGATGATGAGTCAGACGATGAACAAACTCAGACTCAACCAACAGTCGATGACCTAGTTGATTCTATCGAACGTAATCAACAACGGTAACATCGGTCGATGAGGAAGCCCCGATGGGTAATCGAGACCTCTACCGAGAATATAAACTCGGGGGAACGATTATTGTTCCCGAGCTAAATGCCCCCGAACACCGGAAACTCGGTAGATCCTAACCTTCTTACCGAATTGCTACGATCCACGAACGCACTACTTCGAAATGCCTAACCCTCCTACCGATCGTGCGTAAGTAGTATCGGAAGAAGAGCCCGACTCAGGCGTTCGTGGCTCGATGCTCATTCTTCAGATCTTATCATTGGAGATCCATCAGCAACTATAAGGACGAGATCAAGATTAAGTCAAGGAGAAAGCTCACTTTACTCTTGTTTTCTGTCTACAGAAGAACCTCAGTCGATAGAGGACGCACTTAAAGATGCTGGACGGGTCAATTGCTATGCAAGAAGAGCGGAACCAGTTCGTCGAAATGAAGTATGGGAGCTTGTTGACAGACCTAGACATCAGCACGTGATTGGTACTAAGTGGGTCTTCAAAAACAAGCGAGATGAAAACAACGTCATTGTCAGAAATAAAGCAAGACTAGTTGCAAAGTGATACAGTCAGGCAGAAGGAATTAACTTTGATGAAACGTTCGCTCCAGTCGCTAGATTGGAAGCCATTCGTCTATTCCTAGCTTATGCAACACATCAAGGCTTCAAAGTCTATCAGATGGATGTAAAGTCGGCTTTTACGAACGGCGTGCGAAGGAACAGTCTACGTGGAACAACCGCCCGGCTTTCGGCGGGGACATCAGTGTACGAGACTTAGGAAAGCTCTGTATGGGTTAAAACAAGCACCTAGGGCTTGGTATGATACCCTATCAGACTTTCTACTTCAGAAAGGTTTTCAGAAGGGGACAGTAGATCGCACCCTATTCAACATAAAGTCAGGAGATGACATCCTACTGGTTCAAATCTACGTGGACGACATCATTTTCGGCTGCAGAAATGAGACCATATGCCAGCAGTTCGAGAAGATGATGAAAGAGAAATTCGAGATGTCCATGATGGGAGAGATGAATTATTTCCTTGGATGTCAAGTGAAACAATAACCTGAAGGAATCTTCATCAATCAAGCCAAATACACTCGAGACCTTCTCAAAATATTCGGCAGCGACTCCAGCAAGCCAGTCAAAATCCCCATGAACACGAACTTTAAAATCGATCTAGACAAAGAGGGAGCTTTTGTTAACTCTACTGACTATAGAGCTATTATAGGCTCTTTACTTTATTTAACAGCTAGCCGTCCTGACATAACTTATGTTGTAGGTGTATGCGCAAGATTCCAAGCAGATCCCAAGCGAAGTCATTTAGACTCAGCGAAGAAGATTCTGCGCTATTTAAGAGGAACACCTGATGCTGGGTTATGGTATCCTGCTGATGATAACTTAATACTGACAGGTTATTCTGATGCTGATTATGCAGGACGCAGGATAGATCGAAAGTCAACTTCCGGAACTTGTCAGTTCCTAGGCAGCAAGTGGATTTCTTGGTTTTTAAAGAAGCAGCATTCAGTAGCAACGTCCACTACTGAAGCTGAGTACATGGCTGCAGGAAGTTGCTGTGCCCAAATCCTTTGGCTTCGACAACAACTTAGAGATTATGGTATAACTCAGGATGAAGTGCCCATCTACTGCGACTCCACAAGTGCAATTGCCATAACTCGAACCCGGTTCTACATACCGAGATGCAAGCACGTGGATATCCGACACCACTTCATCGAGAGACCATGTCGAGAAGAAGGATATCGAGGATGGAGAAGATCCATACCGACAAGCAAAGGGCGAGATATCGACCAAACCACTAGGCGAGAACGAGGTTCGTGAGAACTATCAGCTGAGCTAGGTCTATTGGATCCTACTGAGATGCGTCAGTAGATGCCGACTACTAAGAACATCATTGCTCAACAATTGGTAACAATTGGTATCAGCATAAGGAATCAGTACGACAGGTCAGATAACTAAGTACAGTGACTCAGTTGGGAAAGTCACACTGTACACAGCAAGGGGGAACATAGTCATCAGCATGACAACCATTCTCCTTATACATAACGGTAACCAGCTGATAAGTTTAGCTGAAGAGGTTTGCGTAATTTTGTGTACTTATTTTTTGAAGCATGCTCGCATTTATTGCATCAGTCGCTCACACTCAGTAGTTAATGTGCATTCATTTCCCGCCATTAATAGTTTAAGGAAAGGTCAGTAGGAAACCTTAACCTGAGTCATTAATGCTGTCTGTCGCGCATTTAATGTATGTCTTCTCACTTACTTTTATTACGTAGATCTATGCTTTACGCGGCTTTGGTAATCATTCCTTTTATAGCATTAAATCTTAGTCGTCCATAGTTATGAAAGATTAAAACTCAGCCGTTAGATTAAAACGTGCAATCAAGCCAATATATACAAAATCTTTCATCTTCTATCATTCGTTACTTTTCGCCATTTTCATACCTTACGAGCTTTACTCGCAATCAGTTTCTACTTCTTATAACTGCCTTGCCTGTGCATCTTTCAAGCTCTAATACTCGGTAATGTATTAAAATCTGCTGATAACTACTAACTTACTCTATTTTCAAGTGCTAACAAGTTGTTTTGCAGATTTCTATGGCGATCGTATAGACTCCTGAACCTATAGTGGAGATCATGACCATCCGGATTCAGTTCGAACCCACAATGGCTTTCCGCCAGGTGGATATCCCATATCTGGAACCGATGTTCGATGCTCTGGAGAGGTCTGGGTTGGAGACCCTCGTGACCAAGCATCCCCGTGCCAGTCTGCCGAGGCAAGTGGCGGAGGCATATTTCAACTGGAATTCAGTGGCTGCCGAAGGAGAAGAAGCCTCATTTTCTTACATGGAGGAGACTAATCCGAACAAGTGGAAGGCGTCTCAAAAGACCTTCAACATCCGAGAGGCTCTGGTCCTCGCGTTTCAGCTTCCTAATTGTGGAATCTCCCCTATCGGATATAAGGAGAAGGAGATCAACGCTTATGTGCAAAAGTTCTGTGGACGCAGTGATCTGACGTTCAAGACAGCTCTCCCGAGGAATCTCTTGCTACCTCAGTACAGAGGTTTAGCGTATGTGGTCTCGCACATGCCGACAAGCTCACTGGATCGTACGATCAACCCGTCCAAGCCAAGGATTCGATTGATGATGGCTATAGATGATGGAGTAGAAGTGAACTGGGCTGACTATTATACAACTCAGATGAAAGCCCAAGCCCAGAAGTTCACTACCCTACCCACTGGCGAGAGGAGGTTGGCCAGTGTGGGTAAGCTTCTATTCGGGACCAAGATGTCAGTCCTAATAGAGAGTGTTGTACAGAGGAACTCAGCTTTTGAAGACTCAAAGCCGTACAACACTAAGGCGATAAAGTTTCGACTAAAGAAGCGACGGAGAAGTCGATTGGCAAAGGGCCACCCGAGCAAAAGAGAGCTGCTCCTCGTCTTGCCATCTCTGGCCGACGTGCCCAAGAGGAGGAGGCTTAATAGGCCACGACCAGGTGAGGTCACTATGGCTCGGCCGATAACCCTCTTAGCACGGGCTCCTCCTCCACAACAAGATGAGCATATCTTAGACTCAGACACGTGGATTGAAGGAGCAACCCTCAAGGAGAAAGCTGAAGTCATCGGCTCAGAGGACACACGATCGAACGTTAGGGAACCGACCGAGGAGAATACGGCCGAGTGGACAGCTATTTACACCACTCGTCTCCGTGCCGCGACCGAAGTACACGATCATATTCCCCGAGATCGCCGGGCACTCGGACTTAGTCGACATAGCCATCGGGGATAGGGTTCAAATGCTTCTAAGATTTCCGAGTTGGGATATTCTAGAAGACATAATCAAAACCCACTCGGTTCTCTACCCGCACGATGAGGAGCGAAGCTACAAGAAGTAATAGGGTATGGAGAACCGGTGACTTAGCTACTCTTGAAGATCTCGGAGCCGCAATGCTTTACCTTCTAAGCTTGCGAGAGTCGGTCCCCCCGGTAACACTCCTCCACCCCCATCTCCTCCTGCCGATGATAAGAAAGATGATGATGATAACAATCGAGGAAGGATCGACACCCAAGGATACGAGTTGGGAGGCTCTGCGAGGGTTCAACTCCCCGTGAGAAGAGCAATTCACCACATCCCGATACATCGGGTGATGCTCAAGGTGCTCCGAGTACGAGTAGGGAGCGGCTCCTCACATTTTTCGAGCGAGAGGCTCGGAACCGGCTCGTACCGATACAACCTATCGGTTCCGTGTCCTCAAAGTCCGTAAATAAAGCCATTCGACGCCAAGGAGAGAAAAACAGACTTTTGGCTAAGGACGTCCATCTGAAGTGGACAAAGTATACCAAGGCTCAGACACAGAGCATAGATAACTGCTGACATCTCAAAGACTCCAGTACCTACTCCTCAACCCAACTTTCAGGAGATTATTGAGGCAGCCTTAGCAACTCGTAAAGTCGATCTAGAAGCTCGAGTCGGCGGTTGCTCCGTAATCGGCAGAAGATATTTTCGGAGCAGTCGACTCAAGCTCTCACAACTGTTAAGCTCGAAATCGATGAACGGAATAAGATTGCCACCTCTAGCCTTCAGAAATCTATTACCCAACAGGCAGAGGCTCTGAAACTTATTCAGAAAGAAATGACAGAATCGCAGGATCAGGCTCTGCTGAAACTCCGTCTGGAGTCAGCTGCACAACTTAAAATATCTAGAGCTGATCAAGAAAAAGACTGGGAATTATATTGCGATCTCGTCAAGGACTTCGAATCCATAGCAACTCAGATTAAGGATTCAGTCCACAATGTGGAAAGAGACATTCAAGCCATCCGCACCCAACTCTCCAAGGCAGATGATGCCAAAAAGGGGGAAGGTATTATGAAGGATGAACTCGATACGGATATGGGCGATGTCCAAATAGTAGAGGGTGGTCGGGAGGAAGGACCCTCTAATGCTCGGACTCGGGGGAAGGTATTCGGGGCGGAACAACCCTCAACTTGCTCGTGCTCAATCCTCGGCCGCTCAGTCGAAGATACTTCGTGGGTTCTCGCTGCTCGAATTTCCTCTAGAACCTACACCCATCTCATCTTCCGCCGCTCACATAGAAGATGTTGCTCACTTCGTTGAGCAAGAGTCCGAAGGAGAATGCAGACTCCTCCGCAGGGCCGGGGAAGGAGACTCTCTTTGCTATTACTCCTCCTTCCTCCCCCGGTCCGAAAATTCAAATCTAAAGCGGAGCAAGAGGCTTATGACCTCAATATTGCCCAACAATGCAAGATAAGGCCGGGCCGAGAGCGTCGGCTTGAAGAAGCGACGAAGCGAAAAAGAAGCCCAAGGGCAAAGCCGTTAGGGGCAAAGGCAAGAAAAAGGTCGAATCGGTCGAAGAGCGTAAGAAGAAAGCCCAAGCGATTTTGCTAAGGCTCTTCCGACCGAGATCCCGGCTACTACTCGAGCATTCCCACTCCTACTCTAACACTTGAGCGGATAGCGGAAGATCAAGCGACACGGGAGGCGACGGCGCAAGGCCTAAATATCGAGCGAGGAGACTGTAGGGCGGCGGCTCTCCGAGAAAAGAAAAGAATGGTTGATATGGCTAAGATGATAAGCCTATCCAAGAAGCCGGCGGTGATCCCGGAAGACAAATCCCAAGAGGATCAAGGAAGAGAACACCTCTCGCCGAGAAGGACTCGGTTGTTCATGTCGATCGATGGGTTCCGGTGAGGTTAATGATCAATGGGAAGAACTTAAAGAGCAATTTATCAAAGGCTACTATGTTTGGGGGATTCTATCCTCGAGAGCAACCTATCGATCAAGCCTTTGATGAGTTCATGTTTCTCAGACAATCCGTGAGCCGAGGGAACAGCTCAAGGAGATCATGAAGAGACGAGAATATTCTCGTTTAGAGCTCCGGCTTTTCGGGCGCATCCCACCTCCTAGAACGCACGCGGAGTTCTATGTACGAAGGACATAGAAGATGAGGTTAGTGCTGCAGCATTCCGCTTCAACCTGAGTGTCCACCTTGCTGAAGACGACGAGGATATCCTGACTCTGAGGAAGAGAATCTATTTATACTATTGTCTGGAACCTCCCATGGACAGATCTGCAGGATTCAGGGAACGCACTCAAGCCTTCAGGCGTCTGTAGTCTTTCTCTTCTCTATCTTTTGTAATAGTGATAGGAACCTGTACTTCATTGATTATATATATCAGTTCCTATTGCTTGTCAGACAATTACTCATTGTCTTTCAGCTCTTTGCATTGTGTTTTTCACGACTGATCACTAAGTGATCTGACACACACTCACAGTCAGTTTCTCTGATTTTGCCTATCTCCCACCTACTGAAGTATTGAAATTCTTTTTTTTCTTTCCCTCAGAATGTTGTACGGGGGAAATTGTTGTCAGTAGGATAGCATCTTATATAGACTTAAGAAGTTTAAGAGGTAGAGGTAGAGGTTTTGGCATCATCAATTAGGGGGAAATTGTTGGATATGAGTCAGTAGATGATACTCAGCTGTTGTTCGGTTAAAAGAAAATTGGGGGAAATCATAGTAGTACTATGGAATTGAAGATCCCAAAACCTAGCTGATATCAGTAGATTAGTGTGTCGTTAGGATTAGCTGATGTATAGGTTAGACTTGTTGTAATCGTTTTTATATTCTTGTCTAAGTCCTGTACGGGGTAATTGTTGAACTGATCTTCTGTCGAAGATACTTTTCAGAACCCCACGTCATCAGTGTAATCGCTTGCGTTCTTCGATCATCAGCGAGTAAACCTCGGTAGAAGCCAACCCAAAGAGCCGATAAGCCATCGGCGAAGAACTCA
The DNA here is from genome assembly GCA_028984105.1 of Lavandula angustifolia. NCBI lineage: Eukaryota > Viridiplantae > Streptophyta > Magnoliopsida > Lamiales > Lamiaceae > Lavandula > Lavandula angustifolia. The sequence continues at coordinate 15,692,513 of CM054802.1, read as the reverse complement.
TGCAAGCCCAAGTACCTTCACGGTCGCCCGGTCGACCTACTCGGTAGATGCCCGTCGGCCGACTCACCGAAGAAGACAGAGACTTTTCAGCCTACTGTATCCTACGGAAAGCGACCCAGCTATTCAAGTCTTTTCGAGAAGTTCAGCAGAAGACATACGAGGTTGTTGAACGGTCAACTCTGACATTCTCACCAACTACAAACCTCGACCAATGAGAAGCCGACAATGCTTACCTACTCTACACAGTAAAGCTGCTCTCATGAACAGTGCATTAACTGCCCTGCTGCAACAAGTTCGAATTATGGTCGTTTTCCTTGGAAGCTTGTGACACGTGGCATCGTCGTCTCCAATGGACATATGCCATAACTCACAACTATAAATAGAGAAGTTTTTGAAGCTCCGAGTGACGGAATTTCGAAGGGACAAGCTCAAGTTCACAAACGCTCTAGAACACTCAAAGATCATCCAGGAGGAAAACTTGCGTACTTAGAAGATTTCTCGGTTTTCTCTCTAGAGTTCTTAGATCCCTTTCTTCTCTAGACTAAGCTCATTGTCATATTTATAGCTTAGATTCGAAGGAGTTCACATTTAGTGAATTGTTCTTATTGTAAGAACTCCTTCTCAGTTGGAGAATATTCCCTTCCCTTTCAGACTTAGGTTTGGATTGTAAAGTCGCTAAGGACTATAACTTAGAGGGAACTGTCCAGGTCACGCAGTATCCCCGCCGAGGCTTGCTCGGGAATAATCAACAAGTTCTCCTGCTTTGTTCAGGACCGTGGACGTAGGATCTTGCGTATCCGAACCACGTTAAATCGCTTGTGTTCTTTTACTGTTTTATTGCATAGCATTCAACTGACTTGAAAATCATAAGCTTGCATAAAACGCATTTTATAAAGCACACAGCCAAAAGATTTAATTTGCTAAAACGTGTTTTCAAAAGAGACGAATTTCGGGCCCCACACTTTCCGCACAACAGTCTCCGACTGATTCTCAAAGTACTGACAACAGTCAGTAGGAGAGAGCTCAGTAGCTGACTCACTCTGTCCCGCGATCGAAGGCTTATTTGGCACTGTTCATCAGTTGTAATCAACAGCTCAGCTGACCTTCATTGAGAAAAAGAAACTGAGCTCAGGTGTATTCACCCCCCCCCCCCCTCTACACCTGACTTATCGTCTCCGGACCAACAGACATAATCTTATATATCTTATATATTTATCCCTCAATTTAATGAAATTTCAATTGAGTTCAATTGAATTGAAATTGGAATTGATTTGGAATTGAAATCATTCGGTTTGTATATATATAAGATTATATTTTATGAAATGTTATATTTAGCATGATTGGGAGATATTATTAAAACACAAACTACTAAGTGGGATACGAAGTAATATTCAAGTCATATATATTATTAAAACACAAACTACTAAATGGAATACGTAATATTATGCAAGTCGTATATATTATTAAAATACAAACTACTAAATGGAGTACGTAGTAATATTCAAAATTTTGAATCATGTTTCTCAAAGATTGGGTGAAAAATGTATAATATACTCCTTAAACATCTTTTTTTTTTTTAATAAAATCTAAATTCAATCATGTGTTCCTGAAACATTTAAAATTTAACAAATCAATATTTTCTTGAAACATGATTAAATATTAAAAAAAATCAAAGTAATGGTGGAAAATTGAAAATACCTCTGAATCATAGATAATGCATTTAATGCTAAATATTTCTTGTCTATTGAATGAGGGGACATAGTATAGACGTACAAGACGAACTTTCATTGCAAAAATTTCCTTCGAGTTATTTAATTCTTGAATTAGAGACCAAATATGAGTCATTTCTATTGTTTTAATCACAAATCAATTTCTGTATAAGTAGCTTTGTTGATTTGCAATTGTGTTTGATAAAATGTGTTTTAAACCAATTATATATAAATGGTTTGTGACCATATGTATAGCTAAACATTCCTACTATAAATGCTTAAATTTATCTTGTATTAAATCTTAATACTGTATAATTACATCTAATTAAGCTAGAAATGTGATAGACTAATGACTAAATTACACAATCAAAGATGAATTTAACTCTCATTAACAACTAAGATCACTTTTTCTATTTACCAAATCAATTACTTGAGAAAAAAAAGGCTATTTACCTTGATAATTATAAATATTTATTACCTTGGTAAATATATATTTTCCTACTAATACTATTTTTCCTAATTACCAAATCAATTAGTTGCGAAAAGAAAGCTATTTACGTTGAAAATTATACATATTTATTATCTTGGTAAATATTAATTTTTTTATTGTAGTTAGTTTTATATTGTAATACAAATCAAATTATGAGATGCATATCCAAGTTAACATTGATTGATTTTAGAGTATAGGGTAAGTATAGGGCACTAATTGAGGCTACAATTTAATAGTGTATAAAAATTAAAGAGTATTAATTTTCCTATATATTTTTTGTTTTCTAATATATTATAAATGAAAGAATTTCTAAATTAAAAATTAATTAAAAATAAAAATACCCATTATTTTGATAAGTTGTGGATTGATCAAATTTATTTATTGAATATCAATATTGATGGATTTTTAAATAATGATTTAAAAAAAAGATTTCAATTAGATTGTAATAGAATTGATGTATTAGATGAAAGTGAGTTGAATTGTAATTGGATAGATGAAATTGATATAAGAGAAAATATCAAAATAGTAAATCTGGGTACAAAGTAAATTTCAATTAAATTTCAATTAATTTAAATTGATATAACCCTGAAATTGATTGAAATTGCAAAGTTATGCAATTCAATTGGATTGCAATCAATTGCAATTGAAACATTCGCCTTTTATATATATAAGATACATGTAAAATATTAACAAAAGTGAACATTAGCTCAAACGACATAAGTGCATGTAAAAAAATTATTGATGCGGGTTCGAATCTCACAAATAACACTTTTACACTTCTAAATTCTAATTTGTTACGGGGTGGGTCTAGGGCGGGTCCGGGCGGGCGTGTCTATGCGGAGCGGGGCGGGGTGGGTCCGCGGCAGGAACCGGAACCGCCCCGGACCCAGTACGGGTCGGGTCCGGAACCGCCCCACATTCATTTCAGAAAAAAAATCATTATGTAGAATTTTGCTTCCACACTTCATTTTCAATTAAAAAATCATTATGTAGAATTTTGCTTCCACACTTCAGAAAAAAAATGGAAAGTTGGTATAATATCATTGCTCATTTTAACGGGAAATATAACAATTTGTCTGAGTATGTTGGCAGTGAAGTTAGAGTTGTCTGCATTACTGAGAATAGTTTTTGTCTCCCGATTTTACGACGGTTCATTCAATACAATCTTAATCCCTTTTCACTTTCGTCAAATTATGAAATTTATTACACCTACGTTTCTCGTTATGATATTACGCTTAAGTCCATTCTCGCTACAAATAAGGATCTAGTTCGTCTTTGTAGTACACAAATCGAGCCGATTTTATTTCTTGTGCACTCCAATGTTCAATCTTATCGTACACCCGATGTTGTTGAACAATTCGGTTCAATGTTCAATTTTCAAGAGCAAGTGGGTAGTAGTAATCGGGTTGAGAATGTTTGCAAATAAGAAACCATTGTTCGCGAAGAGGATACTCATGTTGTGTCCGACAGTGACTAAGAAACTAATTTGGATAGTTCATCTGACGAAGAATACAATGAGGTGCATTAAATGAACGTACGTTTGGTGACTTCACGGCATGGATCTGACGAGAAGGTGGTGTGAATCAACTACTATCTATCCTCATACCGGAAAACCGTGACCCTCTAAGCGGCGAAATAATATATGGTGGCGCAAAGAAGTAAGTAATAGTTTACTTCCACTTGTTCCTCTCGATGCATCCGACTCACCTGTGGTTCGAGATCTGGATCATGTTGTGGACTATCCACTCCGTGAAGGGGCGACATTTTGGGAGAAGGAGGATTTGTTTGCTGTTGTTGCACTTCGGCACTTGGAACAAGGTATTGATTTCAGGGTGACTCATTCTGACCCTCTTTGGGTTGAGTATAAATGCAGACGGAGTCGCGATTGCCCATTTTTTCTACGAGCATCGTTTCGTAGGGATGTGTTATAGATTGTAAACTGCTTGCATGCCGAACACACATGTAATCGAGATTTTTCGCAGATTGGTCCAAGGAGGGTGCTTGCAAAGGCGCTTGCTGCTTATGTTACTCGGTGAATGCGCCGTCAAAAATTTGTGCTAAAACCGAAAGAAATTATGGCAGCTATCCAGGTGGAATTCGGCTTTTAAGCAAGCTACAATGTAGTTTTACGAGCACGCAATTGTGTTTTGGTGATAATTTTTGGTGGACACTCAGATTTGTTCAAGATCTTCCTCGTTACCTCTACGTACTGAAAACAACGAATCCAGGTACAATGACTGATCTCAAAGTCAATTCAAAAGGTCGTTTCCAACAAGTATTTGTTACTTTTAATGTTTCTCGTGGCCCGTGGGTATTTAACCTACGAGATCTGATTATGGTCGATGCGACTCACTTGAATAAATGAGTGTTATTTGTGGCTGCTATGATAGATGGAACGACCAAATGTTTCCACTAGCCTTTGGTGTGGGTCCAATTGAGAATGATTAATCTTGGACGTGGTTCATTTCCCGACTGAGAGAAGCATTTACGATGCCAAGCCATTTGATGATCATCTTCGATCAATATTGGAGCATAGCTAATGCGGTAGAGGTTGTTTATCCGGAAGAAGCCCATGTCACTTGTTATATCATCTTCAGAATAAGATTACACGATATGGTAAGACGGTGATCAAGATGTATCATGATGCTGAAGGAATATGAAAGGAAGAAATCGATACCTCCTCTTTCGTATGTTGTCGTAGCTCTGATTGTTGATCCCGTGTCAGATCTTCTGATCTGTGTCCCGGCCTTTTTCTTCCTCTGGGTGGTCAGAGAACTGAAGAAAATAAAAATATGTCTCTCTCAAAACTCGCGTGTGTGAGTTATGATTTTTCTATATTCTGTTCTGAACAGAATACTAATATATATAAGCTTCAAAAGCCAATATAATATTAATATATTTGTAGCCCATTAATTTAATTATATTCCAATGGACTTCCACGTAATTAGCCCATAATATAATTAATTAATTTACTGTGCTACTAATATTTATCAATTAATTGGCCCAGCCAATTAATTCCAGATAAATAACATTATTAAATAATGTGAAAAAACATTAATCCATTAATAATGATTTCTGAGAGACAATAAATTACTAGGCAACTAATTGGGCCAGATCAGGGATCCAATACAAGAAATAAAGCAGGGCCTCCAATTAATTAATTATCCATGCTCAGCCCAGAGCAAAATTAATTAATTAACACAGATTCATTCCACTAGAGAATCCGTGCTGACTTACCCCTTTATCCCAATTTGAGCAAGGGCTTGTATTTTAGACTTAATCAATCTCCGTATTTAAGATAGAAATATCCGTTAATTAATTAAGCTCACTGGCAGCTTAAATTAATTAGCATCTTATATTCCTGAGTAGTACCACTCGACCTTATTAACACACCTGAACTTAATCAACCGGCCGGGTTTAGTGTGCTAATCCTTTCGAGTTCCTCAGGGGATATTATCAACCCATTTTACTAGGATACGGATGCAAGATACAGACAACCAGCCTGAGCCACAAATAACTACTAACACCCAAGATACGTAGATCCCGCCGCTCATTTGACGTTCACCATAGTAGGTCAAAGTGATAGATAGCCAAATGCACTCAGCTGAAGTCTTACCAAGCTTAAGATCAGCTAAGTCACCGAGATGTTGGTTCTCCACTAAGGTCAGTTAGGAGAACACATCTCACTGTGATCCTTGAATACACCACCTTAAGTGTACCAGTAAAGACAAGCAGCTAAGACAAGCCACTTCTTATCTAAACTGCAGCTTAAACCGACAACTTCATCCTTAAGTTGTCTCAGCAGTGTTAACTGTTTATATCTTGTCAGTTCAACCAATTTGTGTTGTCTTACCGTGATACCCGACACACCACACAAATCTAACTTTTATACAAGATAAAGGATAACATGTGCAAATATACATATTTATCGAGATAGGAGAATAAAACAATGGGTAAGGACAAAAACACATTGTATACAAGCATAAAAGTGCTTCCAAAGTATACAAAATCCCAACAATTCTCCCACTTATACTAAAGTAAACTTTTAGTATACAATGTGTCTATATCTCGGCTATCTAGGTACAAACTAGTACCCGGCTATATCTTAGCTATCTATCCTATCTATCACGACATCTTCTCCCACTTATACAAAAGTTTCTGTAGTCCTAAGTGGGGCATCTCTACCATCCCAAAGCCACAAACATGCTTCTCGTAAGCCGGGAGTGGTAAGCTCTTCGTGAAAGGATTAGCTAGGTTGACTTCAGTTCCAATTTTGTCAATCACCGTGTCACCTCGATTTACGAATACTCGTATAATATGGTACTTCCCGTCTATGTGTTTAGACGCCTTGTGAGATCTAGGTTCCTTAGAATTTGTCATTTGCACCCGCATTATCACAATAAATCGTGATCGCCTTAGGCAAATTCCGAACAATATAAAGATCTTGGAGGAAATTCTTGAGCCAAACTGCCTCTTTCGAAGCTTCTGAAGCAGCCACATACTCTGCTTCCATGGTTGAGTCCGCAATGCATTTCTGCTTTGCACTCCTCCATGAAACGGTTCCACCTCCCAAGGTAAACACATAACCCGAGGTAGACTTCTTCTCGTCTGACTGGTCAGCCTGGAAATCCGATTCTGTATAACCCAAAGACACTAGACTGTCTGACTGGTAAACAAGCCTATAATCTCTAGTCCGTTTAAGGTACTTGAGAATATACTTGACCGCAGTCCAGTATTCCTTTCCAGGGTATCTTGAGACCATGCCTACGGCATATGAGATATTTGCTCTTGTACAAAGCATCGCATACATGAGGCTACCGGCAGCGGAAGCATATGGTACTTGCCTCATATTTTCTATCTCTTCAGGCGTTTTTAGGGCACTGATTCTTGGATAGAAAAATGCCATGTCTGAAAGGTACTAAACCTCTCTTGGCTTTTGCATGCTAAAACGAGCAATAACAGTGTCAATGTAGGACACTTGTGACAAGCTTAACATCCTTTTTCTGGCGATCTCGAATAACCTTGATCCCAAGGATGTAAGCAGCTTCACCTAAGTCCTTCATTTGAAACTGCTCGGATAACCACGTCTTTACGTCTGATAACACTTCAACATTATTGCTAATGCGAAGGATGTCATCTACGTAAAATGCAAGAAACACCACTGATCCGTTAACACAAATACGTTACACACACCTCGTTAGGACAGGATACAAATCCATAGGATTTGACTACTTCGTCGAAAACGCTGGTGCCATAACCGGAAATCTTGCTTAAGTCCATGAATAGACTTCTTAAGCTTCCAAATTAGATACTCTTCGCCCTCCTTCACATAACCATCTGGCTGTTTCATGTAGATGTCCCTACCTTTTTCAAGGTGACCGTTTAGGAATGCAGTTTTGACATACATTTGCCAGATATCTAGGTTCATGTGAGCTGATATGGCAACGAGAATCAGAATGGACTTGATCATTGCTACAGGCGAGAAGGTGTCTTCATAATCAATACCTTCTTTCTGGGTAAAACCCTTCGCCACTAGCCTAGCCTTAAACGCCATGATCTCTTCATTCGGTGCTCTCTCTTTCTCTTGTATACTCACTTACTACCAATAGCATTGCAGCCCTCAGGTAGTTCAGTGATCTCGTATACATCCATATCAGTTATGGAGTCAAATTTCGAGTCCATGGTGCATCTACATCTCCCACTGCTTCGTTGTAAGTCCAGGGATCCACGGTATCTTGTTCATCTGCCGAGAGATAATCAAATGTCTCCCTAGTGAACATACCGATCAGGTGTAAATATCACCCTCCCACTACGTCGAACAGTGTTAGGAGATGTGTTAACAGATTGTGCAGTTACTCGTGGAGTACTATCTTGCACTACTGGCTGTTCAAGTGGAACTCGACCACCTTGTAATTCTTCAAGGATGATGTCGACTCGAGATTTATGGTTACTAGTGTAATCCTCTTCTAAGAACCGAGCGTTAGGGCTTACAACGATCTTCTGTTCTTTAGGATCATAAAAGTATCCACTCTTCGTTTTCTTCGGATGCCCTATGAACAACATCACTTCTGAACGTGATTCCAATTTGTCGGCCCGCCTATTCAAGACGTAAGCGTGGATAACCCCAAATCCTTAAGTGGTGCATACTGGGTTTGTGCCCGCTCCACAACTCGAAAGGGATCTTTTGTACCGACTTGGAAGACACACGATTCAGCAAGTATGTTGCAGTCTCTAGGGCATATCCCCAAAAGAAAACTAGCAAAGTTGCATAACTCATCATCGACCGAACCATCTCTAAGAGACTCCGGTTCCTTCTCTCTGACACACCATTCTGCTGATGCGTGCCCGGTGCTGTCAGCTGGGATGTAATCCCACATTCTGTCAAGTAGTCCTTGAACTCGTTGGATAGGTATTTCCCACCACGATTAGATCGCAGTGTTTTGATTTCTTTACCTAACTTCCTCTCCACTTCTGCCTTGAATTCCTTAAAGGTTTCAAAGCAATCCGACTTGTGGTGAAGAAGGTAAACATATCCATACCTCGAGTAATCATCAGTAAATGTGACGAAGTACTCATACCCTCCACGAGCTTGTGTAGACATACACCCACACAAGTTAGAATGTATCAAACTTAATACTTCTGTGGCTCTATAACCCTTTGTCTTGAAAGGCCTAGTCATCATCTTTCCTTCTAAACAGGTTTCGCAAGTTGGAAATGGTTCAATCTTGGAGAGACTCCACTGATCCATATTCCACCAACCTCTGAGTCCTGTTAAGATTGATGTGACCTAGTATTAAGTGCCACAGATAAGTTTGGTTTACCTTAGAAGACTCTTTCCTCTTCTTAGGATTTGATGATGGGGAAGCAATATTAACATAATTACGGTTTACAAGTAATAGTATATAAAGATCCGTTTAATGGTCCACCACAGATAAAATCATCGTCTTTCATAATAGAAACTTCACTATCAAAACTTGATTTATAACCATCCAGGGTGCAGAGTTTTGAAACATAAATAATGTTTCGCCTAAACTCAGGCACATATTAAACATCTTTAAGTACTAAAACAGAATTATCAAAAGATAGATGTAAATCTCCAATGACAATTGCAGGAACTTTCGATCCATTGCCCATTGAGACTACCACCTCGCCATTGCTCAATTGCCTTTTCTGCAAGAAAACTTGCAAGGTGTAACAAACATGATCAGTTGCCCCGAATCCACTACCCATTCGTGGGTAGAAGAGGAAACCAGAACAGTTTCAGTTACAAGAGCGACTCGCGTCTCTTTCTGTTTTTTCCTTGACATCTGGATAATAACTCTTCCAGTGTCCTTTCCTACCATAATTGAAGAACCTTCCTTTCTTCTTTGGCATTCGCATGCCGCCGATAAGGACCGTCTTCTTACTCCCACTGCTCTTCTTGAATTGTCCACCATTTCTGCTCTTTTTTTGGTTTCCGCCTTTCGGAGGATTCCTTAAACTACTAGGGATATTCAAGACTTGAGCACTCTTGTCCTTTCCTATAACTTCTTTGACCGCTACCAAAGATTTGAGTGACATACTCATAGTAAACTCGTTCTTAGACATAGCGGTCCTTAAACAGAAGTTCTTATAGGACCTTTGCAGAGCTTTTATTGGGAGCGGTAAGATATCTCTTCCACTTTGTAAAATTATTTAAAAATATTGTTAAACCCATTAGGGTTTGATTGGTGAGACAGTTTAGGAACTTGAAAAATTTCGAACAGACATATCTGAAAAAATATAATTTTAAAACATGTATGAATTAATATTTGCACATAATTCGTAATTAACTATCATTGTAACCTTTTGAAAAACAATGATGTTAAAAACCTCGAACAGCTCTAAGAATTCCACTAGCAAGCCACGCAGGTGGACGTTTACTAGCGTAACCCTAAACCAAGCTATTTACCTAGCTCTTTAATTTCAATCCACGTCTAGGTTCTTGAGACGAATGAAATTAATAGTTCGATATTCTGGACCATGTCACTATTAAAACACGGGAAGGGACTTCGAGGGAAGTGAATTGTACCTACGGTGACATCTAAGCATTGACCATTAATTTGACCAAATAGAATCAAATTCTCGAAATTGACATACTTACTCGAACCATGCCGCATTCAATTTGATCTAATTAGCCATCCTATTTAATTATTATCTTCTAGAGTACTCGTGTTTACTAGGCACGCAAGCCACGCAGGTGGACGTTTACGGCTTCGCTCCCACTACTCAATAATAATCAAATATTGTTTTGGAAAACTCATCTCACAAAACTGGTAGCTCAAAAATGCAAGCAAGCCACGCAGGTGGACGTTTACTTACATAATCTTACTACTTTCGTGTAGAGTCCAATTAATGGAGGTCCGATTAACTATTTAATATCCAAATTAATGGAATCTAATTAAACATTTAATTTTAAAATTGCTTAGTCTTTTTGTTTAAAAGGTTTGTAACGAATCATGCAATCCCACATAATTCCTAAAGCATGCAATTTCTAAACACACATAATAAAACGTGCTTGCGAAAAATAAAACATGCTTTTAGAAACGATATAAATCCTATTTACATGCTTTTCTAAGCGCAATTAATTACATAATCGCATGCTAAAGCATAAGTAAAAATAAATACGCAAATAGGAAATTTAAAATCGTTATCGGGCTTAAAAACACGTAATCCCTAACTATTACATTTCCCGATCATGATACAGATCTTCGAAATCTTCAAAATTCTTCGAATCTGGAAACTGCGACGAAAACTGCTCAAAAAACTGCCATTGCCATGTCATCAGGGGGTCTGCCACGTGGTAGACACGTGGCAGACACGCTGGCAGGCCAGTCAGCAGAGATGGCTGACGTGGCGAGCCACGTCAGCGCGCCACGTCAGCATCGTCGTCTTCATCACCATCGCGCCGCCGCCGCCCCGTCCGGCGTCGCCGAAGCGCGCCGTCGACAGTCGCCGCCTCCCCGACCAGTGCCGCGACCTCCCCGACCAGCGCCGCCGCGTGAAATCGGCTGGGAGTGCGCGCAGCCGCGCGATCTGGGCCCGTCGCTGCGCGCGGCCGCCGCCGCCTCGCACCGCCTGCTTCGTCATCCCTGACGTCTCCCGACGTCTGCCATGAAGAACAGCCGGCGCCGGCTCCTCAAACGCGAGAAAACGCGTCACCGTGCGCCGCCATCTCCGCCGCCCTTTGCCGCTCAAAATTCGTTCTCTCCGAGCCGCGATTCGATCAATTGAAAGAGGGGAAACGTAATTGGAACACTCACGACCACCGGGTAATGGATTCCGGTCGAGATTAGTTCCTCAATTTCCCGAATTTCTAACGATTCGCCGGAACGAATTTATGACAAGTAGCCTAATTCAGACGTCAATTCTGGTCGCATCCGGGATCGGATTATCCTTTACGACCTATCGATGCGAAGCTCGTAAGACGAGGATTCCAGCGGTTTAAGCCGATCGTCGATCCGACGTCGGATGCGCCGGGAATCTCCGCCGCAAGATGCGGCGGAACCCTAGCCAAACTAGGGTTTTCGCTCGAATTTGGGCTTTTCTGGACAGCACGACCACTTCTCCTTCCCGACGCAATTCCGGACAAACCAAAAATCGTAATGGGTCGTGTGACCTATCCAGACGTAGCTAACGAGAAGAAGAACAAATCTGTCTGAACGGATCGGAAAAATGATGCTGCACGCGCCCGCACGCGCCTCTGCAATCAGGCGCTCGTGTTCTGCCAGAAAACTAGGGTTCCGCCTTTTTTCCGTCTTTCTGCGCGTCGTGCCTCGATTTTCGTGCAAACCGGACCAAAATACAGTACAAAAATAGTAACACATTGGTCCTATCAACTACTCGTGGATTTTCTCACGAGAAAAATATTACAACGGGGTCAAAACAGTGGCTCGCAGGCCGCCCCAAACACGAAAAATAGCCCGATAACGACGGAATTGAAACCTAATCATGCATCTAACAGCAACAATCAGAGCCTAAACCAGGCTCTGATACCAATTGAAGGAATATGAAAGGAAGAAATCGATACCTCCTCCTTCGTATGTTGTCGTAGCTCTGATTGTTGCTCCCGTGTCAGATCTTCTGATCTGTGTCCCGGCCTTTTTTCTTCCTCTGGGTGGTCAGAGAACTGAAGAAAATAAAAATATGTCTCTCTCAAAACTCGCGTGTGTGAGTTATGATTTTTCTGTATTCTGTTCTGAACAGAATACTAATATATATATAAGCTTCAAAAGCCAATATAATATTAATATATTTGTAGCCCATTAATTTAATTATATTCCAATGGACTTCCACGTAATTAGCCCATAATATAATTAATTAATTTACTGGGCTACTAATATTTATCAATTAATTGGCCCAGCCAATTAATTCCAGATAAATAACATTATTAAATAATGTGAAAAAACATTAATCCATTAATAATGATTTCTGAGAGACAATAAATTACTAGGCAACTAATTGAGCCAGATCAGGGATCCAATACAAGAAATAAAGCAGGGCCTCCAATTAATTAATTATCCATGCTCAGCCCAGAGCAAAATTAATTAATTAACACAGATTCATTCCACTAGAGAATCCGTGCTGACTTACCACTTTATCCCAATTTGAGCAAGGGCTTGTATTTTAGACTTAATCAATCTCCGTATTTAAGATAGAAATATCCGTTAATTAATTAAGCTCACTGACAGCTTAAATTAATTAACATCTTATATTCCTGAGTAGTACCACTCGACCTTATTAACACACCTGAACTTAATCAACCGGCCGGGTTTAGTGTGCTAATCCTTTCGAGTTCCTCAGGGGATATTATCAACCCATTTTACTAGGATACGGATGCAAGATACAGACAACCAGCCTGAGCCACAAATAACTACTAACACCCAAGATACGTAGATCCCGCCGCTCATTTGACGTTCACCATAGTAGGTCAAAGTCAAATGCACTCAGCTGAAGTCTTACCAAGCTTAAGATCAGCTAAGTCACCGAGATGTTGGTTCTCCACTAAGGTCAGTTAGGAGAACACATCTCACTGTGATCCTTGAATACACCACCTTAAGTGTACCAGTAAAGACAAGCAGCTAAGACAAGCCACTTCTTATCTAAATCTGCTTAAAACCGACAACTTCATCCTTAAGTTGTCTCATCGTGTTAACCTGTTTATATCTTGTCAGTTCAACCAATTTGTGTTGTCTTCTGTGATACCCGACACACCACACAAATCTAACTTTTATACAAGATAAAGGATAACATGTGCAAATATACATATTTATCAGATAGGAGAATAAAACAGTGGTAAGGACAAAAACACATTGTATACAAGCATAAAAGTGCTTCCAGTATACAAAATCCCAACAGCCAACAGATGCTGCCTATGCATATACGACGTATGATTTTGATCATGTGATGGAAGGGATTTGTTAAACCTATCTTGAGGCATACGAGAAGTTAATGGATGTCGGACCGAAAAAGTGGGCTAGATCGAAGTCTTCCGTTCGCCGGTACAGTTAGCTGACCTCAAACATAGCTGAATCCATCAACTCGCGGCTGCTCACAACACAACATTTGCCTATATGCTCTATGATCGAGGCAATAGGTAACATGGTGGAACAATGGTTTGACGAGCGTTGAGCAAAAGTCATGCCATGAGATAATGCGTTCACAATTGCTGCATAGTTAAAGTTAGCTCCGTCAGAGGACCGTTCACATCGCTTCATTGTTGTGTCCGAGAACGGAGACAAATTCAAGGTTCACGACGGAACGTATCAATGGAGTGTTCAAATCAGCAGAAGCGCTTGTGAATGTCATGAGTGGCAACTCGATGAGATCCCGTGTTCGCATGCTTCTGCTGCTATCAGGTATAACAGATTTTTCATCTATAGGGCTATTGAGTATTTAGTGTATTAACAGGTTTTTTTTCTATAGGGCTGCTGGACTAAATTTACTAGACTTCGTCTCAGACGCATACACGATAGAAAATTGGAAGATGATATATCCCGGAACATTGTATCTGGTACCCCCCATGCGTAATTGCCTAGTGCTGTCAGATGTGGCCTTAATGGTTGTGTTGTCGCCATTGATTATACGGCAGGCTGGGAGACCGAAGAATAGTAGACGACCCTCAGGTGCCGAAGCAAGTACATCTAGTGGGAGAACACGCGGTCCGAAAAAATGCCGCATATGTGGTTTGGCTGGTTATACCAGAAGGAAGTGTCCGGAAACAGATGTGCCGGACTCACCGGAGTCAGAAGCATTTTGATACGACGTAATTGCTATTCGATTTGAAATTGTCAAAGTAATCTATGATTTCGTATTTTAATATTACGTAATTGTTCTCAAAATTTATTGCAATGTCGATTTTTAAATTAATGTTATTTTGTAATTATGTTAATTTATAATTAACTTTTTTAAAGTAGTTTTGCTAGACAATATAAAAAAAATATACACATACGTACCAATAAATCAAAAACTTGAAATACCATAAAACAAAATCAAAAGTCATAAATTCAAATAAAATATGTCAATCAAACACAAATCACGAAATCACCATAAATCCGGCCGTGTGTAGCACATCTTGAAGATCCTCTAAGCCATCAATCGACGATAAATGGCTACTTTGTCGAGGTTGCTGCCCCACTCGACTGTTTGATAAGTGGCAATGAATCGCTCCACTACCATGCACGCCATCGGTCCATAGCTCCACGAGTCGTGCTGAATCAATTATTTCTCAGGGGGCATAATCTGCACAGTGGATGACCGGTCTTTAGGATCTCGATACCCGAATTCAATATGGTCTGAATAGAGCCGTACTGCAGATAAGGACCTATCAGCTTCATCAGAGGTCTCAACTGTATTATCCTATGCCGTCGGGTAAAATCATCGCCTTTGTGGTCAAGAGAATCATAAACCTCAATCCTCCAATGACAAAGGTCGATCCAAACAATGACCCCGTGGTCGAAGCAGAGACACGACAGTAACAACTTCAGAAATAATAAAAATATGTAATATATAAATAAACCACTAAGCAAAATTGATATAAATACTTACGTATTTGACAGTATACCACTTTTGCGCATCGGCGGTCAAGTTTGCCTGACAATATACTGCGTGAGGCTTTCGTTCGGCGTCCAGAAACGTCGATAGTCCACGTCGTGCATGCCATGATCCGGTTCCGGAATGCATTTCTTCCAATTTTGGCATATCGTTCTGTTAAATAAATGGAAAAATGTTAGTAATTATTTAATTAAGTAAATAGAAAAATTATTATTACTTTCAAAGAATGCCGAATCGACTATCACGGTCTGATGATAGTGGGGCGTAGCCAACACATCGATACCCCCGAGATTCTTCATCATCCTCAACGCTCCCATGTATAAATTCATGGTCCCCTGCTCCAACTCCTTACGAGGATCCTCGAGCTCGTCAAAAAGTATCTGGGGACATCATAATTCTCAGCATACGTAAAACACCATAGTCCAAACGCTCGGTGCTGATGATAATTTTCAACGACTATGGGAGCGCTCATTATTGGGGCCCTGATCGGGTTGACACGTAGAGTCGTCAATGCCTAAAATTAAATGAACTAAATTAAAAAAGGAAGCTATAATTAAAAATAAATAAATATATAAATTAACAGTACCTGATAAATTGAATCAACGGAAAATGTATCGAGCCAATTGTGGTCAGCAGACAATATGGGCTCGATCCGTATCGGATTGGCAGACGATGCACCAACCTCGACGCGGTGTGCTGAAGGCTGCTCTTGATCGGGAGCGTAATACAGATGCCAATTACCACCGTCGAAAGGAAGTTGGTGCATGGGTTGTGCACCGTATGACCAGCTCTGATGAGGCAGACAATTTCAGTTGCCCAAAAACTCAAATACCGCTCCTCGGTCGAAAGAAAATCAATTCATAAATTATATGCAAGAACCATAACAATGATATATTAGCAACCAATATTTAGGCAAAAAAATTAAACAACGAAATCATATGCTATATTCTATAACAAAAATTCAAGCCGAAAATTCTTAAAATCGTCGAAAAATTAAACAATATTCATGCTCCAAATTCGACTAATTCATGCTCAGAAAATTCAAACAAACAATGCTAAAAAAATCATAATATTCGCACCAAATTAATAGGTAAAATTTGAGCGGAACTAATCTGGTTGACTATTCTCGTGTTTTGGTGTTGAAATCTACTCCAAACTTGCGTTTCGAGCGGTCTTATCGGCATTTCGGCGACGGGCGAACGACATTGGGGAGAAAGAGAGAGAAAGTGACAGATCTGGATATTAAATTTCAGATTTGTTCAAATCCCGCTCGGTCTCGCTCGTGAATTCCCGCTCACCGAGCGGGATTTGACTGGAAATGGACAACGCCTAGCGAGATTTCAAGATAAGTTTAGGACAGCGCCGAGCGGGATTCGAGCGAGACTCGCGAGTAGCATTTGATAGGCTTTTTACCGTTGCCGAGCGGGACGGAGCGGGACACAAGCAGGATTTGAGCGCGAGAAAAATTTGAATGTTTTTTACCATTGCCAAGCCGGACTGAGCGGGACACAAGTAGGATTTATTATTTACGAGCGAGATTAGTTACTATATATACACTTGTGTATTATTTTTGTTTGTTTCTTGATTGAATTCGTCTCGAATTCCGGTAAACACCTAAAAATGATTTGTGTCAGTCAACTTTTTCATAAAATAAGGGTAATGTAAGTATAATTGTGTATTTTGTATAGTAAAGATAAGGTTTGGATAAATTCGAATTTTGTTATATAAAAATGGGCATAAGAAAATAATACCACAAGATTAAATGTCTCTTCCAATTTTCATAATCCAGCTAGAGTTAAAGCAACCAAGTTCTTGTCCTATTGATGTTACAATAATTAAATCATACATAAATATTTTATTTAGAGCATGAGATAATGTAATTACAAATAATTAAAAAACTAACTGATTTTGCTTTTAAATCGTGGATAATCAACTTTAATACGGAAGTGTTAATTAAATTTAAAATACAATTTATAAAAAGTCTTACACGTGACGAAATCTGAAAAAATAGATAAAAAGTAAATTAGTAGTATCAAATTAGGGAAAATGACCATTTTGTCCCGTATCTTTTAAATCGGTGTTTTAAGTCTTATACCTTTTAATTACTTACGATTTTAGTCTAATATCTTTTAACTCAGCGTTTTAACTCCCGTAACTTTTAATGCGGCATTTTCGGTCCCGTATCTTTTAACTACTTGCAATTTTTGATCCCGTATCTTTTAAATACTTGCAGTTCTGATCTCATATCTATTAATTATTTATAATTTTGGTCCCGTAACTTTAATGTGCCATTTTTTCTCACGTATCTTTTAATTACTTGTGATTTTGATCTCATAACTTTTAAGGCATTGACTTTGGTCCCGTATTTCTTATTTACTCGTGATTTTTATCTAATAACTTTTGATACAATAATTTTAATCTCATATAATTTCAATACTGACGATTTTAATCCCGTACTTTTTGAAAATCGAATTTTAATTACGTAACTATTTGATTTATGTACTCAAACAAAAGAGTCAGAAAAAACATAGATACTATATCGTTAGATCCTATAACTAAAATTTGATGCTCACATTTGTCTTGATTAATGAAAAAAAGTCTAATGTTACCGATTTCTTAGTATTCTAATTTGTAGCCAACATAAGCGACTAAAAAAATCAACTATATATTCTACCTCAACTGAGTCTAATGTTACCGAGTTTAATGCATAAATCAAATAGTTACGTGATTAAAATTCAATTTTGAAAACGTGCAGGATTAAAATGTTGTATTGAAAAGATATGAGATTAAAATTGTTGTATCAAAAGTTGTGGGATAAAAGTCATGAGTAAATAAAAACTACGGGACCAAAATCGTCGCGTTACAAGTTATGGGACCAAAATCGCAAGTATTTAAAAATATGGGACCAAAAATGCCACATTAAAAGTTATGGGATCAAAAATATCGTATTAAAAGTTACGAGACCAAAACTGCAATTAATTAAAAGATACAGTAACAAAATTGAAAGTAATTAAAAGATACGAGATTAAAAACGCCACTTTAAAAGATACGAAATCAAAATCGCAAATAAAAGAAAGATACGGTATCAAAATCGTCATTTTTCCGATCAAATTATTCATAAATTCAACTCACTGACACGTTGGAGGAGCGGGGTGGGGATCTTCTATCCCACTCTGTGTCCCACTACATGTTTCACCCCTTAAGATGAGGACATATGTTCTTTTAACCTAATTTCATGTCTTCATCTAACCCTTAGTTGAGTCAACCTTGAAGGTGGGACATGTAGTGGAACATAGAGTGGGATAGAAAATCCTCACCCCCTTTAAACCCAACTTACTCATAGGCTCATTTAGACGATTCTATTTTCTATTAAATACAAGTTTTATTTGTGAAGAAAATGATTATTGAACAACTCCAAATAACACAAAAAATACATTGAATTTTTGTCCATCTCCGAATATATATTCCTTCGTCCCATTATTAATGTTCCTTTTATTTTCAACACGGAGATTAAAAAATTTTATTTGAATATTTATTTTATAAGTTTTAATTGTATTAAGAAATTAACACATTTTTCGAGGAATGACTGGTTGGAAAAAATGAGAATTCATCCAAATTTTACTATGGCATAGTTGAGGCAATTAATTTTTTTTTCGATTTTTTTTATGTTGTAATTAAAAAAATAATATAAAGTTTTCAAAAAGTTAAAAATTATAATTTTCTGAGTTCGGACCGAAGTAGAATCGTGAGAGAGAAACTTTTGAAGAGAGAGAGTGTATAAAAATGTGGGGGTGAGTAGTGAATAATGAGGGGGTCACTTTATTTTTAAATGTAAAGTTAATATTTCTATTTTAGGAAAGATGACATTAATAGTAGGACGACCTAAAAAGGAATAGAGAACGTTAATAATGGAACGGAGGGAGCATTTATTTATTTTTGAAAAGAATAATTTTGACTGATAGCAAGGCTCGATCGTGCCTTCACCAAATTTGGTTTCTGCTAATATAAAAATATACCATAACAATAATAAAAATATAGGGAAGTGCAATTTGCAAAATATACTAAGCAGCTGGACATTATTGGACCTCCACGAACGAACAAACTCTGTTATGACTTCTCATTATTTTACATTTTAATACATGACCAAATACACAAAGATATAAAAATCTCAACAAACTATACAACTCTTAGACATTATATGTTATGTATAAAAAAAAATATAATGAATTCGATTCTAATCTTGCATTTACTTCATTAATAGTGGTAGTTAGAGTTTAATATTGATTAATTAGTGCATATTTAAATATATATTTGTATGTACGACAATCATAGTCTCATTCAAATAGTCCAGTTTTTTTCGGTACGATTTTTAATTAGATTAGTTTATATGTGTAGAGTTATATAAGTTGTGGGTCTTTGAAAAAAGTTTTTGTAATATTTTGGCAAGAAAGGAAATTAGACAACTTGAAACAGCTCAAAAAGTATACTGGACTATTTTCAATGGAATTGAGAGAGTAATTAATTGATTCAGACATGAAAAATACATTCTAGCACAAAAGTTTAAGTGTACCACACCACAAGAGTATCGACATGTGGCGTTTTTCATTCAAAATAGTGAGTCATATACGCCACATGTCGACACCCTTATGATGTGGTACATACAAGGGTACACAATTATAGTACACATAAACTGCTATACATTCTAGCAACCAATAAAAAAATTCCCCCCAGCTGTCTGCAGTTGTAATAACAAATTCTTCCTCCCTCGGATACGTCCATCACTCCTTCAAAGAAAGTCAACTATGCCATTTGTAACGCCCCAATTTTCAAAACTTAACTAGGGACGCTACTACATACTTAACATGCATAATTCAACTCTTTCAAAATATTTTCATTCAATAGAATCATTAAAAAAAACTCAATTTATTTTCATACTCAGCGGAAGCCTTAAAATAAAAGCAAGTGCAACAATTAGTTTTAGAAAAATTATATGCACAGTTCATGATAAAAACTAGTTTAATGCAATAATAAGTTTCATAAATCTTTCCTCGTGTGACCATCACCACCAACACCTCTACGCATCGGCCGAACCATTTCCTGAAAAATATTAAAATGATAGGGATGAGTACGACTACTCAGTGGGAGATGTACACATTTACCAGAATTATAAATCACACCGATAAGACATGAAAAATTAGATCATGCAAAGGATACTTGGCCACACAGACCACATGAACTTTTCAAACAGTCCGATTTCGACTGACGGCCGGATTTTGACCGATTTTCATAGAGGATCCGATTTCGATCCTAGGGCCCGATTTCGATCCTTGCCTTTCCTTTCAGGATCCGATTTCGATCCTAGGGCCCAATTTCGACCCTTCCTTTCATGTCTGTCATAATCACATGAAATATCGAGCACAATGTATAATAAAGATAAACGGTAACATTCCCCACCTTAACCTTGACTTGAAGAAAATAATGGATATCAATTGTTTAAGTCCTGCGCGTCAATCCTAACATGAAAAATTTATCTTAATAACGTGATATGCATGAAACAATCGAAACATTTTGCACATAGGATACAAACAATGTCGTAGCTTTAAAAATCCGCTAGACTCATGCAGAAGACCCATTTTGAAAATATTCCACAGAACATGAAATCATTCCAAAAATTCTAATTTTCTAAACATAGATTCTTGAATGAGTCTACAACATACCTAAATTGGTTTCATACCAAAACAATAAGTCCTTTAAAAGATATAACCAAAACAATATCGACTGCATCAACTAAAACGGTTTCTGACCTACTGAACTTGATCTGCACAAATCAGGGACTAAAAATACTTTAAAAATTATAATATTTAACACACATATAGATAACATACTTAGAAATATCATATTACAATTTCAATCTATATGGGTAAGTGAAGACTTCATAAAATATAGAATATTTTCCCCAAAAATCCAAATACGAAAACTGTATCCTCCAACTGAACACCCGAACATTTATATTAAACTGCTTTCGTACGAATACGTTAAAAATACAAAATAAATATATTTACGAACCTCCACACGTGTAAAGTATTTAGGAAAACGAATCAAATCAAAACCATTTTTATGCAGTGAGATATAAATATTTTCCTAAGCCCTATCCCTGATGCATGGTTTTTCGGTAGTATAAAACTAGAAATTCTGTAAAAATATAAGAACTTGCTCAAAAATTATGAACCTTTGCAGAGACGTAAAACACATCTTAAAATCCAACTCTATAATTTTTCTAGAATTTTTCAAGTAATATAAGATCATGAATTCGGCCCTGGAAAATCACGGCAGAAAACAAATAGCATAACCAAAAAAACTTACATTTTAACAACCAAAGAAATGACATAGTAGAATTGGACACATCAAGAAACAAATTAACAAATAAATAGTACACGTATCCTAAAAATTCTATGTTTTTAAAATTAATGACCTAACATGTATTTTATTGTATTAATGTTCAACATGGTCGAAAATAACATAAAGAAAACATGAAAAACAAATTTTACTTTCAAGATCATGAACATGCTGTCAGAAACTGGCAGGATACGAATAACAATTTTAAACAAATACATAGCATGCTTGAAAAATTATAAAACTTTAAATGAGTATAATAGACATACCAAGGAAGACGACCCTAAATTTTCACGATGATAGGACGACGGGAAGATGTGTAAATAATTCTTTAAACAGTTCACAGGGATGCTGACAGGATTTTCGAAAATTTTATGGGATGCTATATTAAGGGGTATTTATAGGCCTAGAAATCATTATCCAAAGATTCTTAATCCTATAAGGTATCAAATACATTTTATCCATATTTATTTTCGTCCATATCTATTTTATATAGAATTTATTCTATCTCTTACCATATAAGAGATTCAATCCTAGATAAATTAGGATAAGGATAAATACAACTAGATTTTTTTTCCTAAAACATCTATATCACACATAAAATATCTATTTTTATCATAAAACATAATATAAAATTATCTCCTAATAATTTAATATAATAATAAATATTATATCTTTTATGAATCCTAGTTGGTTTAGGAAATCAAAAACAAATAAATATTATTCTTCTCTCATAATTCTAACCTCATTTCTATCTCAACAATAAACAATATAATAATAATATGATATAAATAAAAACCTTCAAAGTTCAAAATAAATTTACATAACAAAAATGATTTAATTGACAAATAAGACAAATGCTTTAATTTCATTTTAATTTCTAAGGCGCGACTTACAGAACTAAAACACTTGATAACATGCATGAATAGATATGCAATGCATTTCATATTTAAAATTTCGGGGCGTTACACCATTTCCCTCTCTCTAAAAATATTACACTAAATCAATTCAATTCTCACAAAAAAAAATTAGAAAAAGAAAAAAAAGAAGAATTCATTCTCAATATGGATTCTTCTACTAGGGCTCCAAAGTTTCTTCATGCTTTACTCGCCGCGGCCTTCCTCATCGCTGCCGCGTCGGCCGGAAACTTCAACCAAGACTGCACCATCACTTGGGGCCACCCGCGAGGCCAGATCCTCAACGGCGGCCAAGTCCTCTCTCTCTCTCTTGACAAATTTTCCGGCTCCGGTTTCGAGTCGAAGAATCAGTTTTTATACGCTAGGTTTGATTTGCAGATCAAACTCATACCGAATAACTCCGCCGGCACCGTCACCACCTTCTTCGTACGTCCGAAACTAAATTTATCGATCGTATTTTTATAAATTATGAAATAATATTTCATCTCGTAATCTATTACAATTATCTTTGTATGATAACCTTTTCTATTATATCTCGTACTTTATTGCAGTTATCGTCGCCTCACGGGTCGGGTCACGACGAGATCGATTTCGAGTTCTTGGGAAATTCTTCTGGAATGCCTTACACCATTCATACTAATATTTATACGCAAGGAGTTGGTACTAGAGAACAGCAATTCCGACCGTGGTTCGATCCAACTACGGCTTTCCACACTTACACTATTCTATGGAATCCACTAAACATAATGTAAGAATTAAATTAGGGTTCTACTTGCATAAAACGAAGTCGTAGTTAAACTCCGATAAAGTAATAACCTATTGGGATCAAAAAAGAATATTAGTTTAACAAGATTATTACTTTATCGAACATATTTTAGTCTATTGACTCATGTCGGAACCGGAAGAAATTATTTTTTAAGCTATTCTATCGAATATTACTTTATCGAGGTTTAACTGTATTTATCGAATTTTCATGCATGGCATGCAGATTTATGGTGGACAACATTCCGATTAGGGTTTTCAACAACAACGCAGTTAAAGGGGTTCCGTTTCCGAAGAGCCAGCCGATGAGGATGTACGCGAGTCTCTGGAACGCTGATGACTGGGCGACGCAGGGCGGCCGGGTGAAAACCGACTGGACTAAAGCTCCGTTCACCTGCACCTACCGGAATTTCAACGCCGTCGACTGTGCCGTTACTGGCGCCGTTAACTCGTGTAACGGAAACTTGACCGGGCAGGCGTGGCAGACGCTGGTGTTGGATGGCGCCGGACGGAATCGGATCCGGTGGATTCAAGAGAAGTATATGATTTACAACTACTGTACGGATTTTAGAGGTTTCCGCAAGGGCTGCCGACGGAATGCAAGCTGCCGAGGTTTTAAATGGAGTTTTCATGGCCGCCGTTATGGTGAGGAAGATTTTCTGTATTTTTTACTTGATTAATATGTTTATTTAAATTGGAATATTCATTTGCAGAATAAGAGCGACAACAAAGAGGGATTTGATTTCTTGTTTTCAATTCTAAGTGAATGAGAAGGATTCAATTATTTTCTTTTAACTTCTTGTAATGTTTTTTGAATACATTTTTTTTAATCGATTATGATAATATTTATTCAATTTTTTTTATTAGGAAGATGTAAATATTATAAATTAAAGAGAGCAAGAAAATAATAGGGAGAGCTGGCATGCGGAGTGTATTATTTTGAGATGCCTCTATTCATAGAAGAAAATACTTGTTTGCACCATGCTCCACATAGCTCCACATACAACATGGTCAAATTACTCAATTTTGATCTACTTTGACTTGATTACCTGCTTTGACCCGCATTTCACTTGCTGGCGTCAGCATGACATCATTATTTTTTTTAAAATCGTGTTATTGAAATAAGATTTTCATTTTTTTTCGGTTTTTTTCTTCCATTGTTGTAAGGACGGACATGTCACTCTTTGTGAACAAAAGTGTCGTTTGTTTTAGATAATTTTTTTTTCGATTTTTTTGATAAGGGAAGACATGTCATTTTGTTATTTATCACAAAGTGTCAATGTAACAAACAAAAGTGTCATTTATATTTGAATAAATTGTCATTTGTATCATTTATTAACTATCATTTCTCTAAAAAAAAATCAGTATTTACCGACGGATTTTCTGACGGACAAAAATACGGGTCGACGTTTACCAATGGAAATTCAAAATGTCATTTACTGACGAATTACCGACGACATTTTCCATCGCTAATACCGATGAAATTTTCCGTCACTATTTTATCGTCTTAGCTATTACTGACGGATTTAGCGACGGAATTTTCCGTCAGTATTTAGCAACGGAAAATTTCGTCAGTAATCCGTCGGTGAACGTAAAATTCTGCATCCCACATCGAATTTTTGACAAACTTTTTCCACCTTTATATATCAAACTACCTCATTAGCTATTAAAAATCTTGTTTTACACGTGCGCATAGGCTCCACCGCCAGCCATCATCAGCGTCTGATCTCCGCCGACCATTGTCAACCCTTGACCGTCGCCGGCTACCAACTCCGGTAGCCGGCGGGTCAATTTTCGGTTTAATTTCAAAAAATTCATCGACAGGTTTAGCGACGGATTACCGACGGATTGTTATTGTTTACCGACGAAATTCTCCATCGGTAAAAGACAGTTTTTTGTAGTGTTTTTTTTTTTTTTAAAATTGCGATTTATTTCGAAAAAAGTGTCATTTGCTTATGAAAAAAATGTCAATTATCTCTGTTGTTCGTGTCAATCATGACAAAAGAACGTGTCAATGATGTGCAGAGTGTCTGTTTAAGCCATAATTCATAGTAGAGAGCAGAGTGTCAATTGTTTATGTTGTGTGTGTCAATCATAACAAAAGAATATGTCAATTAATGATGAACAAGGTGTCTGTTTAAACTATAATTCACAACAGATAGCATAATGTCAACTGTCTCTGTTGTGCGTGTCAATCATGACAAAAGAACATGTAAATGATGAACAAAGTGTCTGTATAAGCCATAAATTCACAGTAGAGAGTAATGTTAATTGTCTCTGTTGTGCGTGTCAATCATGACAAAAGAACGTATCAATGATGAGCAGAGTGTATGTTTAAGTCATAGTTCACAGTAGAAAGTAGAGTGTCAATTGTCTCTGTTGTGCATGTCAATCATGACAAAATAACTTGTCAATGATGTGCATAGTGTCTGTTTAAGGCATAATTCACATTAGAGAGCAGAGTGTCAATTGTCTCTGTTGTGCGTGTCAATCATGACAAAAGAACTTGTCAATGATGTGCATAGTGTATGTGTAAGGCATAATTCACAGTAGAGAGCAGAGTGTCAATTGGCCATAGCAAACGCAAGGATCTCCATACTCCAAACAAAATCAAATTCCCAGTAAATAAAATGACTCTCATGTTTAGAAAATCTACTGATAAAAACATAAGATAACAATAATGCGAAGAGTTACACTATGAACAACTTGCTCCAACATTGCAATTCAAATTAGCAGCATTTATCTCAAATATCATCATTCCTCACATTAAACCTACTTCATGTGGCAATTAATTTTCCAGTATCACATTATATACAAATATGCTAAGAACAAGAATAAGAACACAAACAAGAAGAATCAAAATACAATATCAGATTTCAAAAACTACCAACTTAGAAAGCCATTACTAGGCAAAAACCATGAAAAATTCAAATACCAATAAAAACATTAAATTTATCAAAATCCTTCATAAATTTGGAGAGCGGAGGCAGAGAGAGCAGTGGCGGATCTGGAGGATCGCACGGAGGTGGATCCAGCCACCAGAGCGACGAAGGCGGAAGCGCGAGAAGCAACGGCAACGGAGGCGGAGACAAAGATGACGATGGAAGAGAGAGAGGGAAGTGGAGAAAAAGAGAGAGAGAACGATGTGAGAGAGGGAGGGGAGTGGGGAGAGAGGGGGGATGACAGTGGGAGAGGGGAGTGGAGAGAGACAGGGGAGATACGAGAGAGAAATGGGAGTGGAGAGAGAGGCGGAAATGAGAGGGGAGGCTAGGGTTCTAATTTAATTTTCTTTTAAAATACTAGACAGAGTCAAACTCAAGTCAAAACGGATCAAAATTAATAAATTGGATCATGTTGCATGTGCAACATGATGCACATAAGTCTTTCTTTTCATAAAATTATAGAATTGAACTTTTGGGCATTTAAGTTTACATGATCAACACTATAATTTATATTCGATAAATATCTATACAAAATATATTTACATTAGTAAAGATATTATTATCATTATTATTTATTACTAATGGGTAATGGGCCTAAAGACTAGTAAACATATGGAGTAGCCCAAAGCGGATGGGCTAACTAATCATAATATTTTTAATCATAATAATAATTACAAATGTGTGTTGGACTAGTACTCCAATTGAATTTCGATAAAATAATGTAGGATAGAATAATGATGTTAGTAATTTGTCTCTGTTAATGAGGATATTAAATGTTAATTAATCTATCCTTGAAATGGAAGTACACACCATGCAGCCTGCCCTAATCTTAACCTAGAGATGGGTCGGGATCTATGTCAAGCCGTATATCGTATCGAACTTGACTTCTACTATATATCGAATTTTTTATCCTAACTGTTTGATTATGTTTATGAAGTTTGATCTTTTATACTCTTGCATTGTTACGAGAAATTCATACCGATCCAGAAGAAGAGTAGTTTTTTAATTTGATTTGGAGTTATCGAGATTAATTTTTGGCTATATCTTGATACCTAGAGAGAGAGAGTGTGTGTGTTTTTGAAGATGGTGGCTGTTGCTAGTAATTTTACTGTGAAATTGTGGTCGTTCGCCGTTACTGCGTGTAGGCATTTTAGCTCTGAAGCTGCTGCTGCTTCAAAAAAATGGTAGTTGTAGTGGTTGGAGTAAGTACGGTTTGTGGATGGCCAAGAAACAGGCTGGAACTAGATCGAAATCATCAATTCAGCCTAGCATCAAATGGACCGATGAGCAGAATCGAGTGTTGGATGCTGTTAGGAATCGTAAATCTATTTTCATTACAGGCTCTGCTGGAACAGGCAAGACATTTCTGCTCGAGGAAATAATCAAGGAGCTCAGGAAGATTCATGGTGAATCCGGGGTTTATGTTACTGCATCGACTGGGCTTGCTGCCTGTGCTCTCCATGGGCAAACTCTACATTCCTTTGCTGGCATTGGTTGTGGCGAATTGGACCGTGAAGGCTTGTTAGAAAGGGTTTTATTAAATGGAAGAGCGTGTAAAAGGTGGAAGGAGGTGAAGGCATTGGTTATTGATGAAACAAGCATGGTTGGTGCTGAGCTTTTCGATGGCCTTGCGCATATTGCGCGGAGATTGAGAGATGATGAAGATGGCGTGTGTGATAATAAGGCTTGGGGTGGAATATAGCTGATTGTGAGTGGTGATTTCTTTCAATTACCACCTGTGGCTGTTAAGAAGTTTGGTAGGTGGAAGAAGAAGAAGAAGAAGAAGGAGGAGGGGGTTGAGAAGGTGTATGCTTTTGAAGCTGATTGTTGGAGTTCGAGTTTTGATATGCAGATTGAGCTTACTAAGGTTTTTAGGCAGTCTGAGTCTGTGTTAGTCCGTTTGCTCCAAAGGATAAGGAAAGGAAATGTTGATCCTAATGACTTGAAGCTTTTGATGGACCGTTGCTCGGTGTCTAAACCGGATCCTTCGGCTGTACTGCTCTTTCCGAGGATTCAGGATGTGGATAAGGTGAATAGGGAGAAAATGGAGCAGCTGAATGAGGAGATTCATGTCTACAGAGCTCATGATTCCAGGAGACACATATGGGTTAGGCAGTTAGAGGGTGGGATTGCAAGAGATAGACTTGAGATATGTGTTGGTGCTAGAGTGATGCTGATCAAGAACATCAACCCCGCATCTAAACTCGTGAATGGGGCAACTGGAACTGTCTTGAGATTTGAGGAGGGCGTACCGTTTGTGAGATTTGATTCGGGCATTGAGATGTTAACTGAGCGAGAGCAATGGTTGGTTAAGGTTGGGGATAAAATCGTCGCTAGTAGAAAGCAGATCCCTTTGATACTAGCATGGGCTTTGAGCATACACAAGTGCCAGGGGATGAGTCTTGACAAGCTAGACACGGATTTAACGCGTGTTTTCGGGTGTGGGATGGTGTACGTTGCACTATCGCGTGTGAGGACTTTGGCGGGGCTCCATTTGTCGGGTTTGGAGCCATCGATGATCATGGCACATCCTAAAGTTTTGGAGTTTTATCGCGGTGTTAGTGAGGAGCAACATGAGACTACTCAGAGTAGAGAAGGTTAGTAGCATTATAATTGAGTTTGCTTTAGTTTGTGTTGCAAGTATCACTATTTATATGGTTTCTTGATGGCTTGTAATTGAGTTTGCTTTAGTTTATGTTGCATAACTATATATATATGGTTTCTTGATGTCTTGTAATTGAGTTTGCTTTGGTTTATGTTGCAAGTATCAATATTTATAACATGCTTTATATGGGAATAGGTACATTTGGTGAAGAGGGTCAAGCTCTTATTGGCTGAGTTGATGGGTCCGAGTTGATGAAAGGGGCGAGAACGGCAATTTACTATTTTCCGGATTAAACATATCCCTTGGATTCAAGATTAGTTAGGATTTCTAGCTTTATTAGTATTGGAGTATCTGAATTTTCGGTATTGATGTAAATTCTAATTGGATATTATTGAAATTTCAGAATCAACATGTGGGATCAAAGATTTAAGCACAACAACAATTTGTGAATTTACAATTAGTTGGTTAGACTGAATTTTGAAAAACTTAATTCCAAAACAAATTCCCAATGAAGAAAAAGGGAAAACAACTACAGCAACAGGAGACTCTTGTCATCTAAAAAATGCACTTCATGATCTGTTTCAAAGAATCATCTAACTGTGGAGCGGGACAAGCGACTCCCGGAAGAAGAGGAAGAAGAATGCTCCAGCTTCAAGATCGACTCGAATTTGTGGAGGTATTTAAGAGCTTTTATCTGCAGAAGACGAGTATAAGTGTATATAGTAGTTTGATGTAGTCTTTTGTTAGATAGATGTTTACCTTCCACCTTCTTTTCTGTACAATATGTTTTTGTAGTTCATCCAACTTCACAATGATTTGCTTGAAAGATGGCCTTTTTGATGGTTGCTCATCCCAACACTCTTCTATTAACCTGTTAAGAAGCCATTTCCATAAACCAAGGAAGGGAAAGTTAGATTTTAGATCTCTCTCTCTCTCTCTCTCTCTGGCTTACTGTCTTAGTCCAGAAGGATAATGTTTGACTGGAGCTTCAAAAGGTGGGCGCTCATTAGCAGCATATGCTTTAGCAACATCAATGTCTTTTCTCTTAGGAAATGGTGGATGGCCCTCAATCATCTATCAACAATATATTCAGAAAGATCTTACTCCCTCCGTCCCACTAAAAGTTTATTTAAGATAATAGATGATAAATATGAGAGAATGGTAGTTGATAAAGTAGGAGAGAGAAGATGATAAAGTAGAAGAGAGGATATTAATTTTTTGCCAAATTGGGTCCGAGGCACTTTTAGTGGTACGTTTCAATGAGGAAAGTGAGCTACTTTTAACGGAATGGAGGGAGTATAAATTTTCATTCAGAGGCATTACCTCCTGTAATATCAACGCAAACGAAAACACGTCCACCTCAGTACCGTATTCTTCGTTTCTGAAAACTTCGGGAGCCATGTACCGCCCTGTGTTTGGTACAAACGAATCGAAAAGTAAATAATCGGAACAAATAGGACATGTTACGATCAAGTGGATACTACTTACAAGAGGTCATATGCCAAGACAGAGGTTTTTCTTCTTTGATCGTTTTGGCGACTTTCATCAGCTTGCTTAGGCCAAAATCTGCAACTTTGAGATGACCAGAATCGTCCCGTAATATGTTCCTGCAATCGCTCCCAATCTATCGAAACCATTCCCTTCATAATCCAAACAAATCTTGTTGAAATGGAAAATGGGAACAGGGTAATACATACGAAGGTTCAAGATCTCGATGTATTATGGCTTCGGGCTTATGCTCGTGCAAGTAGTTCATTCCTCTGCAGTTAAAGAATATAAAAGAAGAATCTAGATAAGCCAGTAAAACATACAAAGGGATGAACTCTAACCTTGCAATATCCAGAGCACACTTGATAGCTGTTATCGACCTTAGAGCGTGTCTTCTTTTCAGGTATGCACACAAATCTCCCTGTAAAGAGACTTAACTCAATCTTGGTTGTTGTAAAAAAGTTGATTCCTTAAGGAATCGGTAAGATCCTAAACCGCAACGTAAACCCCTCAAAACATGAAAGCAAGTTGGATATTTGAGAATTTTCCGGTGATAACGAAACGTACCCCGATATTCTTTATCTTATTTCTTAATTCACGCGTTAAAACGAAACCCATGATTAAAAGGGTACGGAAAACACACCTTCGGGAGATATTCAGTTACAATCATCATTGGCGTACTTTGAGTCACGGCGCCAAGAAACTGGACAACGTTCGGGTGGCGTATCTTTTGAAGTAGAGCAAGCTCATCCCTGAATGCATTTCTATAAACCGAAACAGAATCAATAGTCAAAAAGTTTATAGAGAAAGAAGAGACTAAAGGAAGTACGTTTATTGGAAACATGAATAAACCAACCCACACTTTCTCTTCGTCAATGAAAAACTCCTCCGCGAGTTTCTTAACAGCAACATGAATCCCACGCCACGAGGCAATGCAAAATGTCCCCTGTAGCATGTTTGGTTATTAACGATAACTAATAAGTTATAGTAAGCACAATCTTTCGACTTTAGTCCCGTATACAGAGTAGCAAAGACCCAATCAGTTCATTCCGAATTCTGAAACAAGATGCCATTCTAAAGGAAAGAGTTCATATTGTGTCGATTTTTGAACATTTAAGAGAAGATGCTACAAAAGGACCAAAAAATGAGGAACTTACCTTAGTTATTTCGACGCTTTTGGTGAAGTCTAGCTCTTTCGGATCAATCTCATACTCGGGAACTTCAAGAGCGTTTTCAACATGCATGGGAGCCATCTAACATAAATCACTCAACAAGATTTGATGACCATAAATGCAACAGACTAAAGAAAAAAAGGATAGTTGACGAAGGAGGGCGATCAGTAAGGAATCCACACACGACAAGCATGCGAAACATACCGCAGGTTTTGCTCCATGTGCCTCCAAAAGCTTTATGATATCATTCTTTTTGTAGTAAATTGCATCTGCAAGAGGCTATACAATTAAACCAGTCACTATCAATTTATCACACATGATGCAGAATTATAGATAGCATCCTATTATGTAAAACACTAGTGATGATGCATTAGTCGTGCATTTTTCACTACTTGTCATACCCTCTCTCCGACCCAAGAAAAAAAAACGATCAATTTTCGACACTTTTATCTAAAACTAAAGGAACCAACAAAGGGTGTAGAATGTAGATGTCTTTTTCTGTTGTACAATAGTTGATTCTCACTAGGAACGACACGTTTCATTTGAGTGCATGAATCAAGAAAGTGATGTTATGTGGTGTAGATTGTTTTGACTTTTTAGCAGTTAAATGTGGTCCACACAATCTTTGTCATTTAAGGAAACGGGGACAAGCAAAACATGTCATTTTTAGTGGGACGGAGGGAGTATTATCTTATGGGGCTAATGTTCATTCTTTCTTCAATTTTAACAGTTATAGGCCAATAACTCTGTTCTAAGTTCTAACTAATACTCAATTATATCAGATAGATTTCAATTCTCGGGGAGATGAAGGAACTAACCAGTAGGAATCGGCAGTCGAAATTTCAAAAAATTATCAATTTGACAACGTAAATAGCAATGCAATTCTCAGGAATCGAAGAAAATTGTATGCTCACCGTACTGCCCCAACGGTCCTCCACATCGACTTCGGCGCCGCGGCGGAGGAGCAAGTCAACGACTTCGGTCTGCCCCTGGCACGCCGCCACGTGTAAGGCGCTGCGGCCGTCGATATCTCTGAAATTGACGGCGGTGCCGGAATCCAGCAGATCCTGAATCCCCTCCAAATCGCCCTCGTTCGCCGAGTACATTAGCCTCACGCCGGAGTCCATCACTTCATCCAGATTCCCCGACGCGTCGGAGGAGAGAACGGCGTCGTTCTCGGGGGCTCCGGAGGATTGCCTCCCAATTGTGAAGCGCCGCTGCAGCTTCGACTCCATCGAAAGCGCCGATTTCGGATAAAATCTAGAAAGATGATAGGGAGATGAGGGAGTAGGAGATGAAAACGTGAAGGGCGTGACTGGTTGAAGAGAGAGAAGAATAAGGTAATGCGTGAGAGAGAGAGTGTGGAAGGTGTGCTATGCCATGAGGCTTGTGACAGAAGCCATTTCAGAGTTGGAGAAAGGATTGACAACTAAAAAAAGATCAAATTTTTATGCATATTAATCAAATTATCATCATCATTATACAAAATTATGCATATTTTTTTCCAATTAAGAATCTTTAAGATCTAATCATATTCTGAAAATTCTGAAATTTATAGTTTGTCTGCGGCGACTTGTCAAATTGATGAGTTTGGTGGTGATATTAAATAAATAAATTAATTTATAATCTTCATGCTCAACAGTGAACTACTACTCCCGGTATAATCTAGGGCAGTCTCTCTCTTAGACACACCACAGTGAAATTTCCACTAATACAAACGATCGCTTTCCAAAGACAGCAAACAAGACCAATCGTTACAACTCACCAATTTGTATTGTCATGCCACCAAGCATGTCGA
Source organism: Lavandula angustifolia (assembly GCA_028984105.1). Classification (NCBI taxonomy): domain Eukaryota; kingdom Viridiplantae; phylum Streptophyta; class Magnoliopsida; order Lamiales; family Lamiaceae; genus Lavandula; species Lavandula angustifolia. The sequence goes on along the minus strand of CM054802.1, from coordinate 15,659,166 downwards.
TTGAGAATTCCACAAACTCTTCGCGAGCTGAAGAACTCAAGGCCCAAGCAAATGAAGCCTTCAAAGGTAATATTTCCGACGAATATGACGGTTTTTGGTTGGTAAACTCAATGATTAATTTGTTTGCAGCGCACAAATATTCTCAAGCAATTGATTTGTATACGCAAGCGATTGAGGTGAATAAGGATAATGCGGTTTACTGGGCTAACCGTGCGTTCGCCCACTCCAAATTGGAGGAGTATGGGAGTGCTATTCAGGATGCTGCAGTAGCTATCGATGCCGATCCAAAGTATTCGAAGGCAAGTAGGTTTTTGTTTGGGGAAAAATTCTGTTCTTTATTTTTTTTGGATGACGAGTGTGATCCGCCGTCTACCGAAGTGCTCTAGAAATCTGTTCTTTTTAAGTTATGGGATATGTGAAGGAATGATATGATGTTGAGGAATTATTATTGTTTTTGAATGCAGGGATATTATAGGCGAGGTGCTGCCTATTTGGCAATGGGGAAGTTTAAAGAAGTCTAAAGGACTTTCAACAAGTGGGTTTTCTTCATTTGTCGAGTTTAGTTTTCGTTATGATTGCTGAAATTTTGTTAATTTGAACTGAATTTGCACGAGTTTTTCTTCATTGTGATTACATTTTGCTCCATCCTGATTGTGTCTTCTTATGGCTGAGCAGTACTCTTTTCTTAGATTTTCTTATGACTGCTTGCAATTTAGGTGAAAAGACTTTGCCCAAATGATCCTGATGCTACCAAGAAATTGAAGGAGTGTGAGAAGGCGGTCATGAAGCTAAAATTCGAAGAAGCCATTTCGGTACCCAATTCAGAAAAACGTTCAGTTGCTGAAACTATTGATTATCATACAATAGGTGTGTTCTAGTTGATTTCTCTGACTATTGTCTTTCTAAGTTCAACTCTTCCTGAGCATTTTCCTTCTTCGACAAGCTCTGAGTACAATGTCACCGACACACTGATTAAATAGTACTCCCTCCGTCCCATTGGAAACGACGCGTTTCCAATGGGCGCGGGAATTAAGAAAGTAGATAAAGTAGGTGAGAGAAATGATAAAGTAGGTGAGAGAAATGATAAAATATGATAAAGTAGGTGAGAGAAATGATAAAGTAGGTGAGAGAAAATAATTAATATAATGAAAGTAGATAAAGTAGGTGAGAGAAATGATAAAATATGATAAAGTTATTTCCTTTTTTGGAAACGTGTCGTTTTCAGTGGGACGGCCCGAAAAGGAAAACGTGTCGTTTCCAGTGGGACGGAGGGAGTAATATCTTTCCTTGAATTTATTATTGGGGAAATGAGTAGTTTCATTTCATCTACAATCACTCTCATTTTATGATCAGCTTGTAATTTATTTTCGACATGCAAATTCGTATGTGGTGTGTTTGGAGTTTGCTGGTTTAAACTTGTCCTCTTGTTTTATCCTCCATAGCTGTTATGTGTAAATAAATACTTGAAATTCAAATTTATTTTGCTGCAGTATCTTTGCTTGCTTCAGAAGTCCATCATTTTCCATGCTCATATTCCGTAACTTGGTAGTAAGTGAAAGATTAATGCTATAGGTTGAGATTATCATAGAGAATAATATGTATTGACATGTTGTAGGACAAGTATATGTTAGTAGGAAGTGGATGGGTGTTGGTGGGACTTCGAAGATAGCCCTCGTTTAATAACTAGGAGATAAGCATTGAAGTTGCACGTTTCATGTTAACAAGTATGTAAAAGTGTACATTGGTAACTCTTATACTATTTTATCATTATAGGGAGTAGTCCGGGCTCATCTTATGTTTTCCCGAAAGTTACTGCTGTAGCAGCGGCAGTAGCACTACTGGCAGTATATGTTGGGACTAAAGGAGCCATAGCAGTGGGAACAACAGCCATTGTGATTGTATTGGTCGTGTTGGGAACATGTTGGCAAGGTCAATGCAAAGACACTGTCTTTACCAAGGGTCAAACACTTGACTTAGGTTAGATCTTTTAAGATTAAATTAACCATTAAGAATGATTAAAAAGTTACTATATCACAATATTTTAGTCATTAACACCATAGGGAACAATACATGACATAAACGAGTCTCTATGCAAAATGAGATTTTCTCAAGACTTTATCTCTTTTTTCAAACCTAGAGCTTTTCTGAGTTACTTAAACATGTTTATCCCAAATAAGTTTTTCTGTGAAGGATGCAGCTGAGCTGCTGAAATGTGAAAAGATGACCATGCGTTTCTTGTTGACTTACTTCCCGCCATGTTTGTTTTATGTCAAAAAGCTTGGACATTTCTCTTAGCATCTCTCTAGCTTTTATATTACTTCAAATATAATGATTGGTTCTGTTATGGAATTCCTCATTATTGTGTACTTAATTCCTTTTTGCCGGTAATCAATTCTTCTTTTGGTTAGATTTATAAGATTAATAAATAACTGGCAATATGTGGTATAGTTGGTATTTTCACTCACACGTAAGTGGTTGATCTAGTGTTCAATCCCCGTTAGGGTCGATTTAAATTAATAATATATTTTTAAGATTAATAAATAATAATGATGATAATGACAAGTTAAGTTGCAATATGTTTGATTGGAGCTCATTTCCACTGTATAGATGATTAAATATGTGATAACTTGCTAAAATATTGCTGTTTACTTTAGTTCCCATAATCTTTAAAGAATTGACAATGCTTTTGTTTTATGTAATAACTAGAGGTCGATCCGCAATACTCTGGAGCAAGAATAGAGGGGGATGTCATTACATTAGATTTTGTCAAGAATATGATGGATGACTTCAAGAATCAGAAGTGCCTGCACAAAAGGTATATCCGTATAGCATGGTAAAATTATGTGTTTCGTATTACAGTTTGTTGTTCTATATTTGTATACTCCCTCCGTCCCACCAAGCTTGTACTGTTTCTTTTCGGCGCGATAGTTTAGGAGAGTTGGTTTTGGTTGGTAAAGATGTGGGGCCCATAAAATAATTAATTATTTAGAATTGATTTGTGAGGTAGAGGCGTGGGATCCATACAATTATTTAATTTATTTGAATTGGTTTGAGTCTGTAAAGGTGTGGGACCCACTTTTTTTAGAAACATGACAAGTTCGGTGGGACAGCCTGAAAAGGAATTTCAAGACAAGTTTGGTGGAATGGTGGGAGTATTTTTGTTCGAGTGCTGCACTTCTTATTACTGTTTTTATTTTACCTTTTATCTTTTCTAGTTATTTGAATGAGTGTGATCATTTTGGAACAGATATGCATACCAGATTGTTCTGCAAATGCGAGATATATTGCGGGAATTGCCATCTCTCGTCGATATTCATGTTCCTCATGGCAATCATTTCACTGTATGCGGCGATGTACATGGTCAGGTAATTATTTCCAATCAAGTAGAAAGCAAGACTTTTATCTCTATTGCCAACATTTCTTTATTATGTTTTATACAATCTGCTGTCCTGGCTTCTATCTGATCCAGTATCATATACAATAGCCAAGTGGTAGCGAATGCAATTTGGACGGTATGCTCTATGTAAACAACTGTTCCGGCATGTATTCTGCTTTCGGTTTCTTGTATATGGTGGTGCAATTATATGTTGTTTGCATTCTCGTTGAGTGCTGCATGTGAAATCATGAACCCATTAAGTCCAATGACGGAAATTGTAATGTTACTCTGTTCTCCTGCAGTTTTAAATGTCAGAAATAATCTTGTCTCGGGCTTAAAGATATGACACTAGATGTCCCTTCGTATATGTCAGAATTAATTTGTATTTCATTTATTTGGTTGCAGTTTTATGATTTGATAAATATATTTGAGCTCAACGGACTTCCTTCTAAAGACAATCCGTATCTATTCAACGGAGACTTTGTAGACAGGGGTTCTTTCTCGGTGGAGGTTATACTCACGCTGTTTGCCATCAAGTGCATGTGTCCATCAGGTGATTCTATCTGTCTTTTTACGTAGAAACAACTTTTCTACGTTTGCTGCTTGTAAATGTGTTATGTGTAGTTATCACAAGTTTACAGCTAACCTTGCAAATTGCTCTTTGGTTCTACTTTTCAGCTATATACCTTTCTCGAGGGAACCATGAGAGCAAGAGCATGAATAAGATATATGGTTTCGAGGGTGAAGTTAGATCCAAATTGAGTGACATATTCGTAGAGCTATTCGCGGAAGTGTTCTGTTGCTTACCTTTGGCTCACGTGATTAATAAAAAAGTCTTTGTTGTCCACGGAGGTCTCTTCAGTGTCGATGGAGTGAAGATATCCGATATCAGAGCAATCGACCGATTTTGTGAGCCTCCCGAGGAGGGTAAGCTCCATACACGACACTTATTTTACACTATCTGATTTTCTTGATCAGCAAGGGCACTTTATAGCCTTATAGGTATAGTATTGATGCATAATTTGTCGATTTTTATGCAGGGTTGATGTGTGAATTGCTATGGAGTGATCCACAACCTCAGCTCGGGAGGGGACCAAGCAAACGCGGTGTTGGCCTTTCATTCGGTGGAGACGTAACAAAAAGATTCTTGCAAGACAACAACCTAGGTGAATCTCGAAGTGTTTTGTACATTCATTTTCGTACTATACTATATTCCAAAACGAAACATCGTTTGATGAATGTATTATCTTACAGATTTAGTAGTGCGGTCGCATGAAGTTAAGGATGAAGGTTACGAAATTGAGCATGATGGTAAACTTATCACTGTATTCTCTGCTCCGAATTACTGTGATCAGGTGAAGTTTATTACGATAAGTTTGTACATTCTATACAAAGCAAAAGCCTGTTCTTGCATCTGAATTTGTTCTAATCTTGCTGCAGATGGGAAACAAAGGCGCGTATATTCGTTTCGAAGCCCCAGATCTGAAACCTAATATTGTAACATTCTCAGCAGTGGTTAGTATCTTCTCTCCTTCATCTACCCTCTGAACCACAAGAATGAAAAAAAATTGTCAAACTTGAGAATCAAAATTGAATCTTTATTGCATTAGTAACATTTTCTTGATGTTTTTTTGAATTGCAGCCACACCCAGATGTGAAACCAATGGCATATGCAAACAACTTCCTAAGAATGTTCTCATAGTCCTTGAAGCTCTACTTATTAGTACATCTTTTTCTTTTTTATATTTATGTTTTTTTTACTGCAAGAGTTTCTCTTCTTGCTTCCAAAAGTGCAGAATCTTGAAGAGCTGAAGACATTGTTTGATCGATGGAAGGATAACATGTGTAGATTGGATGAATTGCTCTCTTTTGTCTGGAAATTTAGGCTAAGTTGGTTGCTAATAGTGGCAATTAGGTGTAACCATGATGCTTCTTTATTTGTATTCACATTAATTTTGTCTGATTAATACTCTCTGATGAGGATGATTATAAATAATTTGACATTGAAACTCAAATCTTGAGAAATACTCTAATTGTCCAATATTCATTTTCGAGCCGTCCACTTTCCATTTTTAGTATTCATTTTGTCCCATTGAAGTTGCCTCATTGAAGTTGTCCACTATACTCAAAAGAAAGTGGACAACTTCAATGCCTCAATGGGACGGAGGAAGTAAAAGAATACTCTATAAAATATAATGGGTCTCACTATTCTACTATTTTTTTATATACAAATAATAATTTTCTAAATTTCCGTATTAAAAATAAATTGAAAAATTAGAGTGAGACATAGTCACATAGGATAGTGTATAATCACTTGATTTGTTAAACTGAGACATATGGATATATTCTTTTGAGAAGCCGGCCCAATTAGCCTCAATTAGGCCGCTTATATTTATTGTTTGGATGTGCGGCCCAGCCCATTATCTTTTTCTTTCACGGCTGAAGGCTTCACTTTCGGGAGAGCTTCCGTTATTCGGTTATGGAAATGATTTCTAAGCATATTTTGGCCCGACTTCGAACCCTAACCCGGCCCGATATTCGTTCTTCACAGCTTGCGAATTCCTACCTGGACCTTGATCGTCGCCATGACCTCCATACCCGGCGTTACTCGGATGCTCCAATTCCATCTCCGGCAGCTCCGGATTACGTTCTTCTACCGACGGCTAATTTACGTTCGAAGAGTTCGTTGAATGAAATTGAGCTGAGGAAATTCGCCGCCATTTCCGAGAAAGGGTAATTTTAACATTATATTTGTTGATTTTGAAGATTTTCTGCTTGAATCTGTTGGGTTAATGTTAGGTGGGATGCTGAAGGACCGTTTAAGCCGCTGCATTTGATGAATCCAACGAGACTTGCGTTTATAAGGTCCACCTGGTGCCAGCATTTTGGGAGGGATATCTGAAGGACTGAAATTTTTGGATGTTGGCTGTGGAGGAGGTATTTTATCTGAGGTATTCGTTTCTGAACTATTTTGATAATTTACTTGATCTTGTTAGTAATGGTCCTTCTTACTTTCTGGTCTTTAATGTTCAAATTTATCATGATTCAGCCTTTGGCTCTTATGGGAGCAAGTGTTACAGGAATTGATGCTGTGGAAAAGAGTATCAAAATTGCACAACTTCATGCGTTATGTGTGTAATAGTCATTTCGAAGTATCGAATGCTAACAAAAGGATCAATCAGTTCTATGCATTGCACTAACAAGTAAGTAAGGCACATTGTTTCTTCTGCATTTATTGTAAAAATGCAACTTCTGTAATTTGAGATTCATAGAATAACAAAATCGTGTTGTTCATGTTAGTAAGAGTGCATATTTTGCAGGGTTTGGATCCGGCAACTTCCTCCATTGACTATCTTTATACAACAGCTGGTATACATTCTATTCACATGTTTAGCATGAAGATTAAAACAATTGATTCTCTTACATAATTTTGTGTCATTCTCTTGAGTGTCTTGAATCTCATGTTTTCATATTTGCTAACGAATCAGTAAAGCCCAAGTACTTTTTCATTACCATCATTTGTGACAGTTTGAGAGAAGTATCTTCTCCTTATATATCAAGATAGGCTAGACCAAAATACTCTGATTTACATACCTATGAATTGTGTATGTCTTTGTAGTATCAGGGCATGCTGTTAGTTAGCTACCCACTTTTGGTTCGTATTGTTTATACATGGTATAGGTATTTTCAGGTATTTAACATGCCTTTGCAGATCTATAACTTGATTCATCTATAATAAAACATTTATATTTTGCACTTCTACTCATATTCTTATGAAGATGATGCAACTGATATGGTTTGGCAGAGAAATTGGTGGAAGAGCAGAGGAAATTTGATGCTGTACTTGCACTGGAGGTATGTTAATAATGCTTCAAATGGAGATTTTACAATGCCGTAATTTTCAACAATAATGAGCTAAATTATGATTTGCAGTTGCTTATTTTTTTTCAGTAAATACTTATCGGCTCTTTCATGTTTCTTGACTGAGCAGGTAATCGAGCATCCGTTGGATCCAGCTGGTTTTTGTGAATCCTTGTCTCCATTGACCAAATCCGGTGGAGCTACACTAGTCTCAACGATCAAACGATCATTAAGGGCATATGCAACAGCTGTCATCATGGCAGAATATGTCTGACATTGGGTATGTTTGTTAATTCTATTAATTGTAATTCTTGCAACCTTTTCAGATTATCCGTCTGTAACATATGGCACGGTTCAGCTCCCAATGGGCACACACCAATTGTCGAGTTTCCTCACCCCTGAAGAGCTACTCCTAATTCTCCACCGAGCTTCTATTTCTTTAAGTCACAAGCAAATGCTTTGTAACTTTTGAAGGTCTCATATTTCTCTTGTTAAGATGTATGCCGTTGCTTGTATCCTCGTGCAGGTGCAAGAGATGGCCGGATTCATCTCCACCGAGCTTCTATTTCTTTAAGTCACAAGCAAATGCTTTGTAACTTTTGAAGGTCTCATATTTCTCTTGTTAAGATGTATGCCGTTGCTTGTATCCTCGTGCAGGTGCAAGAGATGGCCGGATTCATCTACAACCCCCTCACCCGACGATGGTCTCTTTCAGACGATATCAGTGTCAATTTCATTGCTTACGCCACAAAGAAACACCAAATAGATCAAGGTAAAGAATCTCTACTAACTACTCTGTTCCTTACACAAACTACATAAATGATTACTGATGAAACAAGATTTAGTAAATGCATTATTAATTAATATATAACATCATGCAGTGATAAACTTGGTTTGGGCTTTTGATCTAATTGATCAAAGCATACAAGAATTCATTCCAAATGTCAGGAACACCACTTAGACACCAATGGGTGCAATCACTAAACCTGTGCCCTCCAAACCCATAGACTGATGGGTGCCTATCTATTCTGAGCTGAGAGAGTGTAGTAATGTTGAGTAGATAAATAGGCTTAGCCATTGCTTTCAAAACCTTCTCAAGAACCAGCTCTGCTGGATGAGGGCTTCCTGGTCTTGTCAATGGTGTTGTTTTTCCAGTGCAGCTTTTACCATAAGAGAAAGAATTCAGATTAGGTCTACTAATAGTAGAGAAAGTTTCGGTTTTGGTCATGTAACTTTGAAAATCGTCCGTTTTTTAGTTTTTCAAAGAGTGTACTTTTCGGGTTTCTGTTTCCATCGCTTAATTGTGTTACGGGTAACACAATGTCAGACACACGGTGTTGGGTGACGGAAAAGGGAAGGGAGAAATGCACTCTTTGTCGGGGTGACAAAAATGGACGATTGTTTATATTTCATGATTGAAAACGAATAAAGTCCATATTATAGGATGAAAATCAAGTTTTTCTATAATGTATGTAATAGTACTCCAAGAGAGAGAGAGAGAGAGTTTGCCCGTCATGATCAGGAGAAACACCTTGGAAAAAGACTTGAGTTTTGGTTGGGTCAAGATTAGATTCCATGCATTTGGCCCATGTCGTTGGTGCTTTCTCATATGCAACAATCCGGTCCATGTCTTTTACCGTAGTGTTACCATAGACAATCCAATCCCAACTGAGACAAATCCAAACATAAAATGTAAGAAATTTGATTTACATTTATTATTCAAAATTTAAAAAAAAAAAAAAAAACAGAAAAAAAGCGGAGGCTTACGGTTGTTTCCTGCCTGAATGGAGCCACCAATGCCAAGAATCGAAAATAATGTAATCCACTCCGCAAACTTTGCTAGAACTCAAAGAATGAAGCCTGGCAACCCTCCCTATTGTCTCATTGTTTATATCAATAAGAAATGTGTTTCGAGAGAACAATAGCGACACGTCGTATTCCTACAAATACATAAGGAAACAATCAAATGTCATTCATCTAAGACATATGATATAAGGGTGTATAATTTGTGATATCTTACGGGGAATGTGAAATTAGAGATGCGTTTTATTGTCGTGGAGATGTACATTGCCTTGGGTAAAGCTACGTGAATCAAGCGTGTAAGAGATTGCCACTGATTAAGAGAGAGTGAATCTCCCACAAACATGCATGAGTTGCTTGCCCTTCAATTTTCTCAAGAAATCCACAGCATTAAACCTACAATGTCAATTACATAAAATAAATTAATTATATTTCATATTTACAAAAAATTATTTGAAATTTTAATGTTCAAGGCGTGCACGATATTCATTCCTTCAGTATGAAATATAATAAATTTAATTAACATTTCTTTAAGTATGAGATAGAATTTTAGTGAAGATTGTAGAGGGATAAACATCTTGTGGGGATAATGTGGTTTAGAGAAATTATTTTGGCAATAATACAATTAATGATAGAGAAAGATGTAAATGGTCGCTATCAATTTTGTTATCGAAAGCAACTTCGAAAAGGAAAATCCTTTTTGGTTAATTACTCTCTTTGTGTTACATCTAATCATTCATTATCAATAATCACGTGTATTGAATATCATATAATTTTATCGAATACATATGTATATACACACGCAACGCTTCAGTATGAAATATATAAATTTAAGAAAAATTATGATGGAAATCAAATTTATATTCCCCCGTCCCATAAAAAGTGTCTCCTTTCTATGGGGCACGGAGATTAAGAAATTTGTGTTGTACGGTGTATATTATTTGACTTTTGGGTTGTTAATTTTGAGCCACACATTCTATAGGACAATCCAAAAAAAGAAAATAAAACACTTTCTATGGGACGGAGGGAGTATTAAATTAGGTAGATGAGGTGCACCTAGGAGTGAAAACGGATCGGATATTATCCGCCCGATCCGGAGCCAGATCCGATCGGGATCAAATTCGAGGAGCAAATCTAGTATCCGGTCGGATACGGGTTCGAATCCGAATAACCTAAATTGGATACGGATTCGAACTTAGATCTCACATTATTCGCCCGTATCCGATCTTTCCCGTATTTAATCGGATATTTCCCGAATTATGAATTCGATTATGCGAATTATTCAATAATTAATTTTTTAATATAATAATAAATCAAGATTAAGAAAAGATATTAAAAAAAAAGTTCGTCTCAGCTCACCCTCAAAATCTCATCTCTCCTTCAAAACTCTCGTCTGATCGTCACTCCCTCAAACCTCACCGTGCCGGCGTGCCATCTCTCGCTGTCGCGACGCGCCGACGCCATATATCCGATTATGTTATTCATAATGAATAGTATATTAACTACAGTTTGCATTAAAATTTCTATTAAATATTGTATACGTGATTTTTTCATGTGTTGCAATCACAAATAGATAGTTATTTATGAATCATATTATCCGATTATTGTTATTCGAATTCGTCATATATCCGCCCTGTATTCGTATCTTGAATATTCCGCAACCCGTTTTATGACCATTTGTTATTAAGAAAAGTTAGGAATATATCGTTTAATAACTTGTGCCAAGTGAAGTATGCTCTCAAGGATGTTTTTAGTTAAATTAGGGGATGGGTTTTAGTAAGATTTTCTATTTAATTAGAAAGGCATTTTTACGAATATTCTAATCTTGTAGGGAGCGTTGGTTTGATAAGGAAAAAAGGGAAATAGAAACAAAAATAAATGAATTAAATAATTTATATTTTCCATTTTTTCTGATTAAGAAAGAGATTAATTGATTGATTACCCAATTGTCTTGCGACTATTAATTGTTTGTTGAAGAGGAGGAATCATTTAATAATTTTTTCATACAAATATTTATTACATATTATAAATATTTAAATATTATATGTACCATAATTAGTTAAAATGGATCATACCAGAAGGGGTCTGCACAGAAAATATAACAAGGATTTGCATATTTCATTTTACTGATTGGACGACTGAGATTGAATATATTCTAAAAAATCCCGTTATGCATAATTTCTATATATTTTATGTATGAAAACAAAAATCACTAAATTTATGCATAAAATATATAATTATGATGCATAAACATATAAACATTATTTCTATATAAATATGACTTCTTATTAGATCGGGATCACTTATATAAAAATAGAAAAATTAAATTGCCTAATAACATAAATAGGCAAATTATCCTAAAAATACACTTAGTAGGCAAATTACCTATTTTACCCTTGTAAATCCCATCCGAATCCGTTCTAAACCTTACTTAGTATCAAGTGAACACCGTGCTGCGGCTGCATCGTAAAGATGAGCTGCGGCGCATGCGCGTACGACGGCGAGAGCTCGAACGAGAAGCGCTGTAGAATCATCGCCAGCACCATCTTCGACTCCATCATCCCGAAGTTCTGGCCGATGCAAATCCTCGGCCCCCAGCCGAACGGGAAGAAACCCCCGTTCGACGCCTTCGCCACTCCCTCGCTGAACCGCTCAGGGTTGAACTCCATGACGTCATCCCCCCAGAGCTCGCGGTCGTGATGGAGTAACAGAATCGGTATGGTGAGGCCGATTCCGGCTGGTAGTGTGTATTTGCCGAGCTTGGTTTCTGCATGCAATTGTCGAACTAGGGCTACCACTGGTGGGTAGAATCTTAGCACTTCGAATAGAATCATTGACACCTGTTGTAATAACTCGTTAGATTAGTAGGTTCTTGATTATGTTGCATGTAATTAAGAATATTGAAAATAAGGTAGGCAAATAACACGTGTTTAAGTGAAAATTCTTAAAAATACATATTTTTACCCTTTATCAGCATGACTATAATGTTGGATATTTTGAGATTATTTCAGATAGTAGAGTATGTTGCATGTAAGGATATCGGAAAAAGACTAGTAAATAACACTTGTTTAAGTGAAAATGCATAAAAGTATCATATATATTTTCCTAAAAAAAGTTTCAAAAAATCTCCCCCGTCAAATTTTTAATCTTTCGCTCCGTTATGTTTAGGGGTGTTCGGTACGGTATACCGTACTATTTTTTTCATACCGCATACCATACCGATAAGGGTCGGTATGAGAAAAAGCATACCGTTACCGTACCGATCATTTCGGTATACCGTAGTTCGGTATAGCAAATCTCCATACCGTTGTCATACCACTCTTTCGGTATACCGTACTGCACTTCGTTATATCGAAAAATCAAGGTCTACCGAATATTTGACGGTATACCGTAAATTTAATCTATATTTTTTATTAAAGCCAAGAAAGTTATTAATATTATTTTTCAATAAAATTAATTAATATATCTATTTTGTATGAATTTGTTAATATTACGGGTTAATGTTTATAAAGTTTAAATATATAATTTTTTATCCATTTCATGATTTAATAGATAAATAATGTGACTTTATTGCAAATAAAGTTATGTCATTTAAGTGAATTTATGATATAACATTAAGATTGTTTGATATGAGTGACATATTTATAACACCCCGTGTTCAAAACTTGTAACCAATATTTTTTGCACTCTTTTCTACAAGATATATGCGGTATGAACTTCGGTATGCGGTATACCTCGGTATGGAAAATCTCATACCGTTACCGTACCGAAAAAACTTCGGTACGGTATGATACCGCACCGAAAATCACGGTATACCGAAAATTCGGTATCTTCGATATTTTTTCGGTACGGTATGTGCGGTATACCGATTTTTCGGTATACCGTAACACCCCTAGTTATGTTATCGATAAAATTATGTTTTTTGTCATTTATCTGTATACCTATAATGTTTGACATTTTACGGGCATTTTAGACATGCATGCACAAGTATATTTGATGAAAGAGTTTTCATGCAACATTTTTTACAATCACGGAGTATTTTCTTCACAAAATGAATAAATAGTAGTTTTACGCATTTTTACAGAAAAACATGCTATTTTGTTTACTTAGCATAAAAATATGAAAGTACTTACTGTTTTGAGCTGATTTAAGCCCTCGGAGTTGGGTTTATCCTCCCCGAAGATGGCGAGGACTTCTTCTCTAGCTCTCTTCTGCCACTCGGGGTACTTACTGAGTAAAATCAACGTCCATGAAAGCAAGGTGGAAGTGGTTTCTTGCCCTCCGAAGTAGAACACCTTGCATTCTTCGATGATTTCATCGATTGTCATTCCGAAGCTCTTGTTCCCGTGCGATTCGATTTCTTGGAAGTTCGACTCCAACAACACGCCTAACAAGTCCGGATTCACAGCCTCCCCTGATTTGATTGCCTCTATCCTTTTGTTGATGAGGGCCCCTATGATGGGCCGCATTTGGCTCTCAATTTCTTTCATCCTCTTGTTCCTTTTTGTTGGTAGGAATCTACTCGTTCACACCAAATGAACACAGACAAGCTTGAATCTTAATTTTTTTGCTTGAATATGAGATTTTGCTATATGTTTTTACGGGAGGAGGAAAAAAATGCGTAAATATTCTTGTTTTCGGTTTTTGCAAAAGAAACAACCCCTTCCATCAAATTTAACTATGCTTGTATATGTCTCAAATACTCTAAAATGTAGTACCAAAGGGCAAAAACGTAATTTTACTAACAAGTTAACAGAGGAAAACAACATTTTTTATGAATCCACGGTATTTTTGCCAAAAAAGCATAAACATGGTATTTTTTAATTTTTTGTCATTTCATCGTTTTTCTTACCGTGATCCGGGAATGTATATTGTACGCATAGCTGCAAGGATATGGCCGGCTTGTTCCTTCTGCAGTTCGAATATCCTCCTCCCTTCTTGGTAGCTGCTACCGAATGCAGTTCTTGAAATCGCATCGCTAGTTATGGTTTCTAAATAAGGCCACACATCCACCTCACATGATGCTTCTTGTGTTAGTTTCTTCTCCCACACACTCAAAACTTCATCACAGCTCATGTAGAATGCAGGCACCATAAGCTAATTAATGGATCCAAACATTAGTACATTTTAGCATGATCAAAGTTTAGGGTTACGTAAGAAATTTATGATGATGGATTTGAAGAAGAAGAGACCTTGAGTTTGTCAATGTGGAAGGCAGGGTTAATGATTTTTCTATGCTTAGCCCATTTGTCCTTCTCTAGCATCACGAGCCCCGGTGCGAACGTCCTCGTGAGCGGGTTCGGAGCCGTTGGCTTCGAGAACTCGGCGTGCCGTGATGCCACCTCCTTGAGCAAGGCAACGTCCTTGATGATCACAGTAGGAGTTGGCCCTTGCCAAAAGAATGACTCATTTCCTACAAATCAAGATTCAAGATCAAACATACCACATAAATGCATTGTCTAAAAAGATACAAGTGTTAATTTCGTTATATACAATCCTTGCCGACTAATTGGTCGGTGATAACTTGCCGAGCGGTGTATCCGTCGCTAGTCGGTAAGATTTGCTGATGGAAATTGTCCTTCGGCAAGATTTACCGACTGCCTCTGAGCCGAAGCCATATATTCGTCGGTAAACAGCCGGTAGATATTTTACCGACGGTTTTTTCCATTGGTAAACACCAGAATTCTGGTAAACTTACCATACTTTTGAATAGTTTTGTTGATGAAAGTAATGACTCTTGGCTTGATATCATCGTTGAAGCTAATGGGTTTCGACATAGCTTGGTGAACAGATTGAGACATCTCTTTCAAATCTCCGTAGAGAAACTTGTAAGGATTCCCCTTGAAGCCCTGCTTTCTGAGGAGGCTTTCGAGGCGCTTGGGCTTGAAATGGAGCGCGTTGAGTATCTTCCATGTTGGTAATAACACAATCAAGACAAAGCAAGCTGCAAGGATTAGGCAGAGGAGTTCCATTTGGTTAGCATTTTCATAGCTTCTTCACTTGGCTATATATGGAGTTTCTTTGTTATTGCATTTGCGGTTGCTTTTCTTGCTTTGTGTTGATCACTATTGTTAAGGCACTTGTTTCTCCAAGTTCAGTTACTTTTGTGTGGCTGTTTACATGCCAGTTTTTAAGGAATGTTTGTATTTTGTCTAAAAATGAAACTTTAGTGTAGTTGTATTTGTTATGCTGATTTTCTTAATATTAAGCATTAAACATTTTAAATTTCTAGATATATACCTAGTAACAATTTAATAAAAGATTACCAATATTAGTAAATATGTAAGTATATTCTAAGCAATATGCAATGTAGTTGATATTACCACTACCACGTAAGTGGTTGATCTAGTATTCAATCCCCTTTATGGTCGATTCAAATTAGTACTTATTTCGTCCCAATATAAGTGTCCTCCTTTCTTGTTTTAGATTATTCCATTAAAATTGTCATGTTTTCTAAAAAACAATACTCCATTCGTCCTATTATAAAAGCCCTAGTGAGGTTGAGTTGTTCTATTAAAAATGTCATTTTTCTAAAAGAGATAAAAAATATGCAGATATAAATTAATTACTCAAAAATTAAATAATATGCACCATACAATACTAGTATTTTCTTAATATATTTGCCAAAGGCGATTTTAATGGAACGAGGAAGTAATATATGCATGTACTTTTTAGAAGAAAAAAAGTGTGCATATATGATACTCTCGTGGAAATTGGGCCAAAGAAGAATCCAAATGTAAATACAAAAGCCCAACGAATGAGGCCCAATTGTCGGAAGACATAAGGTGGCGGATTTGAAGAAGCTTTTGGGAAGAATTTATAGTGCATAATTAAGGCATTAGGCCCCAAAATGTTAGGGTAAAAGTAAAAGAGAAATATAAAAATATTACTTCCTCCATTCCCTCCATTCAACTAACGTTCTATTATTGTTGTTTTCATTTAAAAAATAAAAAATAAAAATTAGTGGACCACAGTTAATTTTAAAGAGTGGAGACCTTATCACTTTAACACATTTTTACCCACTTTAGTATACCTTCACCCACTTTGTTAAACTCCGCGCCGAAACTCACTAAGACAAGAATAGCGGGAGGGAGATAGTACTTTCTTCGATTGGTATCTTATATTGACATGATGAGAAAATTCGAAATCATTATATCATACTTATATTTAATTATCAGCAATCTATATAGAAGATATAAATCACAATAGACTTGATAATCTAATATTTTATTGGTGATAGTTAACAATTACTTTTGATAATCTATTTCTTTACTCACAATCAATAATTTATCTTAATTTATGTTCTAAAAAGAAACAAGAAAGTCGATAACTGTCGAAAAAGTAATAAGTCACAATAATGGGAGTATGAGATGGATGAAATATTACGCAAGTATAGTAGTCTTGGTCAGTTACAACTTTAGAAGAGACAAAATAGATATTTGTATGACTAAATAAATTGAAAGCAATTATCAAGAGTTGACTTGGACATTTGCTAGCCCGGTCTTCCTTCCACTCCGCCAATTCCCCCCCCGGCTTAAAACTAGGAGATTCCCAAGTAGAGATGACAATGGATTTTGGACCGATCCAGATCCGTGGATCTAAATTCATTTTTTTGGATCTGGATCTTAAAAAATTGAATCAATTGAATTTGGATCGGATCTGGACTAATTTTAGAAATTATGGATTTGGATTTGGACTTTACTATCTGAGATCTGAATTCGGTCCAGATCCGCCATTTTTATAACTAAAATATTATTTTATTATCATATCTAAAATATTATATTTATATTATTCTACTTAAAATATCACGTTATACTATTTGTTGAACTTGAAATACTTAACTAGTAATCTAATAAATAGAAAAGAGGGAGGAGATTGAGTACCCACTGTCCACGAATTTGAAAGTTTTTTTTAGAGAGAAGATCATAGTTTTATAGATGATTGTAATATTTTTATAATATCATGAGTAGTTTGATTTTTTTTAATGATAGTAGTGCTCTTATAGATTATCGTATTATCGTAGAACTAATTAAATTAGTTAAATTTTAATTGATTTAAATTTTTTAATTTTAGCTAAAAAACTTATGGATCTGGGTCTGCACTGAGACCCCGTGAATCCAATGGATCAGTCGGATTCATTTTTTGAATCCATGGATCTGACGTTTGGACGAAAGTAAAAAATCTCGGATCTGGATCTGGACCGAGGAGGATCCGGTCCAAATCCGGTCCATTGCCATCCCTATTCCCAAGCAAGAGGAATACTTATACCAGAAAGAAAAGCAGAGAGAGGATAAAAAAATGGAAGTATTTTCCCAGATAATCGCTGTTGCTATTTTAGCGTTAATGGTGAAATTACTGAACTGGGCTTATCTGAGGCCGAAGAGGCTTGAGAAAGCTCTGAGGAAGCAGGGTATGAAGGGGAGTTCGTACAGACTGTTGATCGGCGATTTGAAAGAGTTCATGAAGTCGATGGAAGAAGCCAAGTCGAAGCCCTTCAGTTTTGGTGATGATATCAAGAACAGAGTTGTGCCTTTTCTCGCTAATACTGTCTCCAAGCTCGGTACGTTTATTGGGTTGATTTGAATTCTTGATCATGATCCCAGTTGATTTGATTTCTTGATTATGATTCTGATTGGATTCTTGATCAAGATTTAAAAAAAAAAAAAATTGATCTAAGATTGAATTTTTTGGATCAAGATTGAATTTTTTGGATCAAGATTCACTGCTGATTCGAGTCTTTTTATAGTTCTTATACTTCCCCTGATCTAACAATCACTTTAGAGTTAATTTAAACTTGATGGAGAAGAGTTGTGTTGGAGATTTTTTATTCTGAAACATTAAATTTGAAGTAAAACTTAATCCAGATTAAGAGTTATGGGTTATGGAAGGCCTTAATATGACTTTTCAAACTTGTAGTGATAGTTTTGTGGTCACTATTGGTCAAAATCTCTCTCTCTCTCTCTCTCTCTCTCTCCTTCTCTTATAGCTTTATGATTTAGCAACATGACAACTGATCATAGAAAGAATGGCTACATGTAACATGCAGGAAGTGAATCATTTTTCTGGTTTGGTCCGAGCCCTTCACTCATCATTACAGACCCGGAGCTAACTAAGGATATAATGACCAAAACTGAATCCTTCGTGAAGCCACGCAACAACAATCCACTCACCAAGCTGTTTGTTCAAGGAGTTGTCAGCTATGAAAACGAAAAATGGGCTAAACACAGAAAAATCATCAACCCCGCCTTCCATATTGAGAAACTCAAGGTCAAAATAACAAGATTTATTGCATATGGTTAATGATAATAGGATGTAATAAGGTAGGGTTCGTTTGTCTGAATTTGAATTCGAAATGCAGCTTATGGTTCCTGCATTCTCCTTAAGCTGTGAAGAAGTTTTGAATGAATGGGAGAAGACTCTTTCATTAGAAGGCTCTTGTGAGGTGGATGTTTGGCCTCAGCTACAAAACATAACGAGTGATGCCATTTCAAGAACTGCATTTGGTAGCAGCTATAAAGAAGGGAGGAGAATATTCGATCTGCAAGGCGAACAGGCTGCTTACGCCATGAGTGCCTTGCGTTCAGTATACGTCCCAGGATGGAAGTAATTAATTAACTCCACAAAGAAATCTCTACACATGATATATGTTTTCTTGTTTTGTTATGTTATACAAGTTTTATTACAATGTGCAGATATGTTCCGACGAAAAGGAATAAGAGGATGAAGGAAATCCGAGGAGAGGTTCATTCCATCATCCGGGGTCTCATTGATAGAAGAGTTGAAGCTATGAAAGCAGGGGAAGCCAAGCATGAGGACTTGCTGGGCATTTTGTTAGACTCGAATTTTCAAGAAATCAAAGAGAAGGGTAATAAGAGTTCCGGAATGTCCATGGATGAAGTCGTGGAAGAGTGCAAGCTTTTCTACTTTGCAGGTCAAGAAACCACTGCCACTTTGATTGTATGGGCCTTAGTTTTGTTAAGCAAACATCAAGAATGGCAGAAAAAAGCCAGAGAGGAGGTTTTACACGTGTTTGGAAATCAAACTCCGGATTTTGATGGTCTTAATCAAATGAAGATTGTAAGTTAGTCTCAAAATCTCCTTCCTTAATATGATATAAATTAAAGAAAGCATTTGGATTAAGCATAACTCTATCTTGCAGGTTACGATGATTTTGTACGAGGTTTTAAGGCTTTACCCACCAATAGTTGCAATGAGAAGAGAAGTGGGTACAGAAACCAAGCTAGGGAAGTTCACATTACCAGCCGGAGTTCAGTTCATGCTTCCGATCATCTTACTCCATCACGACCGTGAGATTTGGGGGGAGGATGCCTTGGAGTTCAATCCACATAGATTCAATGAAGGAGTGCTGAAGGCGCATAAGAAGCCGGGTGTTTTCCTCCCATTCGGATGGGGGCCTCGGATATGCATAGGGCAAGTGTTTGCATTGCTGGAGGCGAAAGTGGTTTTGTCTATGATTCTGCAACGCTTCTCCTTAGAGCTCTCGCCTTTGTATACACATGCTCCGATTACGGTTGTTACTATTCAGCCGCAGCATGGCGCTCATCTGCTTCTGCATAAGCTCTAGGCATGTTTGTTGGAGTGTAGTAATAAGGGAAGTTAGGATGTTTTATGCATGTTATTATATTTTGTGTGTAGGTTGGTTCGACTTATTTAGTATTAGCTTTATCTGGTCATACTACAGTACTGCTCTCGAATGGTAAGTCAAGTAGATTTCCTTGATGTACAAATCATCATGTTGCTTGAAGCAGATCTTTCATTACCAGTTGAATTCTTGCTTGGGTCATAGTGACTCTACCTTAATTAAGACAAAGAACATATTTTTAATTAGTGATGGGCGGAAAGAGGACTGAAGGAATATATCGTACTAGAAGACGGTGGTTTAAAAATAATGTATATTGTAATGAGAAGCCAGACTCAGCATGCAGAGATCCCTCTAAAGCCATTTTTGTGCATGGGCATGTTTAAGGATCTCAGAAGGTTTTATAGAACCAACAGGTGGAAACAATTGTTGAAGAAAAGTGTAAGGACTTAGTTGATAGAAATCTAGTTCTAGTTGCTGGAAAAAAGTTTGGAAAGAATTACCGGTGCAAAATTCATGACTTGTTGAGGGGATCTATGCATAAGGGAAGCTGAGAAATGTGGATTTTACATTTATGGCGGGGAACATATTAGTCCTTCATAAAGATATTTCAAATGAGAAATTTCTGGAGGCCTCACAATCTATGTCGGGTGCTATTTCCATTATATTTGGTTATGATCCAGATGATGTGGTTATAAAGCCATTCAAATTAAGGATGTTGAGGACAATTTCTGCATCCTGGGAAAATAATATCTTCCATAGAAATATGTTTAAATGCAGTAAAGATAATTTGTTAGATAGAAAATGTGTTTGAAATAGCTAACTCAAGGCACCTTTATCTCATATTTGATGATGTCCATTACATCTCTTCACTCGATCTCTTTTGGAATGTGCGTATACTAATTATCTATAGTGATGAACGTGTTACTCGTGGAACATGTCATCTACTTGAGCCTGTAACCGACCATGATGTCATCATGGAAAATCTACAGACACTCGAGACCGTAGTGAATCTCAAGCTCAGTCCAAATATCAAGATATTGAATGTAATATAGATGAAATGGAGCCACATGAAGATTACTATTGTCTCAATTCTATGCTTCAGTGGAAATATGGAAGTTCATGATTTTGTGAAGAAGCTTACCTTCCCCCAATCGCTTAAGACACTAATTATTTGTTTGAACAAAGATTTTGAGTTGGAAGAAATGTTGGAAAAGATAGGTGCATTAAGTGTACGGCGGATTCTTTAGAGCAGAGGATGGAGAACAATCAAAGGCCAATTCTGCATACTGGAGTCTCTGGACCTACTAAATTGTGGCGGTATGGAACGATGGATGTTGGAGCGCTCCCACTTCCCACTTCTTAAGAAGATTTCTCTTGAGTATTTAGGAGATATTAACGGAAATTGAAGACATACCGATGCTACAAGGAATTAAAGTCTGGGGGTGCAAAATGTCAACTGCAATGTGTTTGAAAAAGATAGTAGAGGAACAAGAGGAATATCAAGGGGAAGACCAACTATCCTTCAAGGTTAAAAGTGAAGTGAAGTACGGTGGGAGGAAGTCCTTTGCAACGAAGCAACTTGCTGGGAAAGGGAGGAAAGTCAACCACAATTTCATTCTATTGTAGTGAAGGATGACGCCAAAGCTCTGGAGAGATTGAGAAGTCCCAACTTTGACATCGACATATACCATATATAAAAAGGTATGGAGCAACCTGCTATAAATTCAATTTCAATCAAGTCATGCCAGTCAAGCTACATGAAAATTCATTTCCATTTTCGCATCAATTACACATTTTGAAGAAGAGAGGGTGCAGAATCATCACAAACAATGTTACTAAGCAACTGAAGAAAAATGGTGGATAGAAGCAGGTTTGCCACTGGAATGTTTCCAAATTGGAGGCCAAGTCAAGATCAGACTACCATATGAAAGCGTCAGCCATTCCAGTTCGTATTGAATCCACCAAGATGATTTGTTTACATGAACTGTGTAAGGTTGAATTAAGCTCAATTTCAGTTCTTAAATGTGTTTTGAGTATGTTACTATTGGAAATTGAGTTGAAACTACTTGAGTGTTTATACTCGGATTTCATTCATAAATTTAGTTTCAAATTCAACTTAAATTAGTTTTGAGTATATTACATGCTTTATTTATACTGTGTGTGGTAGGTTATATTATGTATAAGATTATCTGATCATACTATTCTTGAACAGTGTATCTTATTTGAGGCATGTATAACGCTACCAGTTCAAGTCTGAGACAAAATTTTCGATTTTTTTTCCCTTTTTTATGAAATCTACCTTAATGGGGATGAGGGAATTTTAACATATTTCTGATCTTAAGTCAAAGAACAATTTTTTAATTAGTAATGGGGGAGAGAGAAGTATATGCTGATCTCTTCAGAAGATATCATTGTAGAAGAGAGTTGTTTATTTAAGATAATGTATATTATAATGAGAAGCCAGTCTCCTACTGCCAAAGCATGCTCCTACTGCCAAAGCATGCTTGCATACATGAGAGGAAGCTCTGTTGTCGGTGTAATGCTAATAGGCCCAGTCTTGTTGCACCTCATGCCCAAGCCCAATTGCTAGTGCAGGCTCATACTCGATCTTGTCCCAGTTCATTAACTCTGGCCCGTAACGGCTGCGTCCGTTACTGCGGGTTTCTCTCGGTCCGTTATGTAACCCTAACTATAAAAGGGGGGATGATTGAGTCGATCTGAATGCGCAACTGCTCTCTACCTCTCTATTCTCTCTTCGATACACATCTTCTTCTCTGTGTGAGATCTAGATTGTTTATGTGTGAGTTTTTTAGAGTATTCTTGTAATAGCAATAGGGCTTGTTGATGTTGTGCATTGTGTTAGTGTGGTGGTTGTATTGGATGGTCTGAGCCTCAATAAAATCTACATCTTCGATCCTTATAGTGGTATCAGAGCGGGTTTTATCGTCGCTCGATCACCTTCCGCCTCTAACTGCCTAGATCGCGAACGGGCGGTTTTCTAACCGTAACCATAGATCTAAGGCTGTACGGGGTTCAAGTCACCGAACCCCGATCTGGTAAAGCCGCTAAACTCTTTCTCGTTTTTCAATTTCTAGTAGAAACTGCCAATTGGTGTAGTGCCTGAATCACGGGGTGGGTCCTGATCATCAGGATCGGACCCATCTGAAGGTGCGACTGCTGAAGTTGGGACTCTGTCATTCAGCATGGCCAGCATAGCCGCCCTTAGGTCTTCCATGGAGCAGAGATCTGCAGGCTCTGAATAGCCTATCTTCTCGCGGATTATGAGCTCCTCTTCGTGTAGTTGTTCACATGAATGGTGTTGGATCAGTCTGTTAAGGGTTGTCATTCCTGGAATCTGATCAGCATATGAAGCCTGGCCTGCCTGGCGAGAGTGACCAAGTCAGAATGACTCGATATCTCTGGAATGGCCTCTGAGACTTCTCAGGGGCTCTGGTTCGAAGAGTTGAAGCCTCCATTCCGATTGTCTCGGCTTCAAAAGCAGTCTTCGAGTCTTCAACTTCTATCAGAGTCATCTCTTTCTTAGCAGACGGGATGCTGCTAAGAGGTGGAATATCTAGTGGGGTCTGAGTGATAGGAGTAGCAGGCTCAGCATCGGACCCCTGTTCCACTGTCTGTCCCTTGTCAACCGATGTAGTCTTCTCCGCTGAGACAGTTTTCTCAGAAGAGTCTCCCTCATCACGCAGTCTGAACGGAGGAACAACTACTACCTTAGAGACCGTCTTCTGCTTCTTTGACGGTGTCTTCTGAGCAGTCTTGGGAGGCGACCTCTTCTTGGTCGAAGTAGAAGATGTCTTAGTTCCTTTCTTGGGCTCAGCAGGCCTTGATCCAATTTGCTGAAGGATTGCTGCCCTGCTCTGAAATCTGACCTTCTTAGGGTTGAAGTACCCTTTGTCAGCGTAGACGTGGTGGTCAGCACCACAAAAGTCTTCTATCATAACTGTCAGCTTCATCCCGTAAAGAAGCTTGCCCTTGACAGTTAGATTGTCGGTAGCCTTATCAAACTTCGCGGCCTGAGCCATGAATTCTTTAAGGAAGAATTATGTCCAGTTGACTTGGGCTCTGTCATAGATAGCCATCATCATTTGCAATTTGGGTCTGGAAAATTGATCGAATGACCCTGCCTGGCTAGTCAGGTTCTGAGTTACTATGTACGCTAGCGCTCTGTACTGAGGCAGCATCGAGTTCTTTGGAAAGGCAGCCCTGAATGACGTAGGCTCGCCGCAGAATATTTCCAAGTACTCATCCAGCATATCATCTTTATAGCCTGTAATGCTGATGCCGGTGCTGGGCAGCTGAAAGCTCCGCTGAAGAGCTTCTCGGATATACATCTGTTTGATCTCGGAGTCAGCACGGGCGGGGTCTATGACATGATGGATGATGAACCGACCCCTAATATCTCCGTTTATGGATTCAGAATTAAAGTATAATTCTGAAACCTGTCTCAGAAGGAAGAAAACTGGCTTCCTTGAGAGAAAACCTTCCAATCCTGACGCCCTCAACGCCTCAAAGATGTCCTCCATATAATCTAACTCACAGACGTCAAATTCCATGATTGACTCACACCAAACACGGTCCTTTTCCAGAATCTTCACGATATTGGCTGGAATAGTGACTGTAACGTTCTTTGCTGCCATGACTGTAATCTGCAAAATAAGATATCAGTATCGAAGAAAAATATTAAAAAGAAATATATGATACTGAGTATGCATGTAAGTTTACCGAAGTAATTTCTGAGAAGTTTTAAGAGGAGTTTGCAAATAGCAGATTAAATCTCAGAAAATTCTAGGGTTCGAAAGTTGCAGAGCGAAAATAGCGGTTTTTCTATCTTTGAACGTGTTTTATATGATCAAGAAGATGAACAGTTTTTCATCCACGGTTCAGTTTGAATCCGCTTTATGAGATGGACGGCTAAGATTTAATGTTATAAAATAGGTAATGTTCAAAATAGCCGCCTAAGTCAAATTACAATTGTATATAGCGAAAGAAGTAACTTGATTAGACATGCATTTAATGCACCGCAGAGTTCAGCATACTTAGCATAGCATGTCATGTATTAAATGTAAACCGTTATATTAAATGACATTTTTTAAGGCATTGAATACGAAGCTGAATCTGAATCATTAATGCATAAAGTATTTTATTGGCTACTGAGTAGAGATACGCAAATCTGTCTGCTGAACATCGTAGTCAGCTGATACCTCGTGTAGATGGTTTTTGAATCTCCATGTACTGAATAAGCTCAGTACTGAGAGTGAACATTCCCCCTTGTTGAATACTCCTCTCCTGAATCCACTTACTGACTAGAGTCAGTAGGGTCCAGTAGACCTAGCTCTACTGAAAGTTCTCTGAATCTTGCTTCAGCTAGAGGCTTGGTCAGAATATCGGCCCTTTGATGGTCAGTATGGATCTTCTCCATCCTGATATCCTTCTTTTCGACATGATCACGAATGAAGTGGTGTCTGATGTCCACGTGCTTGCATCTAGTATGAAGTACAGGGTTCTGAGTGATTGCAATCGCACTAGAGCTGTCATAGAAGATCGACACTTCATTCTGAATGACGTCATAGTCGCGTAGCTGCTGTCTCAGCCAAAGGATTTGGGCGCAGCAACTTCCGACAGCCATGTATTCAGCTTCAGTAGTTGACGTCGCTACTGAATGTTGTTTCTTTGAAAACCATGAGATCAACTTACTGCCAAGGAACTGACAAGTTCCAGAAGTTGACTTTCGGTCAATCCTACATCCTGCACAGTCAGCATCAGAATAACCAGTTAGTTCAATATTGTCGTCTGCTGGATACCATAAACCCATGTTAGGTGTTCCTCTGAGATAGCGGAGAATCTTCTTTGCTAAGTCCATATGACTCTGCTTAGGATTCGCTTGAAATCGAGCGCAGATACCTACAACATAAGTTATGTCAGGTCGAGTAGCAGTTGCTATAATAATGAACCAATAATAGCACGAAATTCAGTATGGTTTACTGATACTCCCTCTTTATCAAGATCGATTTTCATGTTCGTGTTCATCGGGATCTTGATTGGTTTGCCGGATGTGCAACCGAACTTCTTGATGAGGTCTCGAGTGTATTTTCCTTGATTGATGAATGTTCCCTTCTCAGATTGTTTTGACTTGAAAACCGAGAAAATAATTCATCTCTCCCATCATCGACATCTCAAACTTATCCTTCATCATTTTCTCAAACTGCTGACACATGATGACATTCTTTGAGCCGAATATTATGTCATCTACGTAGATCTGCACAAGTAAGATGTCGTTCTCCAGTCGAATGCTGAATAATGTGCAGTCTACTGTGCCCTTGTGAAAATCTTTCTGAAGAAGAAACTCAGACATGGTATCGTACCAAGCCCTGGGTGCTTGTTTTAACCCATACAAAGCCTTTCTGAGTCTATAAACTTGATGTCCTTGCTGAAAGCCGGGAGGCTGTTCTACATAGACTTCTTCTTTCAGCACGCCGTTCAGGAACGCAGACTTCACATCCATTTGATAAACTCTGAAGCGTTGATGTGTTGCGTAGGCTAGAAATAGTCTGATTGCCTCCAATCTTGCAACTGGCGTGAAAGTTTCGTCGAAATCTATCCCTTCAGCTTGACAGTAGTCTTTTGTCACGAGTCTCACTTTGTTCCTTACTATGACGTTGTTTTCATCTCGCTTGTTCTTGAAGACCCATTTAGTTTCAATCACATGTTGATGTCGGGGTCTTGCAACAAGCTCCCATACTTCGTTTCTCGCGAAATGGTTCAGCTCCTCCTGCATAGCTGTGATCCAATCAGCATCCTTAAGTGCGTCCTCAACTGACTGAGGTTCTTCAGTAGACAAGAAGCAGGAATAATGCGCTTTCTCCCTGACAGAATCTGGATCTTGTCTTGACACTAGCTGAAGGATCTCCAATAATTAAATTAGAAGTGTGAGCGTCCAGCCACGATCGATGATGTTTCAACTCTTCATCTGAAATTTGTTCAACACAGATAGTAGGTGTTGGTCCGGAGACGAAAAGTCAGGTGTAGAGGGGGGGGTGAATACACCTGAGCTCTGTTTCTTTTTCTCAGTGAAGGTCAGTAAGGCCGATGTTTGCAGCGATGATGAACGAGTGCCAAGTAAGCCTTCGATCACTGGGGTCAAAGTGAGTCGGCTTCGAGCTCTTCTACCGACCGATGTCGGTATTACGAAACTCCGGTCGAGAGGCGTAGTGCGGATAAGTGTTAGGCCCGGAGTCGTCTCTTTTGAAAACGCGTTTTTGCAAGTTAAATCTTTTAGCTGTGCACTTTATAAAATACGTTTTATGCAAACTTATGATTTTCAAGTCAGTTGAATGCAATGCAATAAAACAGTAAATGAACACAAGCGATTTAATGTGGTTCGGATACGCAAGATCCTACGTCCACGGTCCTGAACAAGGCAGAAGAACTTGTTGATTATTCTCGAGCAAGCCTCGGCGGGGATATCTGTACCTGGACGGTTCCCTCTAAGTTATAGTCCTTAGCGACTTTACAATCCAAACCTAAGTTTAGAAGGGAGGGAATATTCTCCAACTGAGAAGGAGTTCTTACAACAAGAACAATTCACTAAATGTGAACTCCTTCGGATCTAACTATGAATCTAGCAATGAGCTTAGTCTAGAGAAGATAGGGATCAAAGTGCTCTAGAGAGATGAACTACAAGAAGTGTTCTATGAAAACTAGTTCGTCTCTGGATAAGCTTGAAGGTTCTAGAGCGTTGTGAGTTTGAATGATTTCCCTTGATTTCGCGTATATTCCTCTTACCGAAATCTTCAAATCCTTCTCTATTTATAGTTGTGAGTTGTGACATATGTCCGTTGGAGACGACGATGCCACGTGTCACAAGCGTCCAAAGAAAATGGCCACTATTCAACTTTGTTGCAGCAGGGCAGTTAATGCACTGTTCATGAGAGCAGCTTTACTGAGTAGAGTAGGTAAGCGTTGTCGGCTTCTCATTGGTCGAGGTTTGTAGTTGGTGAGTGTCAGAGTTGACCGTTCAAACTACCTCGTATGTCTTCTGTTGAACATTTGAAGGGACTTTTAGTGTTTGGGTCGCTTTCTATCGGATACGGTGCTTGAAAGTCTGTCTTCTTCGGTCGAGTCGTCGGACCGATAAAGTGAGCTTCGATAGTCAGTTGGTCGACTGCGAAGGTATACTGCTTGCACTTTGGTTCTTCTACCGATGACCATCAACTTGTAGAGAATGCTTCTTCGAGGTCCGGTCACCGATGCGGGATCTTCAACCGAGTTTGATATCACCGCCGACGAAGAATGCAAGCGATTACACCGATGACGTGGGGTTCCCAAAAGTATCTTCAGCGAAGATCGGTTCAACAACTACCCCGTACGTGACTTAGACAAAAATAATAAGCATTACATCAAGTCTAACCTATACATCAGCTAATCCTATCGACACACTAATCTACTGATATCAGCTCGGTTTTGGGATCTTCAATTCCATAGTACTACTATGATTTCCCCCAATTTCTTTTAACCCTAGAACAGTGAGTATCAATCTACCGACTCATATCCAACAATTTCCCCCTAATTGATGATGCCAAAACCTCTATACTCTAATATCTATCAAGGATACTTGTCCTACTGACAACAATTTCCCCCTTTAAACTTCCGAGGAAAAACCGATAATCATAAACGAACTTCAGCGGGCGAGAGCATGGCAAGATCGTAGAAACCGATGTGAGTGTGTGTCGATCACTTAGTGATCGGTTGTGTAAACACAAAGACAAAGGCCGAAAGACAATGAGTAATTGTCTAGCAAGCGGAGGAACCGATATATATATCAAGAATTACGAGTTCCTATGCTATTACAAAAGATGAGAAGGAGAAAATCATTGCTGCTTGCTTCTTGAACTTCGCGTTTTCTTCTTGAAGTCAGTGGATTTTTCCTCGGGAGGATCCAGGTAATAGTATTTATACACTCTAGCTCGAATCTCCTGGATCTCCAAGTTATCATCTGGCCTTTCTGGGAGCAGGCTCAGACTGTAGGCGGCTTCCTCCACTTCTCTTTCTATGTCCTTAGTGCTCAGCAGTCCATTAGCAAGTCTCGGCGGTGGAATACGTCGGAAAGCTGGGGCACGGAAGGTTATATTCTGTGATTCCATGACTTGCTTCAGCCGTTCACTGAATTCAACATCAAATCTCGTAATCAACTCCTCAAAGAGCTGATCGGCTGAGCAGTCAAGTGGGTAAATGCGCCATACGTAGTAGCCTTTGATAAAAACTTCTTTCAATCTCTCCCAATGTTCATTCATATCAGCCGGCACCCACTTATCCACATGCTGAATCGGTTGTTGCTTGATGTGGGGGGCCCTGATGAACTTAGATCCTCTCGGGATCTGCCTTCTCGGATCGGCTGCTGGTTTATCAGATAGGCTTTTCATTCTTGCCAGGTCAGCCATCCTTTTCTTCTCACGGAGAGCGGCTTCTCTAGTGTCTCCTCGTCTGAGACTCAGTCCTTGCAGCGTCGCCTCCCAGGTCGTTTGATCTTCCCGCTATCCGCTCGAGTGTAAGAGTAGATATGGGAATACTACGAGCAAGTAGCTTTGATTTCGATCGGAAGAGCCTTAGCAAATTCTTCTTGGGCTTTCTTCTTTTGCTCTTCGACCGTATTAATGACCTTTCTCTTTCCTTTGCCCCGACGACGCTTTGCCCTTAGGCTTTTTCGCTACTTCACCGCCTCCTCTAGCCGACGCTCCCGGTCCAAACTTGTCTTGCGGCTCTTGGGCTATTCCGAGGTCGAATGCCTCTTGCTCCGCTTTTGATTTAAACTTCTTGATCGGGGAGGAAGGAGTAGTGGATTCGATAGCGATTTCCTTCCCCGACCTCTGCGGCACTGTTGAGACTCTTCTTCTTCACTGGCTCTTCAAGGAATTGAGCGATTTCGTCTATGTGCACAGTGAAGAGGAGATGGGGGTGGCTTGTAGTGGGAAATCAAGGAGAAGGACCTCGGTAGATGTACCTTTCGAGTAGGTGGTCCCGCCTCCGAGCCTGTTCCCCACCGAATCTCGGCGGGGAGGGCTCTGCTGCCGAGGAGGGTCCCCGCCTCCCGAGCCTCGTCCCTCGAGGATACCGGACGTCGGTATCTCGTATCGGGTTCATCTTTCACAATATCTTCCCCCTTTTTGGCATCGGCAATATTCGCCGGGGAGGTGCGGATAGCTTTTTACGTCCCGCTCCAGTTGTGCAGCAGAATCTTTGATCCGGGTAACCGTGTCATCAAAATCACCGACCAAGTTGCGTAGTTTTCCCAGTCTTTCTCCCGATCGGCTCTAGATTTCTTCAATCGAGCGGCCGACTCTCGACGGAGTTTCAGCAGAGCTTGATCATTTGATTCTCGTCATTTCTTTACGAATGGCTTTTAAGGCCTCACTTGTTGCTTGATGGCCGTTTGAAGAGAGGTGGTTGCTATCTTGTTTCTCTCATCTAAGAAGCCTTGAACTGCTTTTCATGGCTCGAGTCACCGCTCCGAGAAAGTTTTATGCTTTGAGCGGCAAGCACTGCTGACTCTGTGGCGATAAATCGGCCTTTTGAGCACTTAGGGCCTCGCTCAACTATCTCCTTGAAATCGGGCCGAGAAGCCTCTTTAGGAGTTGAGATGTCAGCGGCCAACTTACTTAGAGCTTCGTTCTAAGCCTTGGTGTACTTCTCCCATTTGAAATGAACATCTTTGGCTAGGAGTCGATTTTTCTCACCTTGGCGTTTGATAGCCCTATTGACAGAACGTGAGGACACGGAACCGATGGGTTGTATCCGATAAGAGCCGGTTCCGAGCCTCTCGCTCGTAGAACGAGATCAACTCGCTCCCTACTGTACTCGGGGAGCGGTTGTAGCCTCACCCGATGGGATTATGGGTGGTGTTGGGCTCTTCTCTTGGGGAGTTTGTCCCTCTCGCAGATTCTCCCCGATCTCGCTTCCTTGGGTTTGCCATCCATCTACTCATCTTGATCATCATTATCGCCTTTATCGGAAGGTGGAGATGGGGGCGGAGTCAGTTTCGATCGGAGCTCTCAAGCTCGGTAAATAGAGCATTACAACTCTCAAATCTTCGAAAGACGCCACATCGCCGGCTCTCCGAATCCAATCTTGGCTTGGAGCTCTTGCTCCTCTGTCAGTAGCTCATCTGGTGACTGCTGGGATTTGGCAAAGTCAATAAGAATGTCCCAGTGCAGAAACCTTAAGAGCATCTGAGCTCTTGTCCTTACTGCTATTTCAACCAGATCTGCGTGCTCAGCAATTTCTGGTATCTCTTGCTGAATCTCAGCTGCAGCACGCAGTCGAGTGGTGTCAGTTGTTGTCCACTCAGCAGTAGGTTCGGGTGACGGTTCCCTCTTGTCAGACTCTGTTTCCTCAGAGCTGATCACTTGGACTTTGTCCTTGATCGTCGCTCCCTCGATTCCAAGATGTCGAATCGAGTAGTTGCTCCTCTTGAGTAGAAGGAGGAGCTGGCTCAATAATGGTAAGTGGCTGAGCCACTGTGACCTCAGCAGGTCGAGTCTTAGCCAACCTCCTCTTCTTTGGTACATGGATAGATGGGGGCAGAGCAGACGCAGCTCTCTTAGGCTCAGGCGGCCCCTTGCCTATGGATTTCTCAGCTCCAGCTTTCGTCTGGAATTTGATAGACTTCTTGTCAAAGTACTTGGAGTCCTCAAAGGCTGAGTTCTCAACAGCTGGGTTCCTCTGAACTATGCATCCAATCAGAACAGACATCTTTGTTCCGAATAGAAGTTTACCCACACTGGCTATCCTCCTCTCGCCAGTGGGTAATGTGGTGAACTTCTGAGCCTGTGCCTTCATCTGAGTAGTATAATACTCGGCCCAGTTCACTTCAATCCCATCGTCTATTGCCATCATCAGTTGAATCCTAGGTTTGGACAATTGATCATATGATCCAGCTGAACTTGTCAGAATGTGCGATACCACGTAAGCTAGACCTCTGTACTGAGGTAGCAACATATTCCTTGGTAAAGCTGTTTTGAACGCCACATCCTTGCGTCCACAGAATTTCTGCACATATGCGTTGATCTCCTTCTCCTTGTATCCAATCAGAGAAATGCCGGAGTTGGGAAGATCGAATGAGAGAGCTAGAGCATCTTGAATATCGAAGGTAAGAACAGCTGACTCCCACTCATCTTGATCGACTTCCTTCTGATAAGAGAAGGACGATTCCTCTCCTCCCGACGCTAGAGATTTCCAGTTGAAATAAACTTCGGCGACATTGCCGAGGGAGATAAGCACCGGGGTGCTTCGAAACCAGCATCTCCAACCCTGAACGCTCCAAAGCGTCAACCACGGGTTCAAGGAAAGAGATCTCCACTTGGCGGAAGGCCAAAGTAGGTTCAAACAGAATCCTGGAGGCTACAATCTCCTCAATGTTGTCTGGAGTTTGAACGTTCGCCATTGAAATCTGCAAAACAACATATTAGCACTTGAAAATAGAGTAAGTTAGTAGTTGCTAGCAGACATCTGATACATTACCGTGTATAAGAGCTTTAAGAGATGCGAAAGCAAAGTTGTTTAGGAGATTTGGATAAGAAAACAAAGTTGCGAGATAAGCTCTTTGAGAAAATGAAGAATGGCGAAAAATGAGGAGTTGATAGAAGATGAAAGATTTTGTATATTACGTTTGATCTTCAGTTTGAATCGCACGGTTCAAATTTAATCTTTCAAAATCAAGGGGCGGCTAAGATTAAATGTTATAAAAGAATGATTACAATAGCCGCCAAAAATATAGATATACGTAATAAAGCTAATGGAGAAGACATGCATTAAATGCGCGACAGAGCATTAATTACGCAGGCGAGGAGTCCTGCTGACCTTTCCTCAAACCTTAAACATAATAAATGGTAAGGAATAAATGCTCCTAGGCAACTGAATGCAAGCGACTGATGCATTAAACGCGGCATGCTTCTGAACAAATTAAGTAACGATACTACGCAAACCTCTTCATCGAACTTATCACCGGTTACCATCATTTATCGGGAGGATGGTTGTGCTTGATGACCATGTTCCCCCTTGCTTTGTATGCAGTGTGCATCTCCCAACCGAGTCACCGTACTAAGTTTTCCGACTCGTCGTGCTGATTCCATACCGATACAAATTGTTGCTAAGTATATTATTATCGTAGTCGGCTTCTACCGACTTGTCTCGGTAGGATCTAGCGACCTAGCTCAACCGATAGTTCTCTCGAACTCGTTCTCGGCTAGTGGTTTGGTCGGTATATACTGCCCTTTGCTTGTCGGTATGGATTTTCTCCATCCCGATGTCCTTCTTTTCGACATGGTCTCCGATGAAGTGGTGTCGGATGTCCACGTGCTTGCATCCGGTATGTAGAACCGGGTTCCGAGTTATAGCTATTGCCCTGGTGGAGTCACGGTAGATGGGCACTTCATCCCGAGTTATACCATAAATCTCAATTGCCTTGTCGAAGCCAAAGGATGCAGGGCACGAGCAACTTCCTCGCGGCCATGTACTCGGCTTCGGTAGTGGACGTAGCTACCGAGTGATGTTTCTTTGAAAACTACGATATCGGCTTGCTTTGCCTAGGAACCGACATGTTCGGGAAGTTGATTTTCGATCTATCCCGCATCCTACATAATCGGCATCGAATAACCTCGTCGGTATTAGATTATCATCGGCGAGGATACCATAACCCAGCTCGGGTGTTCCTCTTAGATATCGCAGAATCTTCTTCGCCGAGTCTAGATGACTTCGCTTGGGATTCGCTCGAAATCTTGCGCATACACCTACAAAGATAAGTTATGTCGGTCGGCTAGTTGTTAAATAAAGTAAAGAACCAATAATAGCTCTATAATCGGTAGAGTTAACGAAGCTCCCTCTTTGTCTAGATCGATTTTAAAGTTCGTGTTCATGGGGATCTTGACCGGTTTGCTTTGGAATCACACCGAATCTTTTGAGAAGATCTCGAGTGTATTTGGCTTGATTGATGAAGATTCCTTCACTGATTGTTTTACTTGAAATCCAAGGAAATAATTCATCTCTCCCATCATGGACATCTCGAATTTCTCCTTCGTCATCTTCTCGAACCGCCGACATATGACTTCGTTTACGCACCGAAAATGATGTCGTCCACGTAGATTTGCACCGGTAGAATGTCATCTTCCGACTTTATGCTGAATAGGGTGCGATCTACTCGTCCCCTTTTGAAAACCTTTCCAAGTAGAAAGTCCGATAGGGTATCATACCAAGCCCCGGGTGCTTGTTTTAACCCATACTGAGCTTTCCTAAGTCTCGTACACTGATGTCCCTGCCGAAAGCCGGGCGGTTGTTCCACGTAGACTTCTTCCTTCGATGCGCCGTTCGTAAAAGCTGACTTCACATCCATCCGATATACCTTAAATCTCCGATGTGTTGCATAAGCTAGGAAAAGACGAATGGCTTCCAATCGGGCGACCGGAGCAAATGTTTCATCAAAGTCAATTCCCTCGCCCTTTGACCGTATCCTTTAGCAACTAGTCGAGCTTTATTTCCGACAATGACGTTGTTTTCATCTCGCTTGTTCTTGAAGACCCACTTAGTTCCAATCACGTGCTGATGTCTCAGGTCCGTCGACAAGCTCCCAAACTTCATTTCGACGAACCGGTTCAGCTCTTCTTGCATAGCAATGACCCGGTCCAAGCATCTTTAAGTGCGTCCTCTATCGATCGAGGTTCTTACGTAGACGAAAAACAAGAGTAAAGTGAGCTTTCTCCTTGATTTAATCTTGATCTCATCCTTATAGTTGCTTGATGGATCTCCAATGATAAGATCCGAAGAATGAGCATCGAGCCACGAACGCCCGAGTCGGGCTTCTTCTTCGATACCACTTCGCACGATCGGTAGGTGTATTAGGCATTTCGAGTAGTGCTTGTTTTGTGACCGTAGTAATTCGGTAAGAAGGTTAGGATCTACCGAGTTTCCGGGTTCGGGGCATTTAGCTCGGGAACATTAATCGTTCCCCCGAGTTTATATTCTCGGTAGAGGTCTCGGTTACCACGGGGGCTTCCTCATCGACCGAAGTTACCTCGTTGTTGATTCCGTTCGATAGAATCAACTAGGTTAGCTACATTGCTTGTTGGGCCGAGTCCGAATTTCTTCATCTTCCGACTCACCATCCCAACAATGCTTTGGATCTTTTCGGCTTTGTCATTTCGTTCGAGATCCCGTAGCTTGCTTGCCGACATCCTCGGTGCTTGACTTTGTATCTTTCCCGTTCTCGTTAACAAATTCATCAAAAACAACATGAGGGCTTTCCTCCACGCAAAGAGTTCGATAGTTAAAAACTCCGAAGGCTTTATCGACTCGGGAGTATCCTAAGAATACTCCTTGATCGATTTGCTATCAAAGACCTTCAACCGATCTTTCCCATTGTTGTGGATAAAGCAAGGACAGCCGAAAACATGAAAATGAGAAATAGAAGGAATTCTCCCTTTCCACGGTTCGTAAGGCGTCTTCATGTGTTGTTGTGTCGGTAGTGATCGATTCCCGAGTGTAACAGGGCGGTGTCGGTAGCATCAGCCCAAAACTTTGAGGGTATTCCGGAATCTGCGAGGAGC
This sequence comes from Lavandula angustifolia, assembly GCA_028984105.1. Classification (NCBI taxonomy): domain Eukaryota; kingdom Viridiplantae; phylum Streptophyta; class Magnoliopsida; order Lamiales; family Lamiaceae; genus Lavandula; species Lavandula angustifolia. Next base: position 15,623,918 of record CM054802.1, on the reverse strand, counting down.
GTTCTTGCTTGCTTCTTTGAGTGTTCTCGTTCTTACGTTCGGCAAGTCCGTTCTGGCGAGGGGTGCGCGCAGCTGATGTCTCGTGCTGAATTCCCTCTTTATCGCAGTATGTCTTAACTACGAGTTTAGAAACTCCGTTCCTCCGTCCGAGCGTATCTTCTTAATCTTGATGTTCTTTTCCACACCGAGTTTCTTCAAGATGATTAGATAACTCGGTCCGAACATCGATTTGTTGGCGATGAAGATGACCCAAGTATATCTCGAGTAGTCGTCTATGACGACGAGGGCATACTTCTTGCCTCTTATAGTCACTGGAGAGACGCCCGAATAAGTCCATGTGAAGCGGTGAAGGATTCCATCGGTGGAAGGTGACGGAATAGGTGGATTGCTACTCTTTGTTTGCTTTCCCTTCGTGCACGCTTCACAATTTCGTCTTTGATAAACGATTCGTTGGGCGGTCCTCGACTTTAGAGTTCTTGACAAGCTTGTTCATGGTTTTGAAGTTCGGGTGGGCCGAGTCTCTTGTGCCATAGCCACTGACTTGTTACTCGATTTAGTCCGTGCGAGCAAGCAAGCCTCGGGTTACTGCGGTATTCCGGTTTGCAACATAGATGTTCTTCCTCCGCGAACCTCGATAACACCGTTTTTCCCCTGTAGATTTGTCAACAATATCACGTAACCCGGCGTCAAAGATTACTCGTTAAGATTATCACGAAATTGATCGATCGAAAGGAGATTATGTTGAAGTCCTTCAACATATGTTACTCTTGGAACTACGGCGGTCCCAATGTTCGGCGTTCCGTATCCCCTTGTGTAGCCTTTGGAATTGTCACCGAATTCAGTGCGGGACCATCTTCTTGTACGTAGTTGGTCGGCGAGCTCTTCCGGTAAGTCATGTGTCTCGAGCAGCCGTTGTCCACTATCCACGGGTCCTTATGCACCCGCAAACAAGTAGGCATTTTTAGGTACCCTTTGGTTCGATTGGGTCCTTACAGGTTAGTGGGTGATTTCGGAACCCGGATCTGTCTCGGGACCTTAGAAGTTCCGGACTTCTTCTTCCGAACCTTATCGGCTTTCTTCTCCACAGGACTTGGAGATACCGACTTTCTGCTGATAATTTTGAGTTCAGGAGCTTTCTTCTTCCGAGTCTTAGCGCTTCTCCCGACCACGGGCTCATAGTAGTACGAGCCGTCTTGAGCCGGGTGCTCATACGGTGGCTCCTTGTACTTGTTACGCCCATCCGACCTTCTTGATTCCCCCCCGAATTTGATCGCGGTGTCCCGGGGCTGGAACCTTTGGTCACCGCTTGTTGCTACTCGGCCGAGGTGTAATTATTTTCTCGTTTGTTTTTCGCCCGAGGTGTGGTGTCGGCAGACTTGCACCTTTCCTCCGACGAACCTATCGGCCCGGGGTTGCTTGAGCTTTTGGAGGTAGAAGCTTCGTGTGTATAGCCTAGACCTTCTTTCACGAAAGTTGACCGTTGTGCTCTAAGCATGCTTTCAAGCTTCTCCTTCGCTCCTAGGTATTGTTCGGTCATCAATCCTCTCCGGACTTCGTCACTCCTTCCGAGTAAGTCATAGTCATTCCGCACGTGCCGTGAGCTTCGACCGAGCTTGGCTATTTCGGTCTCTTTCTCGAATTGTCCTTGGTCGAACCGAGATCCGAGTCTCTTGAAGCCGAGACTTAGTCATGAGAGATTCAATCTCTTCCTTGAGTCTCGCAACTAGATCCACTGACTCGGTAGAGACCCGACAATCGAAGAAAGTCTCCGATTCTCGGCCTTTACTGTTCAAGTTCCCGGATGGTTCTGCTTGAACTCTCTGCTCACCGAATCTGTTCCTCTAGCAGATCATCGTAGGCTTGTACCACATCTAGAGGATCATCCGTGACCGAGCACGTGTCTTGTGTGCTTTGTGTGAAGAAGAGGTAATAATGCGTTTAGAATTTACCTCGGCCTCTTCTCCGGCCATCGACGTATTCGGGCCGACTCATCGAGAACTGTCTCTGCGGCCTCAACTCGCGACGAACGCGGCTTCATCTTCGAAGAATACATGAATGTATCCTCCTCAATTGAGTTGTCGGATATCTCTCCGGCTATATAGGCTCGCCGTCTCTCGGCGAATTTCTTTCTCTCGGCTCGCCGTTACGCTCTTTGAGCAACCGAGAGTTCGGGACAATCGTGCGATAGTGTCCCTCCTTCTTGCGGTTGTAGCGGTAGATGTTCTGCTTTGCTCTTACCAAGAAGGTCTTTAGACGGACTGGCAGCAGACTCCGATTTCCTGCATTCAGTAGAAGGATTAGATTCTTCTTTCTTATGATAGTCTTTCTTACCTGAGGAAGAATCTCGGTTGTATTTCCTCAGCTTTCTGACTCTCTCCTTTTCCCTCTGATATTTGAGAGCCATCGGTGCTAGGCCGGTCGGGGCCCGAAGTCTCGAGAGACTTTGCTACCGATGTGGCCACGCTTTGCTTGAGGAAACAGGCTTGGCTCCGGTATTGCTGACTGTTGCCTTGAAGGCGTGGTCGAACTGTGTGTCAGCTGGAGCGCTTAAGCACTTTTGGGGTAGGCTATGCTCGAATTCCTCCGATTTTAATTCTGAAAATATAACATCAGGAGTTAGAGCATTTAGATCAGAGCGACGTAAATAAGTAGCAAATGGAAGCCACTTCTGTCGGGGCAACGCTCTCAAGATCTTGGTGTTCATCTCCTTGTTGGTGAACGACCTCCCCAGCCCATTGATGACATTGACTTGATTGGTGAATCTGACACTCACCTCGTCAATGGTTTCAGTAGGCTCCATTGCAAAGGCGTCGAACTTCTGAAGCTCTAGCTCGAGCTTGTTTTCTTTGATCTGAGGGGTTCCATGGCTCAGTACAGCCAAGGCGTCCCATAGCTCTTTCGTCGTTTTGCAATCTTGTACTCTTCCGAGGTGTGAGTCACTGAGCGTAGTCAGTATGGCATTACGTGCAACTCGGTCAAGGTTGTGCAACTTCTTTTCTTCAGGCGTGAAGGCAGATTTGTCTTTGGGAACCTTAGCACCAGTTTGTGCTCCCACGCCTCCTCCAAAGCAAATAAATACTATGCCGTCGATCATAGGAATGATCGGTCCTGACTCTAGGACATCTGACATGCTGTCGTGGAGTGACGTTAGGTGTGCCTCCATACGTACGCGCCATACCGTGTAGTTCTCTATTGAGAACATCGGCACCATCCTAATACCTGACATATCAGACATTGTAAGAGTAAGAGTATAAGGATGCTGAAAAGATGCTTATGCAGTGAAAACGGTTTTCGGGATCGGTTCGAGAGGACCAAGATTTCGTAACCGGCGATCGGTTGAACACCGTGTGCTCGATACCAATTGTTGGTCCGGAGACGAAAAGTCGTGTGTAGAGGGGGGGGTGAATACACCCGAGCTCGTTTCTTTTTCTCGGTGAAGGTCAGTGAAGCCGATGTTTGCAAGCGATGAACGGTGCCAAGTAAGCCTTCGATCACTGGGGTCAAAGTGAGTCAGCTTCTCAGCTCTTCTACTGACTGATGTCAGTATTACGAAACTCAGTCGGAGACTGTAGTGCGGATAAGTGTTAGGCCCGGAGTCATCTCTTTTGAAAATGCGTTTTTGCAAGTTAAATCTTTTAGCTGTGCACTTTATAAAATACGTTTTATGCAAACTTATGATTTTCAAGTCAGTTGAATGCAATGCAATAAAACAGTAAATGAACACAAGCGATTTAACGTGGTTCGGATACACAAGATCCTACGTCCACGGTCCTGAACAAGGCGGGAGAACTTGTTGATTATTCTCGAGCAAGCCTCGGCGGGGATACTGTGCCTTGGGCCGGTTCCCTCTAAGTTATAGTCCTTAGCGACTTTACAATCCAAACCTAAGTTTAGAAGGGAGGGAATATTCTCCAACTGAGAAGGAGTTCTTACAACAAGAACAATTCACTAAATGTGAACTCCTTCGGATCTAAGCTATGAATCTAGCAATGAGCTTAGTCTAGAGAAGATAGGGATCAAAGTGCTCTAGAGAGATGAACTACAAGAAGTGTTCTATGAAAACTAGTTCGTCTCCGGATAAGCTTGAAGGTTCTAGAGCGTTGTGAGTTTGAATGATTTCCCTTGATTTCGCGTATATTCCTCTTACCGAAATCTTCAAATCCTTCTCTATTTATAGTTGTGAGTTGTGACATATGTCCGTTGGAGACGACGATGCCACGTGTCACAAGCGTCCAAAGAAAACGGCCACTATTCAACTTTGTTGCGGCGGGCGCTTAATGCGCTGTTCATGAGAGCGACTTTGCCGAGTAGAGTAGGTAAGCGTTGTCGGCTTCTCATTGGTCGAGGTTTGTAGTTGGTGAGTGTCGAGTTGACCGTTTCAAACTACCTCGTATGTCTTCTCGCTGAACATTTGAAGGGAATTTTAGTCTTTGGGTCGCTTTCTATCGGATACGATGCTTGAAAGTCTGTCTTCTTCGGTGAGTCGTCGGACCGATAAAGTGAGCTTCGATAGTCGGTTGGTCGATCGCGAAGGTATACTTTGCTTGCACTTGGTTCTTCTACCGATGACCATCAACTTGTAGAGAATGCTTCTTCGAGGTCCGGTCGGTGATGCGGGATCTTCAACCGAGTTTGATATCAGCGCCGACGAAGAATGCAAGCGATTACACTGATGACGTGGGGTTCTGAAAAGTATCTTCAGCAGAAGATCAGTTCAACAACTACCCCGTACAGGACTTAGACAAAAATAATAAGCATTACATCAAGTCTAACCTATACATCAGCTAATCCTATCGACACACTAATCTACTGATATCAGCTCGGTTTTGGGATCTTCAATTCCATAGTACTACTATGATTTCCCCCAATTTCTTTTAACCCTAGAACAGCTGAGTATCAATCTACTGACTCATATCCAACAGTAGGTGAGTTAGGCATTTCAGTTGTACTATTCTGAGATTGAAGTAATTCAGTTACGAGAGTTGGGTCTACTGAGTCACCAGGTTCAGGGGCATTCAGCTCAGGAACTTCATTTGTTCCCCCTGAATTATTATCCTCAATAGAGGTCTCAGTTACCACTTGGGTTTCTTCATCGACCTGAGTTACCTGGGATTGACTGCGTTCGGTAGAGTCAACTGTTCGCTACTACTTTGCTCTCGGGCCGAGATTCGATAGTCTTATCTTCAATTTCCTCTTCTGAATCATCATCCCAACACATCTGGATCTTTTCAACTTTATCTTTTAGGCTCAGATCCTGTAGCTGCTTGCTGATGTCCTCAGAATCTGATTTTGAGTTTCTGCTCCTATCTTCAGTAGCAAACTTATTAAAAACAACATCAGGGCTTTCCTCCACGCAAAGAGTCCGATAGTTAAAAAACTCTGAAGGTTTTGCTGACCCGGGAGTATCCTAAGAAGACTCCCTGGTCTGACTTGCTATCAAAAGTCTTTAACTGATCCTTTCCATTATTGTGGATAAAGCACGAACACCCAAAAATATGGAAATAAGATAAGAAAGGCTTCCTGCCGTTCCATAATTTATATGGTGTCTTCTGATACCGCTTAGTCAGTAGAGATCTATTCTGAGTGTAACATGCAGTGTCAGTTGCTTCTGCCCAAAATTTGGATGGGAGTCCTGAGTCTGCGAGCAGGGTTCTTGCTGCTTCTTTGAGTGTTCTGTTCTTTCTTTCAGCAATCCCATTTTGTTGAGGCGTGCGCGCGGCAGACGTCTCATGCTCTATGCCTTCAGCTTTGCAGAACTCCTCCACCATTGAATTCAGGAACTCAGTTCCTCTGTCTGAACGTATCTTTATAATTTTGGTGTTCTTCTCGACACTGAGCCTTTTCAGAAGCGTAGGCAACTCTGTTTTGATGTCAAACTTGTTGGCAATAAATATGACCCATGTGTAGCGCGAGTAGTCATCAATGACCACTAAAGCATACTTCTTGCCTCTGATAGTCACTGGAGAGACTGGACCGAATAAATCCATATATTAGCCGAAGGATTCCATCAATGGAAGGCGATGGAACAGGCGGATTTTGCTTCTTTGTTTGCTTTCCCTTCAGACATGCTTCACACTGAGTGTCTTTGCTGAATACTTCATTCAGCAGTCCTCTTGCTAGAGCGTTTCTAGCTAGCTTGTTGAGCGTCTTAAAGTTGAGATGGCTGAGTCTTCTGTGCCAGAGCCACCATGTTCTGTTCGCTAACAAGCAAGCTTCAGGTTCAGCTGAGTTCCAGTCAGCTACATAGATATTATTTTTGCGCGAACCTGATAACACTGTTTTCCCTGTAGATTTATCAATGACATCACAGAAACCAGCATCAAAAATCACTCTATTCGAGTTATCATAAAATTGACTAACAGAGAGAAGATTATGCTGAAGTCCAACATATGATACTCTTGGAACTGTGGCGGTTCCAATGCTGAGAGTTCCATATCCTCTGGTATAGCCTTTTGTATTGTCTCCAAACTCGATTCTGGGTCCTTCTTCAGTAGTATAATTCTTCAGTAGGTTCCTCTGGTATGTCATATGTCTTGAGCATCTGTTGTCCACATATCAAGGGTCCTTGTGCACCTGCAAAACAGAATTATATTCAGGTACCCTTTATTTTTGATTTTGGGTCCTTAGATGTTAGCTTTGGAAACCCAAATCTGTCTCACGACCCTTGTGGTCTCAGACACTTTCTTTCCACTCTGATCAACATATTTGATCACTGGACTGGTCGATGCTGACTTCTGAGGCTTCACAAGTTCAGGAGTCCTGATCTTCTGAGTTGGTGGACTGCTGACCTTAGCCTTCTGAACGGCTTTCTTCTTCCTTTTTTGACTTTTGGATCCTCTCCTGACTATAGGATCATAATAATATGACCCATACTGAGCTGGATGTGTTAGTTGCGGAGGTCCATACTGATCAGCCTACTTAACTTTGCTAGTTCCCCCTTGACTGAACTGGGGTGATTTGAAACTGATTTTCTTGTCAGAATGCTGATAGCCGGGATGAGGTGCCTTCATCTTTTGTTTGTTCTTGGCTAGGGGTTCAGAATCTCTGCGTTGATGGTCTCCCCTTGAACAAATCTATCAGCTATCCGGTTTTCTGAGCGTACGGGGGCAGATGAGGAGGCTCCATGGCTGAATCCAAGTTCCTCCTTGCAGTGCTTAGGCTTCTTGCTAGCTAGCATCGCCTCAAGCTTCTTTTCAGTACCCATGTACCGCTCTATCATCAGATTCCTCCAGACATCATCGCTTTTCTTCAGTAGTTCATGCTCGGTCTGAAGTCCTGACAACTCTTGCTTCAGTAGACTAAGTTCAGTATCTTTCTAAGTCAAGTCATTGGTCAGTACTGAGATCTGATCTTCTTGATGCTGAGACTTGGCCATCAGAGAGTTAATCTCCTCTCTGAGTCTCAACACAAGTCCTTCTGACTCAGTAGCAACCTGACTCTCCTGAGAAAGTCTCTAATTTTCCACTTTCAGGGTATCCAATTCCTGAAGAGTCTTACTGAGCTGCAGGCTCATCTGAATCTGCTCATCTAATAGTTCTTCGTATGCGATCGAGATATCCAGATTCTCTTCTGCACCTGAAATAGTGTCGTGTGTGCAGTGTGAAGAGGAGTTAAATGGAGTGTGAGAGTTTACCTCATCCTCTTCTCCTGCCATAAGACACTTCTCAGCATCTTCTTCAAGATCTATGGCCATGAATGCCGCTTCATTATCTGATGAATCCATGAAGGAGTCGACTTCATCAGAGTCGTCTGAGAGTTCACCAGCAATATATGCTTGACGCTTCTTGATGAACTTCTCCCTTCGAGCTTTACGTGCTGCTCTCTCAGCAGTACTGAGCTCAGGACAGTCATATTGGTAGTGTCTTGGCTTCTTGCAGTTGTAGCAGGTGGTGACTCTATCTTCTTTGCTCTCACTGTCTTTCGACTGGGCTGAGTCCTCATGTTTCCTGCAATCAGAAGTATGTGATTCAGGAGTGCGCTTGGGTGTATATTCAGACTTACCCTTTGAGTCTCTGATGACTCTAGAGAGTTTTCTGCGCCTCTCCTTCTCCTTCTGATACTTCACGGCAAGCAGTGCATATTTCTTAGCTAGGTTTCCTTCTAGTAGATCACTGATTGAAGGTTCTGCCTTGCTAGACGCGGGAGCTGCTGTGCTGACTGATGCTTTGAAAGCATGGTCGATTTGAGTGTCAACTTCAGCTTGCTGCTTCCTTTGGGGTAGGCCGAACTCGAACTCCTCTGCTTTTAATTCTGAAAAGATATGATCAGGAGAAACAATATCAAGGTCAGAATGTCTCAGCAATGTAGCGAATGGAGTCCAATGTCCGTCCGGCAGTGCTCTCAATATTTTGAGATTTATTTCTCGATTGGAGAATGTCTTCCCAAGCCCGTTGATAGTGTTCATCAGATCCGTAAATCTGACGTTAAGATCTTCAATGGTGTCGCCAGGCATGAGAGACAGTCTCTCCAGCTTCTGAAGTTCCAGCGCCAGTTTGTTTGTCTTGATCTTCTGAGTCCCCCAACTCCGTAGCGCTGGAGCATCCCATAGTTCCTTCGCGGACTTGCAGTCCTGAACTCGTCCGAGATAGGAATCACTCAGGGTGGTCAGTATGACGTTTCTGGCAACCCGGTCTAGATTGTGAAGCTTCTTCTCCTCAGGGGTGAAAAGGCTTCTGTCTTTATGGATCTTCTTCCCGGTCACCATGCCACCTCCTTGTGCTGGATCCTGGGTTTCGACACTATCAATCATAGGAACGATAGGTCCGTCTTCCAGTACCTCTGCCATGCTGTCGTGGAGGGAAGTCAGATGTGCTTCCATTCTGACTCGCCATACCCCGTAGTTCTCTACGAGAACATGGGTACCATCCTGATTCCTGACTTATCAGACATTGTATGATTCCTGACTTATCAGACATTGTAAGCTGTGATATGAATGAAGAATGATATGCAGTGAAAATGTTTTCTGGATCCGTTCAAGTAGACCAGTTTCAGAAAACAAGAGTCTTAGAGAACTCCTGCTCTGATACCAATTGTTGGTCCCGAGATAAACGTTCAGGTGTAGAGGGGGGGGTGAATACACCTGAAAACTTTCTCAACTTAAAATGCGAACAGTCCTTTTCAGGAAGATGTCGTACTGAACAGGTTCAGTAGACCAGATAAGTTGTTCTGAATCGTGTGGCAGAGTGACTGACTTCACTGAGGCCTGCTAGCTGACTTAGGTCAGAATTCAGTACCGTTTAGTAGAGGTTCAGTAAAGTGCGGAAATGTGTAGGCCCAACTCAGTTGAGTTAGAAAACGTTTTTAGGAAATTTGTTTCAGTATATTAGTGCAATCTTTTAAGCTTTGCTGAAAAGCAGTTGAATGATTTGAAAGATATTTTCAGTATGAACAATAATCAATGCAACAGTAAAGAAAACACACAGAACACAAGCGATTTTAAAGTGGTTCGGATCCAACATTCTTACGTCCACTGTCCCGAAAAGATCAGGAGGCTATTTTATTATACTGAGTTAGTCTCAGTCGGTTTGTGCACTGAACAAACACTGGTCTTGAGATTTATACCGAGCAAGTCTCAGTTTACAAGATATCAAAGTCAAGTATTTGACAAACTCTCCAACTAAGAAGGAGTTCATTACAATAAAGAACAGTTCAAGGATGAACTCCTTCGATCTAAGCTATAGATATGGTCTGTTGAGCTTAGGTTAGAGGGAAGGGAACGAGAAAGTGGCTTCTAGAGCGACGAACGGTAAAGTATAAACTCTGGGTTTGTATTCAGTCGCTTGGATACTAGAGGCTTATAGTATGATTCAGCTCGGTTCCCTTTGAGCAAGTATGTCGCCTTTCGCTATGAATAACTCTTTGAAGATCTTGCAGAAAGCTTTAAGTCGATTCTGAGTTGCTCGTAAAATGCTCGTGTGTTCTTGATTTCTAGGTGAGCTTCGATTTGAATTCTTCCCTCTATTTATAGATGAGAGGCATGGAAATATCCGTTGGAGACGATGATCCATCTGTCTCTCTGTTTTGGGTAGCTAACGGCTCTTTCAAAATATGGTGACAGAGTCCTTTCCCTCAATTTCCGGAAAAGTGTTGACTTGCAGCTTTAATCAGAAAGTAGACAGATGGCTGCTTGTCATTGGTCGAGGATGAAGAAAGTAGGTGAGACAAACAGACTTCAAGGCAGATCTGAAGCTGACTTCTCTATACCTCGTATGACTCTGCTGATTTGACTTATAAGATCTCTAACAGTCAGGAGACTGTCTGGCCGTTGCTGAGTCTGATCTATGTTCAATAAATAGCATACTCCTGCTGAGTCTAGCTCTACTGAAGATCAACTCTGAGTTTAGTGAACTGCTCCTGCTGAGTCCAGTTCTACTGACTCCTTTCAGTATGCTACTCCTGCTGAGTCCAGCACTACTGAGTCTTCTTCTCATGGTACTAAGGCTGATAGTCTGCTGAAGAACCAGCAGACAAAACTGAATGTCTGAACCATGTAGCAAGGATGTCTGCTGAGTCTGAAACTCTTAGAGACAGAACAAAATAAATACAACTGAATGTTTCATCAATCAAAGTAGGGTTTTGGGATCATTCAAATCTACTGAGCACTAGGCTACTGAATCATCTCCCAACAGAATCCAACAAGGTGATTAATTGTTTATATGACCTGTGTATGCTTGAATTAAGCTCAGTTCCTGCATAGTGCTCATCTGCTTCTACACAAGCTCTAGGCATGTGTCTTGGAGTTCCATAATAAGGGAAGGTAGAACGCTTTTTATGCATATTATACTTTGTTTGTAGGTTGTTTTAACATATTTTGTGTTAGTTTTATCTGATCTTACTACTCTTGAATGGTCAAAGTGAAGTAGATTTTCTTGATGTACAAATCATTATGTGTTTGGAATACTAAAATGCAGGAGATGAATCATTTTTTATGGCTCAGTCTGAAGCCTATAGTCATCCTCACCGATGTTGAACTGACCAAGGAAGTTTTTGGAAAATATGTTGGAGTTTACTGTTACAATTGTTGGAGTTTACCTTACAATTTTATTCAATAAGATTAAAGTAGGAGTTATTGAGTCAAATATGGTTAGTGGACTAATGGGAGTTTATTGCTAAGTTAGTGGAGTAGTGGGAAATTTATTGATGTTATGTATTGCCTATTTAAAGGTATTTCCTGTGATTAATCCAATCAAGAAATTCTCCCATCTTCTATTCTACAAAAATAACAGTGGTATCTGAGCTTGTTTATAATATCAAGAAGTGAGCAGTAGGCTCTTCGTGGTAGAGGAAAGAGTGGAAGCAATACTCGTGGTCAAGGTCGTGGAAGAGGCCCAGACAGGAGGTAGAGACCATTACAATAATCAACATGAGAATCAAGGAAGAGGAAGAGCACAAGGGGCTCATACAGATAAGTCCAATATTGAATGTTATAGATGCCACAGGTATGGACATTATAAAACAGAATGTTATACAAACTTATCTAAAGCACAAGATGAGGAATCTCATTATGTGAATAATGAGGAAGAAAAAGGTGAAGAGATATCTCTCTTGATGGTTTGTCATGCAAATGAGGAAATAAGAAGAAATATGTGGTATCTTGACACTGCATGCATCAATCATATGAGTGGGGATAAGTTAATTTTCTCTGCTCTTGATGAGTCTTTCAGAGATTATGTAAAGTTTGGTGACAACTCTGGAGTTGCTGTCATGGGGAAAGGAAAGGTAACAGTTCAAACTCATGGAAATTCCACAAAAACTATTTCTAGTGCTCTATTTGTTCCAGAGTTGAAGACCAATCTCATAAGCATTGGTCAATTGCAAGAAAAAGGTTATAAAGTTAATATAAAGCATGGCATTTGCAAAATTCGAGATGTAAACTTGAAATTAATTGCTCGAGTAAAGATGATGGCAAATAGAATGTTTCCTCTCTATCTCGACACTCTTCAACACACTTATTTCTCAACAAAGATGAAGAATGATGGTTGTGGCACTACCGGTATGGAAATCTGAGTTTTGGTCGACTGAGAACATTGTAGCAGATAAATATGGTGATCGGCCTCCCTCAGATTTCAGCCCCTAAAAAATATGTGAAAATTGTGTTGTTGGCAAACAACCGTAATCCTTTTCCGAAAGGAAAATCATGGAGAGCAAAGGAAGTGCTAGAATTGGTTCATTCGGATATATGTGGACCAATTACACCATGCTCTAATGGTGGAAAAAGATGCCTTATCACTTTCATTGATGATTTTAGTCGGAAGACTTGGGTGTATTTTTTGCAAGAAAAAGCTGATACCTTTGGAGCCTTTAAAAGGTTTAAAGCTCTTGTTGAAAAAGAGTTTGGAAATCCAATAGACACTTCGAACAGATCGTGGTGGAGAGTTGATGAGTTGTTTTCGTACCTAGTTATTTTTGGTCAAAAAAATCATCTAAGTGGGCAATCAGAGCACTCACATGGGCGAAATTGTAGGTTTTAAACACTGACGTGGCATGTGACTAAGATGCAAGGTGACACCTGTTTTATGGTGAAAATGCGCGAGAATGTGCTTATTTGGACAAAAATTGGAAGAGGAAGGTTTCTTGATCAAATTAGAGACAGATAAGGAAAGATATGGCTACCATATTTATCCAAATCTCTTTCTTTATCTTGAAGATTTAACCTAACTTGTAGATCAAGATTTGCAGCCCTATATTAAGGGATGGAGAGGCGTTGTTAAAGTCATCGACAAGTCTTATTCTTACGCCCAAACTTCCGTTCCATTTCCCGTTCATCCATTCCGCGTCGTTCAATCATTTCTGTCAAAAATTTCAAGCCGAAGTTCAAGTCCATTCTGTTAGTTTGTTCCAATCGATAGTTGAAGGAGGAGAAACACTTTTAATTTCCAGTTTTAATGCTATTGAAGTTGAAACAATTTAGATTTCCATTTGTTTGTGGAGAGATCGAGACTTCATGATCGGTACTCTTGTTTGGTTTTAATTCAAGTATTTCTGTTTTCGTGTCATTTTGGTTTCGGGTTCTGATATTTATTGTTTAGTAGTTTAATTTTGAGCATGTTAGTTTTAGTGTTACACATGTTTTCGTTTCTGTTCTGCGAAGTGTCTTGCTTGCACAATTAGTACGCCTACAGGAGTAGCTAAGTTTTTAAGAGTCCGGCGAGATGTGAAACACACACATGATAGTACGTGAGGCTTAGGTGCTTATAATTAATCAAAAGGGTTTCGGTTTAGTTCTAGATAATTTAATCTAACTTATAATTTAGGCCTGATCACCTTAGGTTGCCCAGTCTGTAGCTAACTTAGTACTTCCATTGTTTCTCGTGGAATAAGGCTAGAAAAGTACCAAGATTATTCGAAATAGTAATTAGATTAAACTGATAGGAGACTATTAGATGTCCAACATACGAGTAGGATCCTAAATTAGGTTCCCTTAGGTCAATAAAGTTGTCTTGTTATTAAATCTATTGATTGTCCAACAACGTAGGTTGTAACTAGATTATGGAAGTAGTCGTTTCGATGCCCAACAAGGCAGCTACCGATTAAGTAAGTGGGAATGAGGGTCGTGTCAGTTTAATTACGGCGGTCTATAACTAGTTGATTCATATTTAGTGTCGAGGATCAAAAATATGTGTGTGTGGAATATTTTGTTGGAGCTGTCTTTTAATTGCCCAATTAATACGCTTTTATTTCAGTTCAGTTTTTACAATTCTTAGTTTAATTAAAAATCCAAAATTTGCGTGGTTGCTAACCAAACTCAAAGATAAGTAGAATTATGATGATGACTAATCTCTGTTTCGTGTTCGATGCCCTGTAGACTATATTGAAGTTAAATCTCAGCATTTTGAAGGATTTATTTGGTGCGATACAACGATCACCAAGAGTACACCTCACAGGAATTTGCAAATTTTTGTGAAAGCCATGGAATCTAGAGGCAATTGACTACAACATATTCTCCACAGCAAAACGGTATCTGCGAGCGAAATAATCATACAATTATGAATATGGTATGAAGCATGCTCACAAAGAGTGGGGTTCCAAAAAGTTTCTGGCCTGAAGCAGTCCAATGGAGCATTCATGTTCTGAATAGAAGTCCTACTTTTTTTGTTTAGAATATGACACCGGAGGAAGCATGGTGTGGCAAGAAACTTGTTGTTGATCATTTTAAGATTTTTGTTGTATTGCATATGCCCATGTCCTAGATGACAAGAGCAGAAAACTAGATGATAAAGGAGAAAAGTGTATTTTCTTGGGCATTAGTGATAAATCAAAAGCCTATCAATCAAAAGCCTATAAGCTTTACAATCAAACAGCAAGAAGAATGTGGTTAGTCGTGATGTGGTCTTTGATGAAACTGAAACTTGGAATAGCAACGATGAGAAGAAATCTCAGCTAATTCTCACAAACTTTGGTGATGATGGTGAAAAGGAGAAGCTTGTTTTGAATGAGCAGCAAGTATAAACTTATGTAGAAGTTGTTTCTCATGATCAAAACACACCTATAAGGCTTCAACGATATCGGAGAAGGCCTGAGTAGATGGCTGACTATGAAACTGATCAATCTTTCTTATTATGTTCTATTTGCATAATCTGATCCAATTAGCTTTGATGAAACTATGAGAGAGCCAAAATGGTGCAAAGCTATGGACGAAGAAATTGCATCCATATATAGAACGGAATGATACTTGGGAGTTGACCGAATTTCCAAAAGGATGCAAGACAGTTGGAGTGAAGTGGGTTTACAAAACAAAGCTGAACGAGAAAGGTGAAATTGAAAAATACAAATTGCGCTTAGGTGCGAAGGGGTACAAGTAAGAGTTTGGAGTAGACTACAATTAAGTCTATGCTCCCGTTTCTCGACACTATACTATCAGATTGGTGATGGCTTTAGCTGCTCAAAACTCTTGGCAAATTTTTCAAATGGATGTGAGATCGGCTTTTCTTCATAGAGACTTGGAAGAACAGGTATTTGTTGATCAACCTCCTGGCAAGGTGTATAAGTTGAAAAATGCTTTATATGGACTAAAACAAGCTCAATGAGCTTGGTATATCCGCATTGAAGGTTATTTTTCAAGAGAGGGCTTCACCAAATGCCCTTACGAGCACACACTTTTTGTTAAAAGGAGTGATGGAGGAAAGTTTCTCATTGTCTGCATGTATGTTGATGATTTGGTTTTTACCGGCAATGATTGTGCTAAGTTTACAGATTTTAAGAAGTCTATAATGGTTGAATTTGATATGACTGATTTATGACTAATGCACTACTTTCTTAGTATTGGGGTGAAACAATTTGAAGGTGGATATTTTGTTTCCCAAAGAAAATATGTGCAGGAGATGTTGAAGAGGTTTCAAATGAGCAACTGTAATTATATTACTACTCCAACAGAAAAAGGTTTCTTATTTTCGCAAATGATGAAGGAGAGTATGTTGATAGTAAGTTATTCAAGCAGATTGTGGGAAGCTTGATGTATTTAACAGCTACAAGGCCAGATATAATGCATGATATGAGTCTTGTCAGCTGGTTTGTGGAAAGTCCGACGGAGAAGCATCTCTTGGCTGCAAAGCGTATTCTTAGATACTTGAAAGGAACAATGAATTATGGATTGCTCTATAAGAAAAGCGAAAATTCAGATTTGTTTGGCTTTACGGATAGTGATTATGCAGGTGATCCTAGTGATAGGAAAAGCACCTCTGGTTATATTTTTACGTTGGGTTCTTGTGCAGTTTCGTGGTCGACAAAGAAGCAGCCGATTGTCACTTTGTTTACCACAGAAGCTGAATTTGTTGCAGCAACCACTTGTGCTTGCCAAGCTCTTTGGTTAAGAAGAGTTCTTGAATTTGTTTTCTCTCAGCAGGAAGGATAGCCTTTGATTTAATGTGACAACACTTCAACAATCAAGCTGTCAAGAAATCCATTTTTTCATGGGAGTAGCAAACACATTGATGTTAGAAATTATTTTCTGCGAGATCTTGTTGGAGCTGAAGTTATTGATCTTGTTTACTGCAGAAGCAAGGATCAAGTTGCTGATATATTCACCAAAAGTTTAAACATTGAGTCATTTCGTAGACTAAGAAAGTTACTAGGAGTCTGTCCAATAAATGATTTCTTTTAGTTTCTTCTATTAAACTAATTTGTCATTGGTAAAGAATCACACTAGAAAGAAAAACGGGCCAAGCAGAGAAGGATCTAGACATCAGTAAGAATCACACTTAATAAATTCTTAAGTTTGAAATTGTTACGTAATAGTTATAAGATATATTTTCTCTAATTTGATGTCCTGCTAATTTTTCTTGAATTTGTTCTATCAAAATATAATTTTTTGCTTTTTTTAGTGGTATTTTTTGAGTTGTTTTCCAAATTATTCTGGTGATAATGGTGATTTCATCATGCCTAAACCCTCTTAGAGGAACTTTAGTTATGAAGAACTTAAATAAGCTACCGATGATTTTAGTCATAGTAAGTTGGTTTTTTGTTTTGTTTTTTTATGAACAAGTTTGTGGGACATCCTCAAAAACCGTTCTTGAACTGGACAACATGTGTTTTCTTGATGGACAACTTCATAGACTATGTTCTGTTATGTTTCTTGAAGTGGATAGTAGGTTTTTTCTTAGTACTAAAAATAAACCTCTTTCTTTGTGTATGATAGATAAGTTGATTGGGAAAGGAGGGCATGCAGAGGTGTGTCAAGTTGTGGTTGTGAAGAAGATAATGAAGGAGGCAAAGATCAACGAGGACAAAAATTGTGTTTTCCAACTGTGACTGCTTATTTTCTTAGCAAAGGTATGTCATATGTATATGTATTTATATCAAGAAAAAGATTAGACATTAATTCTGCTGGTGTTGGAAGAATTTTAAGCATTCTTACATACTGGAGTGTATCCATAATCAGTTGCGTGAGTGACTTGGCTAGAAGGGTATGAGTTTGTCATACTTCTTATTGTTGGAATGCGTTCACATTACTTTTCATTGAGATTATAAATTTAATCTTAAGCTGGATAAAAAAAAAAAGCAGAGGACTTAGCTATTTTTTTAATTCCCTTTGAAACTTGTTTTATCTTCTTTTTTGGAATCATAATCTTGGTCTTATTTGCTTCTCATTGGTTTATGTAGACATACACGAAGCATAATTATTGAAGCTATATAACCTTGATACATTGACTAAACTTTCGTTAAGTACATTTAAACCTCGATAAAGTAAAATTCGATAAAATAATAATCTCGCTAAGATAATAATTTCTTCCGGTCCCAAAATGAGTCAATGCACTAAAATAATGTTCGATAAAGTAATAATGAATATTTTTTCTCGGTCTCCCAAGGTTATTACTTTATCGATGTTTAACTGTATTAAGGCTGGAGATTAAGTCAATTAGTCAAACATAGACTCAACTAATGGGTATTATTTTTGTGGGAAATAAGCATGCTAGTTCAACTATTAATTTCCAAAATTTGTTGTTATCTTTAATCTCTAGGCTCTATTTTTTTTTTTTTTTTTTTTTTTTTTTTTTTTTAATCTCTAGGCTCTATTCTTATTCTATGTATTGAAGGAGGTGTGATTTCTTGAGGATAAAGGACAGAGTCCAAAGATCGATCAAGGGAAGAAGGCTTCTGGAGAAAGTTAAGATTTTTAAATATGTTTAGATTATTTCTCAATGTTGGTTTGTTGCTCTTTTTCTTGAACTTTAAGAATAAACTTTCTACTCTTTTTTTTTTTATGTGCAATAAATCTATGGATAAGGATACTCAGCCAACGAGAATTGTCTCTCCGCTTAGATTACATAGTAAGTTTTCTATATAGCATATTTTGAATCAAATGGATTTTTTTTTCCTTTTCAAATTTTAGTATGTTTTTCCTTTTCCAATTGTATAGCTCGAGGATGATTCAAAACCAATGTCAGTTTAAACATATGACACAAAATCTTAGCATTTTGGGGAACACAGTGCATATTAGACAACCATCACGAAGAACTATATCAAGGTCTCAACTTAAAGCTGCAAAGAGATCCAAGGCTAGAAAGCGGGATTATGTGTATTGGTGTTTTTTCCAGTCTGATTTGATTTTGTTTGGCACACTTTATTCTATCTTATCATGACTTGACACTGAATTTATAAGTTAAAAAAACTACATGTTGTGATGACAGGAATATATTTATTGAGACTGTGTTCGCTCAAATGTTATTTTTGTAAATAACAGTAATTTAATTATCAATACTTCAAATTTTAATGATTGCCGACCTAAAATAACATTAAAAAGTTAAAAACACAAAAAAAATATATAATTAGATTAATAATGATATAATAAAAAAATAAAGAAGAATCACAAAAATACAATCAAATACGAGCAAAATTAATAATTCAAGATTTTTATCAAAAGAAATTTAATAAAAGAAGTTAGATATAAAATATAATTTATAAGATATAAATATTATTTTTATCAAATGGGTTAAAATTGGACTTGATTAACATAACAGATTAAATATAATATAAATATCAAGACTATAATTGATAATTCACAATATAGTTAGGGATGACAATTTTGCGGGTCGGGCCCGGGTATCATTGGACCCGAACCCGCCCCGAGCCTTAAAAACTGGACCCGGACCCGCTCCGTGGACCCGCACGGGTCCAGAATTTAGGACCCGGCCCCGGACCCGTACGGGGCGGGTCTACCCGCCCCGGACCTGTGCGGACCCGCAAATATTTTAGATATTAATAAATTTAAAATTATGTTCCCATAAGGATTCAAACCCAGGTCATCTGAAAATATACAAACACTCTTGACCACTAGACCAACAACTTATTTGTTAAATTTAGACAAACATAAAATATACTCCCTCCGTCCCAATTTAAATGTCCCTTATACCATTTTTGGGTGTCCCAATTTAAATGTCCACTTTCCCTTTTTGGCAAATTTTAACACACAAAATTTTTGTAGGACCCACACCTTTTTAAATCTCTACTCACATCCACCAACTCTCCTTAATCCCCGTGCAAAAAGGCAAGGGGACATTTAAATTGGGACGGAGGGAGTATATAATTTTAAACTGATATTTTATTAATTTTAATTTAAAACATAAATAAAAATGTAGTAACTTTAATCAAATATAATGATTGTAGTAAGCATGACTAATATTTCATGTGAAAAATAAAAATAAAACACAAAAAAAAATCATCTTTCAAATATATTTTGTAGCTTTTATTCATCATATTTCTTTAATTTTTTTAAATATACTTTCATATGTTATGATTCTTATTAAAGTACTATTACACATCAAATATATAAAATGAAAATAACGATAAAAAGGCGAAAATAACGAAAATCATTTTTCAAATATATATTTTGTTTTTTTTATTCATCGTCTTTCTTTAACTTTTTCAAATATATTTTCATATATTATGATTCTTATCAATTGCTTATGATTCTTATCAATTGCTTGTGCATATGTTATAATTCTTATCAATTTATAACTGATTATAATTCTTATCAATTTATAACTGAAGTTCATAAATAATAAAATAAGAGTATAATTTTTCACCTGTATCAACAATTTTCTTACATGAACAAATATAAATTTTGTTGCTTTTATTCATCATCTTTCTTTAATTTTTCAGACATACTTTCAAATCTTATGATTCTTACGAACTTATGAATTGCCTATGCATATGTTATGATTCCAAACTCCAATTGTTCATTAGTCATGAAAAAAATTCGATTGTGAACTTGTAATTGTTCATTAATACTTATTTGTAACACAAAAAACGTTAATTTCATTTTCGAAATACATGTTCATGATTACAATTTTGAATATAAAATACTGAAATCTAGAAAGTTAATATTAATAATATTTATATTTTCTAAGCTAATTTTTTGTTAGATGTATTTTCACTTGTTATAAAAAGTTTTTAATTGTATTTGTTCATTTACATGATTGTATTTACACATATAATCCATTTCAATTAAAGAATAGAAATAAAAAATTGCATTTTAAACATATATATTTTAAAAATACTTATTTTATGATATAAAAAATGTTAATTTTATTTTCGAAATACATACTCGTGAGTCGTGATTACAATTTTGAATATAGTATATTGAAGTTTAGAAAAGTAAATATTTACATATTATAAGCTAATTATGTTAGATGTATTAATTTAGTATATTATATTTTTATATATTAATATCACTATATATGTGGAAGAATAATGTGTGTATTAGTTTAACTGGAAAGTCTGGAATAAGTTCATATACAAAAGTTATTGATGCGGATTCGAATCCCGCATCGCGTGCGGGTCCAGGGCGGGTCTAACGGTTCCGGGTCTTTTTGCCATCCCTAAATATAGTGTCAAAATTGGGCTTCAACCAATATAAATGGCTAAAAATGAAATTCTTAATGTTGTAGACTTTTTTTTAATTAGCGCGTGTACACCTCCCAATGGACTAAAATTAAAAAATTTGATCGAAATTTTAAAATAAGGCCAAAATTAGATTGGACCGAAAAATATATAAAGAGCCAAAATCGAAAAGCTGACAACGTAAATGGCAATTTTGATTTTTTTTCCCCAAATCCTTTCACGAACTATTGTCTTTTGATTGTGACAGATGTGTGGCTTTATCTAGAAATATTACGAGCGATTCGATTTCAAGAACTGCATTAGGAAGTAGTTTTCGAGAAGGAGAAGAATTTATGAGCTTCAAACATAGCAAGGTGGACATGTCAATTCTTTGCAATCTGTATACATTCCCGGATCAAGATTTCTACCAACCGAATAAGAGGATGAAGGAGACTGGGAGAGAAATTTAGACAATAATCCGAGGTCTCATAAGTCAAAAGGATCAAAGCAATGGAAGATGGAGACTTGTTAGGCATATTTTTGGAGACTAATTCAAAGAAATTGAGGAAGAAGGGAGGATGAGTATTGATGAATTAGTTGAAGAATGCCAACTGTTCTACTTTGATGGACAAGAAACCGCTTCTGCATTGCGTGTTTGGGCCTTGGTTTCATTGAGTAAATAGCAAGATTGGCAAATTAGATAGAGCAAGGGAAGAAGTTCTTCATATTTTCCGAAACGAAAAATCCAACGTCGAAGGACTAACTCAACTTAAAATAGTAAGTATGTTCTGATTGATAGTCGAAATTGAAATGCACTATAATGAATTATTACTATGATTTTGTATGATGTTTTGAAGTGAATGAAGAAGCAAAATTAGGGCAATTCAACTTGCCGGCCGGAATTCGCCTCTCTTTGCCGATCATCTTACTCCATCACAATCGTGAAATTTGGGGGGACGATGCATTGGAATTCAATCCGCAGAGATTCAACGACGGATTATCGAAGGCGATGAAGAAGCAAGGATTGTTCTTCCCCTTCGGTAACGGGCCTCGGATCTGCATCGGACAGAATTTCGCCATGGCGGTGGCGATGATGCTGCTGCGCTTCTCCTTCGAGCTTCCGCCGTCGCAAATGGATGCTCCGATCGCCACCGTCACTAATCGGCCGCAGTACGGAGCTCACTTGCTTCTGCGCAAACCCTAATACGGCTTCGTCGTCGTTGCGTATTGTATTTCTCAAGTATGGAAGTCTGTACTCAAATCCATGTTAGAAATATGAATAAAATAACGAATCAACAGTTCAGTTAATCTAGAATTAGACAAGTGATTGATTATTACGTAAAAGATGACCATGGATTTGCCGTGTCCACCACGAAAATGCAAATCACTTGCTCTGCTCTGCTCCACTGCCACGAGGTTCATCCGCAAAACTAAACCACCTTAAAAAACCCTTTTTTCATCTCTGGGTTAAAAGATTTTCTTGGTTACCTGTTTTTGTCCGTTTTTCTTCAAAGTTCTAGAAAGTGAGGAAGCAGCATTATATAGAGAGGAGAGTGGGAGCTCCGAAGATGTAGAGAGGAACAAAAATGGAAAGTGTGTATCAAATTCTCGCTTCTACTTTGTTATTGTGTCGTTGATATGTTCTTGGAAATTACTGAACTGGGTGTATATGAAGCCGAAGAGACTGGAGAAGGCGCTGAGGAAGCAGGGGTTTAAGGGTAATCCCTACAAATTGCTTCATGGTGATATGAAGGAAATGAAGCAGACATTGATGCCAGCCAGATCCAAGCCTATTGGTTTTGATGACGATATAAACGCTAGAGTCGCGCTCTATTTCATCCAAACTATTCACAAATATGGTATATGGTTTTCTACTTGTAGCTTTTTTCACAAGTAGTCTTGCTATGCTTGGATGATTAGTCTCAGTTTTTTTAATTGTGATTTGTTTTAGGAAAAGAGTCATTTGTTTGGTTAGGACCAAAGCCTTCGGTTATCCTGACTGATCCTATCCTAATTAAGGAGGTGATGACTAAGAATAATCTGTACCTAAGGCCGCCGATCAGGAATCCGATGGCAAAGCTGATTGTGGTCGGACTTCTAGGCTATGATAAAGAGAAATGGCCCAAGCACAGGAAAATTGTTAACCCTGCTTTCCATCTTGAGAAATTGAAGGTTTTCTGCTGCAAAATCTTGTTTTTAGTAAATTCATACATGAAGATTTCATTATATGAATTTGGGTGCAGCTTATGATTCCAGCCTTCTGTGTGAGTTGTGATGAAGTTATGCAAGAATGGGAAAGGGGTCTTTCTTCGGAGGGATCGTGTGAGGTGGATGTGTGGCCTCATCTGCAGAGTATAACTGCAGATGCTATATCAAGAACTGCATTTGGTAGCAACTACAAAGAAGGGAGGAGAGTATTCGAACTTCAGAGAGAACACGCTGAATACGCTTTTCAGGCTATGCGCTCCGTATACATCCCGGGATGGAGGTAACTAATATGCATGAAATCATGTAGTTCTAAAATTACTGTAGACTAAGCTTGCTTTGTGACAACTGTGGTAGATTTGTACCGACCAAAAGGAGCTTGAGAATCAAATAAATTGGAAGAGAAGTTCAGTCATCAATCCGAGGTCTGAATAGCAAAAGGATGCATACAAGCAGAGCAGGTGAAGGTAGTCATGAGGACTTATTAGGCATATTGTTGGAGTCCAATGTGCAAATAATCAACGAAGACGGTAAGAAGAGCTCCGGTGTGAGCATTGATGAAGTAGTGGAGGAGTGCAAACTTTTCTACTTTGCCGGGCATGAAACCACCTCGGTGCTGCTTGTTTGGACATTGATTTTACTCGGTAGATTCCCAGAATGGCAAGTAAGAGCCAGAGAAGAGATTCTGCATGTTTTGGTAACAGAACACCATTGTAAGTTAACTGTAAACTTTTAACTGAAATTACCTTAATGAAATTTGTAACAAAAAATGGCACAATCTTGATTTCAGGTGACGGTGATTCTGTATGAGGTGTTGAGGTTGTACACACCGGTGATGACTGTAACCCGGATAGTGAGCGAAGAAGCCAAGTTAGGGAAGTTCACCATACCGGCCGGAGTTGAGCTAGCACTGCCAGCAATTATACTTCATCATGATCCCAAGATTTGTGGGGAAGATGCGAAGGAATTCAATCCGGAGAGATTTAGTGAAAGAGTGGCCAAGGCACAGAAGGGTCCCGGTATATTCTTCCCGTTCGGGTGGGGACCTGAACATGTATTGCTCAAGTGTTTGCAGTGCTGGAGGCAAAAGCTGTGCTGGCTTTGTTTCTGAGAAGCGTCTCCTTCGAGCTTTCGCCTTCGTATACGCATGCTCCGGTCAGTCTGATGACTACTAAACCTCAGCACGGTGCTCACTTAATCCTTCACAAGCTCTACATGTGACATAGTTTGGGTTTGGTGAAAGTGGAAGTAAAAATCTGTGTAGTAATGATGCTTGTATCACAGTTGCTGTATTTGATTTAGTAGTGTGGTGCCAAATGAAATAAATATTGAATGTGTCATGTTGTTTCGAAAGATAGAGTGATCTTTAATCCTCATCTCAGAAAAACGAGAAAAATTCAATTTTCGTCTCGTGATGTTGCCATAAATCGATTTTGGTCTGTAATGATGTTTCAATTTTTGTATCATAATTCTACAAACTAACCATTTTTCCTTGCGCTTGAGAGTAAGATATACTCGCCGTTTTACGTTGCAAAAGATAATTCCAACCACTTGCGAAGCAAAATCAAAGAAAATCATTTTTTGTCTTATAATGTTGTCTATTCATTAATTTTGGTCCTATAATTAATTAATTTTGGTTCTATAATTATGGATTTTAATCTTGTAATATGTTTATAATTAATAAATAATACCAGTCATGTAATGTGATATTAGTTCATTTTTATCCATTTCAAACCACTACGTAGTTTTTAAATTTTATACTTTATGTTATTAGTGAAATTAATTATATTTTTTTAATTTTATAAAGTGGTTTAAATCTAATACGAGAACTTTATCACAAAACGGACCGAAAATGAAAATATATCACTATATATGTCACTAATAACATACTAACATAAAACAGTAAAATCTGCAACTTTTTCTACTATCAATATATGTCATACATGCATGCTCCTCTCGTCTTGCTTCTGCACGAACTCTAGTCTAGCGGCGTCCGCCGTTGAAATCTTGTACTCCAGCTTGCAACTTTTTCTACTTGTAATAATGTGAATGTCTTTTTCCTTATTTTCTCCGAGAGTAATCAGCTAAATTGGACTTTTTCTTACATTATTACGTAAGAGATGACCTTGGATTTTGTCCGTCCACCAAGAAAACTCCGAATCACATTGCATTTCGTGTCCCTTTATCCCAACCTACCTTACTATACTAAGTGGCAATTGCTATATATCTTTAGAGAGAAAGAGAGAGCTCAGAAGATATGGGCTTCAAATTTTGATGATAAAGCTCTAGAACAAAAAAAATGGAAGTTGTGTATCAAATTCTTGCTTCTGGGTTGGCTTTTGTGGTGTTGGTATACGCATGGAAAATTGTGAATTCGGTATACATCAACCCCAAGAGGCTGGAGAGCGCCTTGAAGAAGCAGGGGTTTAAGGGCAATCCGTACAAATTGGTGTATTGTGATTTGAAGGAGATGACCAAGCTGGCGATGGAGGCCAGATCCCAGCCCATCAATCTTGATGATGATATCAAGCCCAACGGTTAACGAATATGGTATGTTGGGTTTCTACTTCCATAATTTTAAAATCTTGGTTGATGATTAGTTGAGGGTTTGGTGTTGTGTTGATGATCGTGATGATGAACTTGCCAAAAAAAAATCAAGTCTTGTGGATTGATTGGATGAAAGTAAGTGTGAAATTGCTTTGTCCCTTATCCCATATGTGTTCATATAATGGTAAGATATGTTGAATTAAGACAACAAGATGCAGAATCGAACTGATGTTTTGTTCTTTTCTTAGGGAAGGAGTCATTTGTTTGGTTAGGGCCTAGGCCTCAGGTTATCCTGACTGATCCCGAGCTAGTTAAGGAGGTGCTAACCAAGAGTAATCTGTACCTGAAGCCGAAGAACAGGAATCCGATTACGAGGTTGATTGCACAAGGAGTTGTGAGCTATGAGAAGGAGAAATGGGCCAAGCATAGGAAGATCATCAACCCTGCTTTCCATCTTGAGAAATTGAAGGTTTTCTGCTGCAGAATCTTGTTTTATCTGCTCTCATAATATGAATATACTGAGATAAGTTTGTTTTTCGCAGCTCATGATTCCGGCTTTCTGTTTGAGTTGTGAGGAAGTTATGCAGAAATGGGAAAAGGGTCTTTCTCCCGAAGGGTCGTGTGAGGTGGACGTATGGCCTTATCTGCAAAATATAACTGCAGATGCGATATCAAGAACTGCATTCGGTAGCAACTACCAAGAAGGGAGAAGGATATTTGAACTCCAGAAAGAACAGATTGAGTTCATCATGCAGGCTATCCGCTCTATATATATCCCAGGATGGAGGTAATAAGTAATAACATATACGAATCACAAAAGCTAAATTTCTATAGTGCAAAACACAAGTTAGTTCTAATTGATAGACTTACCTTTATAAGATTGTGAAGCTTACAATTCTGTTGTGTGGCCCCTTCAGATTTGTGCCCATGAAAAGGAACCGGAGAATGAAAGAAATCGAAAGAGAAGTTCAGTCATCAATTCGAGGACTCATTAGCAAAAGAGTCAATGCAAGCAAAGCAGGTGGTGGTAGTCATGGCGACTTATTAGGCATATTGTTGGAGTCCAATTTCCAAGAAATCAAGGAAGGTGGTAAGAAGAGCTCCGGAATGACCATTGAAGAAGTTGTAGAGGAGTGCAAGCTGTTCTACTTTGCTGGGCAGGAGACCACCTCGGTGCTCCTTGTTTGGACATTGATTTTACTAAGTAGATATCCGGAGTGGCAATTTAGAGCCAGAGAAGAGATTCTGCATGTCTTTGCTAACCTAACACCGGATTTTGAAGGCTTAAACCAGCTCAAGATTGTGAGTTTTTTTATAATATGACATATTATGAACTTCTCTTATTGAGAGTACTTATTTTCGCAACCTTGATCATAGGTGACAATGATTTTCTATGAGGTGTTGAGGTTATATCCACCAGTAATAGATCTTGGCAGAAGAGTTAGTGAAGAAACCAAGTTAGGGAAATACACCTTACCAGAGGGAGTTCAGCTATCACTACCAACTCTCTTACTTCATCATGATCCGAAGATTTGGGGGGACGATGCTATGGAGTTCAATCCACAGAGATTCAGTGAAGGAGTGGCAAAGGCACAAAAGGGACCGGGTATATTCTTCCCATTAGGGTGGGGACCTCGGATCTGCGTTGGACAAATGTTTGCAATGCTGGAAGCAAAAGCTGTGCTGGCTTTGCTTCTGAGAAGCTTCTCCTTCGAGCTTTCGCCTTCGTATACACATGCTCCGGTCAGTAATTTAACTACTCAACCTCAGCATGGTGCTCACTTAATCATTCGCAAGCTCTAGAATCGACTTCTGAGAAAGACTAGTGTTGAAGTTAGTAGTGATACTTTTATATATATCACAGTTTCTTGTATTGAATAAGTTGGCTGATGGATTAGTAAAATTTACAACTTTTTTCTTCTTTCTTTGTATTATCTAATTGTCTCTTTTCTTTC
The DNA here is from genome assembly GCA_028984105.1 of Lavandula angustifolia. Classification (NCBI taxonomy): domain Eukaryota; kingdom Viridiplantae; phylum Streptophyta; class Magnoliopsida; order Lamiales; family Lamiaceae; genus Lavandula; species Lavandula angustifolia. The sequence goes on along the minus strand of CM054802.1, from coordinate 15,596,895 downwards.
CTTTTTGGTTCTTATTTTTCCAAAGATTTTCTTTTGGATCATTACGTAAGAGACCATCTTTGGTTTTGTCAGTTCCCTTGAAAATCAAAACCAGACGCACCAACTTTCCTCAATAGTCAGAAAAGCATTTTGTAGTGTATTTATATATATATATGGAAGAGTGAGAGATCGGAAGATATAGGCTTTTCAAACTGAGAATAGAGCTCTAGAACAAGAAATGGAAGTTGTGAATCAGATGCTTCTGCTTTGGCCTTTGTGGTGTTGGTATGCGCATGGAAAATAGTGAATTCGGTATACGTCAAGCCGAAGAGGCTGGAGAAAGCTCTGAGGAAGCAGGGGTTTAAGGGGAATCCATCCAAGTTGGTGTATGGTGACTTGAAGGAGCTGACGCAGTGGGCGATGCAAGCAAAGGCCAAACCCATCGATCTTGATGATGATATCAAAGCCCAGAGTTGCATCCACTTTCATTTCATCCAAACTGCTCAAAAGTATGGTATGTTGTTTTTATACTTGCTTAAAAGAGTTATCTTTTTAAAATCTTGGATAATTAGTTGAAGGTTTGATTGATCTCTTTGATGCTAATGTTCCAATATGTAGAAAACAAAATCAATACTCAAATTGCTTTCTTCAGAATTTGATTGAACAAGTTTTCCATATATATATATATATATATATGTTCATACTATGCTAAGTTATCTTGATTAAGGTAACAAGATGCAGCATCAAACTGATCTTTTCTTGTTTTCATAGGAAAGGAGTCATTTGTTTGGTTGGGACCGAGGCCTAAGGTTATTTGTTTAGGAGTCATTTGTTTGGTTAGGACCGATCCCGACCTAGGTAAAGAGGTGCTGACCAAGAGTAATCTGTACCTCAAGCCGCTGACCAGGAATCCATTAACGAAGCTGCTTGGACTAGGCGTTGCAAACTATGACAAAGTTAAATGGTCCAAGCACAGGAAGATCATCAACCCTGCTTTCCATCTTGAGAAATTGAAGGTTTTCTGTTGCAGAATCTTGTTTGATCTGCTCTTATTAGTAGTAAACCTGAAGATTGTATTGTATAAATGTGCTGAGATTAGTTTGTTTGTCTGTTACTACTGTTCGGATGCATGCAGCTTATGATTCCGGCCTTCTGTTTGAGTTGTGATGAAGTTTTGAAAGAGTGGGAAAAGAGTCTTTCTTCCGAGGGATCGTGTGAGGTGGATGTATGACCTTATCTGCAAAGTATAACCGCAGATGCGATATCAAGAACTGCTTTTGCTAGCAACTACCAAGAATGGAGAAAGATATTTGAACTTCAGAGAGAACAGCTTGAACACGTCTTGCAAGCTGTGCGCTCTGTGTATATCCCGGGATGTAGGTAATAACTAACAGACTTATCTTCACAATAAGCTTGTTTTGTGACACATTTTCTCAATGTGGTAGATTTGTGCCCACCAAAAGAAACCGGAGAATGAAAGAAATTGGAAGAGAAGTTCAGTCGTTAGTTCGAGGTCTGATTAGTAAAAGGGTCGATGCAAGAGTGGCAGGTGAAGGTAGTTATGAGGACTTATTAGGCATACTGTTGGAGTCCAATTTGCAAGAAATCAAGGAAGGTGGTGGTAAGAAGAGCTCCGGGATGACGATTGATGAAGTAGTAGAGGAGTGCAAGCTGTTCTACTTTGCTGGGCAGGAGACCACCTCAGTGCTACTTGTTTGGACATTGATTTTACTGAGTAGATATCCGGAGTGGCAAATAAGAGCCAGAGAAGAGATTTTACACCTCTTAGGTAACCAAAAACCAGATTTTGAAGGCTTAAACCAGCTCAAGATTGTAAGTAGTGTATAACATACTCCACTCCATTAGTCCATTTTCCTTTTTTATGACTACTTTACACACAACAAACAACTTTCTTAACTGGAAAAAAAAAAGGAAAAAAAAGAAGGGAAGAGGAGGAGAAACATTTTATGAACTTCTGCTATTGAAAAGTACTTACTTTCACAAATTCTTGATAACAGGTGAATGATTTTCTACGAGGTCTTGAGGTTATATCCACCAGTAGCATTTCTTGGCAGAAGAGTTAGTGAAGAAACCAAGTTAGGGAAATACACCTTACCAGAGGGAGTTCAGCTATCACTGCCAACTGTCATACTTCATCACGATCCGAAGATTTGGGGGGATGATGCTACGGAGTTCAATCCACAGAGATTCAGCGAAAGAGTGGCGAAAGCGCAGAAGGGTCCAGGTATATTCTTCCCATTCGGGTGGGGACCTCGGATATGTGTAGGACAAGTGTTTGCAATGCTGGAGGCAAAAGCTGTGCTGGCTTTGCTTCTCCTTTGAGCTTTCGCCTTCATACACGCATGCTCCGGTCAATATGATTACTACTCAACCTCAGCATGGTGCTCACTTAATCCTGCACAAGCTCTATATTTTTACTGCTCTATGGCTCTGTTTATATGTATCTGTATTTTGCTGCAGTATGCTGAGAATCAATTAGTGATACTTATGATCACAGTTCTTGCATTTGATGCAGTGTAAATTACTGTTATTGTATGTTCCAAATCTGTCATTACATGAAGGAACATAGATCGCAAGAAGTCACTTGTGAGGCTGGAGGGTTCAGACATTATACTATGTTGAAGTTAACTAATTAGTTAATGATTCTTCATTTGCAGACAAGATTATGGAGATAATTTGTGGGCATTTGTGCTTCAAATGAAAAAAAAAATACTCAATCCGTTCCAATAAATATGACCTGCTTCCCCATTTTGAGTTGTTCTATTAAAGTTGATTTGTTCGCTCCCGATATAAAATAACACTCTAATACTATTTAATGATCCTATTAATTTTACACATAATAATAAATAAATAAAAAATTTATTTCACTAAAATCAAACAAGCCATATTTATTAGGACGGAGTATCTGGTTTGTTGGTATGTCACGTCTTGGTACCTGTATGTTTGTGTAGACAGAGAGAATATCATGTATATTATATTTGAAGTAGGTTATCCTGCCGCACAAGAAGCAGAACAAAACAGAAAAGAACAGAACAAATTTCGCTCTCTCTCCATTATTCATTACCGAATCCAAATTAACACCATTTCTTCAGTTTCCAATCTCATTTCCTTCAAGAAAATCGAGGCCGGTTACAGTGAAATGTGACGGTGATCTAAAGATCAGCAAGAATGGCGGATTATTTGTTGGAAGAAATCATAATCAACATTCTCCAAAGACTGCCGGTGAAAACCCTCCTCCGCTGCACCGCCGTCTCCAAATCATGGTACTCCCTCATCAACAGTCCTCATTTCATCTCATCCCACTTGAGATTTTCATCATCTTGCAAAAAGAGCGCTCCTTTACTTCTGCTCAGACGTTGCATCACGAATTCTGAGCACTATGAATTGCATTCCGACACTAAATCATTTCCTCTTTATGCAACGTTTGAATTCCCATTCAAAAGCATGAACTCTTTCTTTACAATTTTGGGTAGTTGTAATGGATTGTTGTGCCTCTCCGATGATCGAGTTTATTTCATGAACATCATTATTCTGTGGAACCCATGTATCAAGAAGTCTGTTCTTCTTCCAAAAGCGAAAATGATTTACAATTCATACAGTTCTTTCACGCAATGCCTCGGATTCGGGTTCGATCGTGTTGGTAATGACTACAAGGTTGTAAGAATAGCTTATATAGATCCTGTTAGTCATCCCCAAATCGAGGTTTACAAGGTGAGCAGTGGTTTGTGGCAAGATATGAGCCACTTGGGACTTGAACACGTTGTGTATAATCGCCCTCGCCAAGTATATCTCAATGGGGCTTCACATTGGATTGCTAGATGCGTAGATTCACGTGATTTGATTCTGTTATTTGATATGTCTCGCGAGGTTTTTAGGACGATTATGCTGCCTATTCATCTTGTGAGTGATCCGTCGACAAGTCATGAATTAGCTGTGAGTAGGGACTCTCTTGCTATAATTCTTTTGGGAGGAGAGTCTCCGTGTTGTGTGTGGGTGATGGGAGAGTACGGGGTTGAGAAATCTTGGACTAAGAAGTTTTGCTTCGATTTGAACAACGTTGGGAGTGGATTTGTAAGGCCACTGTGGATCAGAAAAGAAGGTGGAGTCGTGGGTGTTAGGAAGGAGGATGGTTGCTTAGTTTGTTATGATGAGGAAGGTAAAGAAGTTGAGGATCTTGGAGTTGGTGGCTTGGGATCAGATCCGTATCAACGCGCTCTCCATGTGGATAGTTACACAAGCAGTTTGGTTCTTTTGGAGAAGGGTAGGTCTGTCTCTGATGCTGATACCAGAAAGAGTTTACCAGTACTGAGGACCGATGATCGCGTTGGGAAGTGTTTGATATCATAATCTTCAAGTATGGTGAAGACAGTAATGTGTGTGAATCAATTTCAAGAACCTTATGTAGAGAGAAGGATGCTGCTGCAAAGGGCTAATGAAGATCAGCCCATGGATTAGTATTTACCATTTTGACTGAAAATTGTTGGCCTAGTTTCATTTGTTTTGATGAATATTAGTACTTGTTGTGGATGAGATTGAGTTCAAGGTTCTTTTACTTGGTTCGTTATTTAAATACTTATTAAGTGGCAAAAACGGGTTAATTACTTAGGTGATTTGCACCCTTTATTAAGGTGCAGTCAGCCCCCTTATAGCTTACACTAACGTACTATTTACCTCCCTATTATTTCACGCAGATGCAAATCCCTCCCTATGATTCCGCGCAAGTGTATCGAACCTCTTTATGGTTTGCAAAGAAGTGCAATCTACTCCTAAAATACATGTATTCAGTCTCTTGTGGTTTAAAAGATTTTATCTTAATATTTATGATGCTATCTTAGTATAGTACATTGTATGTTTAAGGTATTTTTGTCTTTACAGGTCAGAAATTGAAAGAAATAACACGCAGGGAATATTGTGCAACGAAATAAAAACTACGGGAGATATATTGCACATTTTTAAACCAAATGGATAATTCGTAATTGCACATTTTCGAAATCGGGTAACTTGCACCTAGCTAGTCAAAAACATCTATCTCTAAATGAAGATCTACAGGTTGAATATCTACTTCTAACACCAATTAGAAAAACAAATTAACTCTGCAAAATGTCAAGGGTGATTTGGTTCAAATCGAATGATTTTGTTGGACTCTAATGTAAATGTATTAACAAAAAAAGAGACATAATAAAGAGGAGAAAACACCGACGACGTGGCCTCATCTCCGCTCTGCTGCTAAACCTCACATTCTATCCACAAACTCAACACTCTTGTCGTCTTCCATCACAAAATCATCCTATCATTTCTTGATTCCCCGCCAACCATCGTCACCTCTGTTCTTCAAGCTTTAACAAATACAGAGGGGCAAGATCAAATCTTTATGGGTTTTTCATCGCTTCCTGAAGTTTGAAATCGAGTTGCAGAAATGGGTGCACTCTCCGTGCAAGCCCATCTCATCAAGACTCAATCTTTTTGCTCTTCCAACCGCTCCCCTTCTTCCTACACCTCCCATTCACAGGTATCAAGCCTTTATTATACATTCTTGATTTTCAATTTACATATTTTGAATCATCTTGACTGAAGCTTATTATCACATTATCCGCAGAGCCCATTTTTCAGAGGTCAGTTACACATTAAACACTTTGTCAAACTCAACCGATCTCATCCCACCAAGAGTCGCGCCGGTAATTCTTTTGGGTTCAATTCAATCTACTTTTTTCTTGAGATTTGGCTAACAAATTGCGGGAATGGTTTGAATTTTGATGATTGGTTCGAAGGAGTTGTAATTTCGCCGAGATGCGTCTTCCCACTGACTGAAGAGAACGTCGAGAAGGTTCTAGAAGAAGTCCGGCCAGGGCTAATGGCCGACGGAGGAAACGTACTTCTCCACGAAATAGACGGTCTTGTCGTAATCCTCAAGCTCCAAGGTGCTTGCGGCTCATGCCCGAGCTCAACGATGACGCTCAAAATGGGAATCGAAACTCGCCTCCGGGACAAGATCCCAGAAATCGAATCGGTCGAGCAGATCGTGGATACAGAAACCGGCCTCGAGCTGAACGAGGAGAATGTGGAGAAGGTTAGAGAAGATTTTCTTACTTTTGTGAAGAAGAAAGATTAATGAAGAAATTTGTTTTTGCAGATTTTGTCGGAGATTAGGCCTTACTTAGCGGGAACGGGTGGCGGAGAATTGGAGCTTGTTCGGATTGAGGATTACGTTGTAAGAGTTAGGCTTGCCGGACCGGCGGCCGGCGTGATGACGGTGCGTGTAGCGTTGACGCAGAAGTTGAGGGAGAAGATACCGGTTATTTCAGCAGTTCAGTTGGTAGAGTAGGAGTTTGTAAGAAAACAAGAATTAATGATACTAAATTCAAGATTTGTATTTACAGTACTTACATAGTGTTTTCTTGCTCTAAATAGTACTTAAAATACTACTAAAAAACAACTCATAATTAAGCTAAAATTGGAGGCTAATTGTGTTTTTCCATCCAATATTGAAAAACTCAGATCCTCAATCTAACAAAAAGCAAGAAAACTGATGTAATGGATATTAGTGTCGATTTTATAATAATAATAACAAAAATTAAGGAAAAGCTAATTTTACCAAATCGTAGAATGGTAGCATCAGACCCATCTCAAATCTCCCGCCTCCTCAAAGCATGCGTCGAAAAGCGTTCTCTTTCGGTAGCCCAGCAGCTCCACTCGATCATTACCACCAACGGCTGGTCAAACATCAAGTTTTTATCAAACCACCTCGTGAATTCCTACGTTAAATTATGCAGATTGGGGACTGTTCTCAAGGTGTTCGACAAAATGCCTGAGAGAAATGTGATGTCCTATAACATCGTGATAGGAGGGTACATACAGAATGGGGAAATGGGTAAGGCTGTTGTGGTTTTTAAGGAGATGGATGAGAGGAACTCGGCGACGTGGAACGCGGTTATAACCGGGATGATCAAGAATGAGATGAACGAGGAGGGGTTGAGACTGTGCTGAAATGCATACGTGTGGATTCGCATCCGACGCGTATACGTTAGGGAGTGTGTTGAGAGGATGTGCAGGATTGAAGGATTTGATCAAGGGGAAGCAAGTGCATGGTTATGGTGTAAGATTAGGGTTGGAGTTTGATTTGGTTGTTGGAAACTCAATGGCTCATATGTATATGAGGTGTGGTTGTTTGAATGACGCCGAAAGAGTGATTCAATCTATGCCGCTTCGTAATGTCATTCTGTGCAATACTCTCATTGCCGGCCTTGTGCAGAATGGCTATCCTTCGTCTGCACTCGAGACCTACTACTTGATGAAAAGGGCCGGTTTCCAACCCGACGATATAACCTTCGTGAGTGCAATCACTTCATGTTCTGAGCTTTCGACTCTCGGCCAAGGCCAGCAGATTCATGCTGAGGTTATAAAATCCGGAGCAAATTCAAATGCTGCTGTTATTACTTCACTTATTAGTATGTATTCTAAGTGTGGTTGCTTGGATGATGCAGTGAGAGCTTTTGGTGAGAGGGGAGAAGCTAAAAATGATGGAGTTTTATTGTCTTCCATGATTTCTGCTTATGGATTTCATGGTAAAGGAGATGAGGCTGTAAATATGTTTGAAAGTATGGATCTTGATGGGGTGAAGTCCAAGAAAGTCACTTTCTTGAGTGTGTTGTATTCTTGCAGTCATTGTGGGTTGAAAGATAAAGGGCTTGAGATATTCAACCTCATGATTGATAAGTATGGATTAGAACCGGAAGTAAAACACTATACTTGTGTGGTGGATCTATTAGGTCGAGCGGGGTGTGTCGAAGAAGCAGAGCGTTTCATCCGATCAATGAAGGTGAAACCCGATTTCATAACGTGGAAGACATTGTTGTCTGCTTGTAAAGTTCATAAGAATGCAGCTATGGCGAGTAGAGTAGCAGAAGAGATCTCGAGAATCGAGCCAAAGGATTCGGGTTCTTACGTGCTTCTTTCGAATATCGAAGCTAGTGGTGATAGATGGGAGGAAGTGTCAAAGATTAGGAAAGAAATGAGGAAGATGATGGTTAAGAAAGAGGCAGGGATTAGCTGGTATGAACTCAAGAACAAGATTCACTATTTCATAACAAGTGATGAATCCCACCCACAATTTGAAGAGATAAACTCATACTTGACAGAGTTAATGGATGAATTGAAATCACACGGCTACACACCTTGTTTAAGTTCTTCATTTCATGATATGGAGATGGAGGAAAAGGAGCATAACTTGGCTCACCATAGTGAGAAGGTGGCTGTTGCCTTTGCTCTGATGAACGGCCCGGATGGCGCTCCAATACGGATAATCAAGAATCTGCGCGTCTGCGATGACTGCCACGTGGCTATGAAGTATATAACAATGGTGAGGAACAGAGAGATCACCTTGAGGGATTCAAGTAGGTTTCACCATTTCAAAGAAGGTTGTTGTTCATGTGGAGACTACTGGTAAGCTTCTACCTTTTTTGCAGTAAAAGTATGCACATCTCTTGGACTTATAATCTTATACTCCCTCCGTCCTATAGACTTAGTCCAATATACTTTTTCGCATTGTCCCATTGAAATAGTCCAATTTCTTTTTTTACTAATTATTACACACTTTTATTAGGGACCCACAACTTTATAAACACATCAACAACTCTCCTTAAAAACCGCACCGAAAAGAAAGTGGACTAAATCAATGGGACAGAAGAAATACATAAATTCATCAGAGAAAGAAGCAATCGAACAAACAAATAGGACAGAATCAAAGTTAGAAAAGTTCATCACAAGGAGCATGAAACTGTCAAAAGAATTATTGCATTATCCAGCCCATATTCACATCATTCTGATTAGGCCTGCCCCTAAACCACCAATTCACAAAATGAAAATAGCAGGGGAGATCTCAGCAAAGAGTTTGTGGGTCATAGACTCTTACTTGCGTAATCGAATCGATAGCTCCAAACTCTGCTCACCTCAAATCAAGGAAGAAGTTCAAGAACTGGATAGCTCAGAGTAACAGCAACATGAGTTCTCGACTCCTTTTCTGTTGCCTCATGATCCCAGAAGAGCGCGATTGTTGAGATGATGCATCTAGAACATTCTTCAAATAAATCACTGACCTGTGCCAAACTTCCATCTCTTGTACATGTCCCCCAAAGAATTGCAGCTAACAAGATCAATAAACTTCACCCAAAGAAAGGCCTAAAGCCTAAAGAGAAATATGAGACAAGAATGAGATTTAAAAAGAAGAAAAGAAAAGGAATTACATTTGACTAGAAAATAAAACCTAACATGCATCAGCCAATTTGGATTGCTCCCTATTTTAGTCGAAAGAAGCAAGACGGTTAAATCTTCTTGGTGATATATGAGTTTCATCGTCGGATGAGGCTGGAGAAGTAGCTTCAGCAAGAGACTCGAGCATTGCTACCACTTCAGAGGAGTCGTCTAGATAATACTTTGCTTTACTTGGTTTTTGACCGACTGTGCAGGCAAATACTTCAGTGTTATAAGAAAGTATCTTTCTTGACACAGCAGTGCCAATTAGTTCAAACATATCCTCATCTGATCTGTCATCACCAATGCATAGTACAAAATCGGCTTGTTCTCCTTTCTCCATCATTGATGTGAAAATCTTTTCTGCAACTACACCTTTGCTAACACCCTAAATCAACAAAATATAGGCAAATATTAATTCCATCATATTTGATTGCAAACCAGTTGAAGAAAATGAAAAGGGTGTGATGCCGAAAAGTGGGAAAAGCAATTGAAGAGCAAAAAGATAAGTTGCCATGCCTGAGGTTTGACTTCTACGATAAACTGTCCGCTCTTGACAGCAACTGGTTCATTCGCCAAGACGCTCTCCAAATGATCGAGCATTTCCTTTGCTTGAGAATAACCAAATCCAGGGTCAGCATCATGATAATGCCAAACTAAGGCACTTTCTTTCCTCTCAATTCCGGAACCATCTGTAGCCTCGGTATATGATTTCATAACAGGTTCAGCCATCTGCATCCAACCAAAATCAGAACCCTGACCATAATCTTCCCATTCTTCATTTTGGGGCCACCTGCAAAATTGATCATTCAAGATTCAAACAGATGGTAAAAAAAATACTAATAAATCAAAAAATTAAAAAAGCAGATGAGCAGAATATTCTGATGAGTAAATTACAACTTCAAATACCGTGACACAAGATCCTAGCACCCACTGGTGACTTACTCAAAGAGTAAGTAAATTATCAAGTAGATTAGAAGAAAGGTTTATAATAACAGCATTTAGGGAGTTCCAAAAGTGGTTTCTTCCTATCACCGATTAAAACCATTTTTAACATTAACATGCTTTGTTAACATGTGGAAAGATCTTCATCTTTTTTCTAGCAATCAGAAATTTATACATGTACTTCTACTTCATGGTAAAAGTTCGTTTGATAATCTGCTAGACTTGATACAGCCTTTGTGATTATGGCATCCCAGTAGTGATTCCATTCAGGAGAGCTAGATAGACCTTTCACATTAAGATCAGAGATATATAACTTGCGATAGAATATGTCCAAAAAACTTGCAATAGCACATATACCCAAAAAAACTTGCAATAGAATAGCTAAAATCGAAGAGAGAAGACGAATTAGGTGAATACCTTACAAAGTAGCCATGTTCTGCAGCAAGCCCTAGTTTCTTGCAAGGATTAAACCACTCGCTTAAGCTATCCCTCCCTCTCCCACTCACCATAAACACTACATTTTGCGGATCTGCACACAGACTGTTCAGAAGAGAGAGTATCTGAGGACTTGGAGTCTTTATGATTAAATTTTGAGGCATCAATGTGCCATCATAATCCAACAATATAGCCCTACTTTTGGCCCTACAGTACGCATTTACGATATCATCACTAGAAAGCTTTCTAAAATTAGGATCCAGTGCCACCACGCGAAACCCAAAGCCAAGACCAATTCCCCAGCATCTCTTTCGGAAATGATCAGCACAACTTCTTTCCATATCTTGCAAGAAGCTTCTAGACCAAAAGGCAACGTCATGAGTGCTAACATATCGATAGTGCTTCTCATGCCGTAACTCCTTCTCTGATTCCGACATCGATATGGACTCATTCATTGCCTCAGCTGTTGATTCAACATTCCATGGATTGACACGAATTGCACCACTCAAGGAAGGAGAGCACCCGATGAACTCAGATACCACTAGCATGCTCTTCTTAGGTCCACTTACGACGGAGCCTGTATCCCCACCAGTGATGCCTTGCCTAGAGATGATATATTCATATGGAGTAAGGTTCATCCCATCCCTCACTGCTGTCACAACAACACATTCGGCAATGCTGTAATAAGCCATTCTTTCACTGATTGACAATGAACGGTGAATAAAAACTATGGGTTCATATCCAGGTCTGCCAAAGTCCTTATTAATTCTATTGCAACTTTCCTCTATTTCAGCTTGTATATCATCCATATGTATCCCTTTAGCCCTGGCCGGATTTGCAATTTGCACTAGCACTGCCTTTCCCTGCCAATCCGGATGCTCCTTGAGCATGTGCTCCATAGCTAAAAGTTTCAGGTTGATGCCTTTGAATACGTCCATATCATCAACTCCAAGCAACACAGTTTTACCTTCAAACTGCTGCTTTAGCTCCTCAACCTTTAGTTTTTTATCTGCTTGTCTGATTACATTCTCAAGATGGCCAACATGTATCCCAACTGGCATAATCTTTATTCCAATTGTCCTTCCGTAATAATCCAACCCTATGTATCCTCTCTTTGACTGATATTCTATGCCCAACATCCGACTGCAACAAGAGAGAAAATGTCGAGCATAATCAAAGGTGTGAAACCCAATGAGGTCAGAGTTGAGTAGGGCCTTGAGGATTTCTTCTCGAACAGGAAGTGATCTGTATATCTCAGACGAGGGGAAGGGACTGTGAAGGAAAAACCCCATTCTTAAACGAACAAAACGCCTCCTCAAAAATGTCGGTAGAACCATCAAGTGATAATCATGTATCCAGACAAAATCATCTTCAGGATTAAGTACCTCAATTACTTTCTGTGAGAACATTTTGTTGGCAGAGACATATGCTTCCCACTGGGACCGATCGAATCTACCTCCATGATCAGGTGAAAACGGCAGCATGTAATGGAAAAGTGGCCATAAATGTTTCTTGCAAAAACCATGATAGTAACTGGCCAAAAGACTAGGAGGCAAAAAGGCTGGAACACATTTAAATTTCTCCAAGATATAATTGGCTACATCATCCTGCTCGATCGGATCAACATCAACGGGTAAGGAACCAACATACAGTACTTCCATGTCCTCTGGCAAACCATCCTTAACCCGTAAAAGCAAAGAATCCTCATTCCAACTAAAATTCCAACCCTTATTGTCTGGCCTTCGCTTTGCCCTTAAAGGAAGGATGTTTGCTACTATGATCATGCGATCACCAGCCACCGAAGATGGATTTTCAGAAGTAACACTATTAGCTTGTTCTTCATCGAACTCGGCAATATTACCCGGTACTGTCATTACTCTAGGGAAACGCTTCCGCTCCTTCTCCCTACCCATTACTGGGAAATTCCCAGATGCTAAATCCAGAAGATTTGTATAAGATCTTGACATCATCTTGACAAAAATTCCTTACTTCACTGAACAAGTAAAGTAAATCTTCTCAACACTCCAACCCCAATACTGAAATCTCTCACACACACTATCAAGACTGTTCTCAGTTACCTGCAATCGAGAAAAAATCACTGTTCTATAGTTATAAAAACATCCCATTACAATACACCAGTCCAATCAGAAGTCCCTCGTTTCAATCAAGAAAAAGATAATGTGGAAACGAGAGAGAACAAAAATGGCATCTAATCAAACAGAAACTAATGCAGATAAACACAAACAAGAACTCGTTTAAGCAAAACCAAGAATAACAAATTCTCGAAAGAAATCACAACACACAATTCATTAGAACCCTACCCTATAGGAATTTGTAAACTGACCGACTAGAAATTGGGGGTTGCAGCTGACGTCTGCGATTGCAATTGAGCAATATTTTTTGTCCGTTGAGAAGAAGAGTCAAACTTGAGCCAAGAATTGAGAATGGGATTCTAGGGTTTGACGCAAACAAACCCAACCCAACCCCAACCCAAATAAAATTGATAATAATCTGGGGTTCGATACACTTAATTTTTGCTTGGGTTTATAAACTGAATCGACGATCGCCAACGGGAAGTCATGGATATGAATATTCAAGAGAATAAATAATCAATAATTTTTATTAGGTGAATTGGATAGAATAATACTGTCCGAGAAACAAAACGTGCCAACAAATAAAAGAATCACTAACCTCACCCGCACTACACAGCTCACAACCCAATCATAAAAATACAACAATATTACAAAAGAAAAAGAAAAAGATATGGCAGTTTATTGATAGATTTTTAGATTTTAATCCAAATAAAAATTAATGAGATTCCAACCAAATAGATTTATTGTTAGTTATTAGATGTGTTTGACGTCACTATGACTATGAGTTAAAATTTATAACCGTATAATATAAAGTTGTGTTAGTTAGAAATGTTGGTTTAATATATTTGAACAAATTGTTAATGAGGGAAAATCAACTGATGCATTTATGTTTGATTTAAAGCCTGCATAAAAAGCAGGTTGTAATTCTACCAAAAGAAATCTCAAATACAATATTAATTAAATTGATTTGAATTAAAATTTTGGAACATATCAATTATATGGATATATAGATATAAAAATATAAAACCCAATTATTTGATGGATTTTATCAATGCTCACATTCTAAAAATGATATAAGCTCAAGTTTGATCTCAAACGGTGAACCAAATACATTAGATTTGCTTAAGCTACACTAGTGATATACTCCCTCCATCCCATTATTTATGTCCCATTGGGATTTGGCACGGTAATTAAGATAGTGGAGATAAAGGTGTAAAGTTGTGGTGTAAAAGTATAAAAGGGTGGGATCCACTTGTTTAGATTGATTGTGATCCACTCATTTATTTTCTTATTTGGTATGAGACATAAATAATGGGACAACAAAAAAAGGCAAGTGAGACATTAATAATGGTACGGAGGGAGTATAATAAAACAAAAGTTCTAAATCACACTTCCTTTGTCTCACTTTATTAATTTATATTTTTTCTGAATTATTTCATTCTATTAGTTTTTTTTTCATAACTTAAAATAATATTTTAATATAATTTAATAGATCATATTATTTTATACGTATTTAATAATTTTTAAATTTATATGTCAAGAGAAATTTGACAATGAAATGGGACCGAATGAATATTTCCTAAATTACTATAAAATTTTAAGCTGTGAGTTTAAAATTTTGTGTAGAGACGGGTGAAATTATCATTTCCCTAAAAAGAAAGAGGATAAGGTTTTTGCCAGCCGACTTTGGAACAGAAGAACCCTGCTGGCAAGATCCCGTGAGACACCACGCGCCCTTCGAGTGCTATCTGGGGATGCAACACGTGTCATTTGGTTGGGCCAACGTTAGCGCGTCAATCCTGGGCCCACCTGATACGACCGTGGGCTTATTGCGTCACCGTTGACGAAGCTTCAACCAGAACATGACCCGGCCCACTTACTGTGTGGGCTATATCCTTCAGAGTTAACAGACCATCGGCCCATAATTCTGACTTGGTGTGTCTCATAATTTTTTGACTTATTCTGTTTTTTTCGACAATGAAATTAAGACGAATTGTTGTTTGTTTGGAATAAGTCTCATAAAGAAAAGTGAAAGTTTGTATAATAAAGCAAGGGGACAAGTCAAGTAGGTTGGAAAGAGTACTTAACAGTATATTGAAAATATTGTTTCGGACCTACTATATATTGATATCGTATGTTTTTTTAGTATGCGGTACTTTCACGATCTGTCAAACATATTGCCAAATTACGTAATTTATTCATTTGTGGTATTATTTTTTTATTTTTGATGATGAGAGAAAGTCGGATCAATCGATAAACTACTCTATTCCTCCATAATAGCTGATAATCTCGATCTATGTATCTATTGCAAATAAAGTAAGATGAAATGACAAGCATTAAATGTTTCACTATTTTGCTTTTAATAAAAATGATTTTATTAGTTACATCTTTATGAATTAGTGGCGGGAAATAAATGTGATGTGGAAGGTGACGGAATGAGTGGATTGCTTGACTTTGTTTGCTTCATGTTTCATTGGACAGTCATCTGACTTTAGAATCTCTTGCTAGCTTGTTTAAAGTCTTGAAGTTCTAAGTGATTGTAAGTTAGAGAATGATAATTAATTAATCATCTTAAGCATAGTAATTGTTATGCATTTGCACTCTTCATCAATCTCATAATCTCACCCGCTTAAACCCTTTGCTTTTACTTGTCTTTACTTTCTTGTTGTTTTCAATTAAGTAGTTTTAATCCCATCATTCATGTATTTCCCCATCCCATTGAATTAGTTCAATATATTGAAGTTTTGATATATTGTGTTTTTCATGGTATATCAGACTAACTATTTATCTCCAATTCTCAGTATTCATCATTATACTTTGGCATTGCGTATACATTGAATTACCAATATTCATATGCATGTGACAATGTTTTAAATAGATATTATTACGTACTCAAATACATACTATTATACCGAATATTATGGTACCCAAATACAAACACGACACACTCAATTTTCGATGTTTTATTGAATTCACCAAATATCCATGAGAGAATTCACTAAAACGCGAGGCAAATTTAGGGGCGCAAAATGGTTCGGTAACAGTTAATCGTTACTGTTTTTTGGTTAACCGTTACCAAAAATAGTATATTTGTTAATCGTTTGTGGACGATTAACCGGTTCCAGTTTTGTCACACAATTTAAAATCTACCAAGTCCAGAACTTATTTCACACGCCAACTTGATGCATACAATATACAATATATACCGAAGAGGCGAAGACTCAAACAGTCAATTGATCGATTATTCGATTCGAAGATGAGAGAAAATGCTACTCGGAGAGCCTCAGTCGCTCAAACTTCAGAGACAGAGTGAAAGAGTCAGAGGAGAGACGACGAGAGAGTCTGAGTTTGCGTTGTCTAGTAATTCTCCAGTCGACTCTTTTCAAAATTAAAAACTAATGAAATTATGAAATTATAGTATAAGTCAATAAATTAATTTATGTTTAATTAATTAAACCGTTAATTCGGTATTAACTGTTAATCGATTAAACCGTTAATCGTTTGTACATGATAACCGTTAATACTATCGTTAACCATTTTTTGACTAATTAATTACTGTGACCGACTGTAATGATAATACTCGATTAACCGCTATCCATTTTGCATCCTTGGCAAATTGTTCCCAAAAAATACTCTTGCATCAATTGCGGTAAAATAGGAAGTCGTAATAATCCAATTTTGCACATGTTTAGACAATTTTGACAAACTTTGTCAAGAAAGGAGAGTTAATGCAATGTATCCCAAGAATCTAGCAAAATCCCCTAACACCAGTCTCCAAATTCTCCACCACCTCAACTACAATCCCCGCTTTCTATCATTTTCCGCCGTGCGAAACCCCCTTTGTTCCGAAAATCATCAACCGATTGAACGGCGATGGCTGGGTACAGGGGCGAAGATGAATACGATTATCTCTTCAAGCTAGTGCTGATCGGCGATTCGGGTGTTGGAAAAACCAATCTTTTGTCGAGATTCACCAAGAACGAGTTCAATCTCGAGTCCAAATCTACTATAGGCGTTGAGTTTGCGACTCGGAGTATTAAAGTTGATGGGAAAATCATCAAGGCTCAGATTTGGGATACCGCCGGTCAAGAAAGGTCGCTCCTTTTTCTTTCTCAGTCTTTACCTTTTCTAGCTTGGATTTTATCTGGGTTTTTGGATTTGGGGATATCTTGTGATTGTTTATTTGTTGATGTTGTAATCCTTTTAATGCCAGCCTGCAAAATTTTCAATTCACATGTGCTGAGCTTCTGAATGATATTCTTG
The DNA here is from genome assembly GCA_028984105.1 of Lavandula angustifolia. Lineage (NCBI taxonomy): Eukaryota > Viridiplantae > Streptophyta > Magnoliopsida > Lamiales > Lamiaceae > Lavandula > Lavandula angustifolia. The sequence continues at coordinate 15,579,913 of CM054802.1, read as the reverse complement.
TTTATGTATGATATAAGTGTGCTCTGTTTTGTGTTTGAGAGAGAGAGAGAGGTTGGACATGTGTGGTTGAACATGGTGGCCATTTGGGTGGGGGTTTTGCCCATTGATTGTCTTATGAGTGACATGCGTGGACTAATGTGTTGAATTGTTGACCTCCATCTGACATGACATGTTCTTCATAGATGATATAGTTATTTAGCATAATGGACTAATGAAAACAGTCTACTGATGTAGTTATTTATCATATGCTATAATCTGATCTTTTGGCGGATTGTTTTCGAGTCTCTAATATCATTGTTGCGTGTTCCTTTTCATTGTTATGATTTTCTTCATGTGTTTAAAATTATATGTAGTATGTATGTGCTTGTATACACACAAATGTGGTGTTACTTCATTCTTCTTTCAAATTGGACCTAACTTTTAACCTCTATTATGCTTGGTATCTTCTGCGGTAGATCGCAGAAAAACGAACTTTCTTTTTAGATTCTGTTGATGTGTTTGGTATTACTCTGTTCTTGCATATAAAAATTTACTTACTAGAGAAGATTTGTTTGGCTAAATTTTTGTTGTATTAGGATTTTGTAATTTGGCTACTATGCTTGAGGCCTTTCATATTGCCCAAATTTTTCTACTGCTATTTTTTATGAGCTTTGATGGCAACTTTGGATATTTGCTCCATCATCTTTTGTTGAAGCTTATTGCAGTGCCTTGCTTGATTGTGGTTTTATGATTATGATACTTGACACCTTCGTAATTGATATATTTGATGCATTTTATATTTGTTCAAGATGTTTCGTCATGGTAGTGTTCAAACAATGGCAGGATGATCCTATTCATTTATTAACACTGTTTCACTTTGTTTGATGTTCCAAAGGTATCGTGCCATCACTAGTGCTTACTACCGAGGAGCAGTTGGTGCATTGCTTCTATACGATGTCACTCGCCGTTCTACTTTTGAGAATGTTCTAAGATGGCTCAACGAACTCAGAGACCACACCGATCCAAACATCGTGGTCATGCTCATTGGCAACAAAGCTGATCTTCACCATCTTAGAGCCGTTTCAACCGAGGATGGTCAAGAATTAGCCGAGAGGGAGTCTCTCTACTTCATGGAGACTTCCGCTTTGGAAGCAACCAATGTACAGAGCGCGTTCACCGAAGCCCTCACTCATATTCACCAAGCTGTGAGTAGGAAGGCAGTTGCGGGTGGCAATGAGGCTTCCTCTGTTCCGTCTAAAGGGGAAACGATCAACGTGAAGAACGATGCTTCTGCTTGGAAAAAACTCGCGTGCTGCTCGAGCTAGGGCAAGCTCACAAAAACCCAAAGTTGAGGGTAACTATTAAAACTTACATATCTTTTTGTTAATCATCATAAATTCGATTGAAGCAAGAGAAATCGATAGTTTCTAACTTTCTATAGTTAGAATGCGAAGACAAGGGACAATGGCTTGGGACATTTTAGTTACAATATCTCATTGCTTCTTTGTGTATCTTTCTTCATACATGAACTAGTCTCTATTTTTCTTTTGCAGAAATGCAGTTTTGATGAGTGAGAATGTATGATAAAAAAAAATTGAATCCTTACATATAGCCATGATAGATATACAGACAAGAGTACTAGGATGTTGACTTGAAAATTGTCAAATTCCTTGTAAGAATGAAGACTTTTAGCAACAGATTATTGCTCGTAAAATTGCCGTGGGATATTCTGCAGAAAAAAAAGGGGCCAATAAAATAATTTCTCTGCATATCTTTACAGTGAGGAAAGGGGAAAAAGAACAATATTAATCTGTGCATGCACCACTTGGGATTTGTATAGAGACCTACCCGGTGCCGCCGTAGCACGGCGTCTCCACCCTATACCTCCGGAAAACGAGGGAGGATTCAGGCAAGTCACCTAGATCACCAAACAGCAGCTCGTCCTCTTCTCCGATAAGGACAGACGACTCCACGTCGGCGTGAGACCCCCAGGCAGAGCCCACTAAGGTCATCCCGTCCATGACGGTGGATCCCACGTTGCATAGCCAGCCGAACTCTCCGGCCAGCTCGGTGAACTCCGGCTCGATATCTGGTTGGTCGGAGAAGGCGGCCGGTGGAGAAGTGGTGGTGTTGGAAGAGAAGGAAGTGGTGGCCGACTTGGCCGCGGCGGGGGAAGGAGGATTGTGGTTGTGGTGGTGGTTCCTAGTGGCGGCGGTGGGGTGAGGGTGGTTGTGCTCGGTGGCGTAGGTGATGAGGAGGGTGGTGGGGTCGAGGCGGCTCCGTTCGACTTGTTTTCTAGCTGGACATCCTTTTGAACTACTGCACTTGTAATATCCCCTACACCATGCAAAACAATTACATAGTTAACAATAAAGTAAGCAAAAGAGGCAACATTATTAAAGCATACAAACATTGTCCTATTCTAATCCTACCCAATACGATTACAAGGTTGTGCTACAAACTTTTTTTTTTAAATAATTTTTTTAAATTATTCAATTCACATTCCACAAGTTGTATATTTTATCTTTATAATTCGTAATCTTGAATTGACCCGTAACATATTGTCAGTCCTTATAAATTCAGGGGCAGTGTTGGGCATGTGTGGGAAGCTCACCTGCATAGGGCCCCAGATTTTTAAGGACCTCTTACTTATATTTTTTTTAAAGTCCAATATTATTTTTTCAATGTATTTTTTATGGTTTAATTCATGTTTTATATTATTTTGTCATAAGTTCAATTGTTGTTTTCAACAAAATGCAAAAACATAAATTTTGAGAATAATAAATTGAGCCCAAATTAATTTCAACAAAATCCTAATTTAAATTGAATGTATTAAATTATTCTATTTAAATTTAAGAATAAATAAACTCATATATACTCCACATTTAACTCAAAAAACAACAAACCCTGCGCTTTCTTCATCTCTTTAGTCTCGTCTCATCTAATTTTTCATGTTATATTTTTTGTTAATAATTTATTATTATTTTTAGTATAATAAGATTCGATTTTTACTTTAGCACATAGCCCTTAAAATATAAAAAACGGACGTGCTTAGATTCAACTTGTGTGTGCTATAAATGTTTTGAGCACATGAAACGCGAGTGTAATTTTTGAGAATTTTATATTCGAAGAAACGGGAAAGCGAGTGGGAGGGATGAAATAGAAAGTTCAACTAAAAAGCCATATTCAATCTTAGCCGCCTCTAATAACTAAATAATTTATTCCTTGAATTATTTTGCTTTTACAAAATTAAAAATCCACCACCTACTCCCTCCCTACGCCGGCAACCACAGCTCTTCATTCATATCATATAAATTTTATGATCGAAATTAAATCTAAAAAATTAAATTAGAATTACCTTGGATAAGGTGACCCCTTTATCGGCTTTTGGCCGTACTTCCGCCACGACCAAGAATCCGGCGGCGGATACACCTCCGATTTACTCCGGGAGCCGTCGCCGTCGCGGATTGGCACCGTCACTACTCTCTTGTGAGCGCCCCTCCTACTCCAAGAATTAAAACAAATTAACAAATAACATTCAACATAGATTTCAAGATTCTTTCTTGTTGAATCAAACCATACCTTTTTTTGCGAGAAGGGGCGTAGGCTTCTTCAGCTGCTTCATCGCCGGAAATTGGTGAACCAGCCGTATTCTCCGGCGGAGGAGTGGTGTTAGAATCCTCATCAAGTTCATGATCAAACCTACCCCCCATTTTCTTTCACTATATATGTATATACACACAAGTATATATGTGCATGTATATATATGTACGGCTTGCCTTAGAGAAGAGGTGGTGGAGGTGGCGGCGGTGGTGGTGGAGGGATCGGCCGGAGAGAGTTGGGGGGAAGGTGGTGGAATTTGTGAGCTTAGGATTTTAATATGTGAGAGAGATGAGGTTCACAGATTGGCATAAGAGAGTAATTATAATTATTAATTAAGGACGTGCAACCCAATTCACTAAATACTAGTAAATTTTTTTTGACAAATTATTGTATAATTTAATTAATTTTATTACTTTATTTTCTTGTTGGGGGTCCACTACCCACTTGTAATAATTTATTTAGTTATAAATTTGCCATGACATTATGTCATGTCAATCGGTCAATTTTTATATGCCGGAATTGAAAAATACAACATTTTATTAATTCGGTTACTAAAATTGAATTCTGGAGATAGTATTTCGTCAAGCATTATACAAATAACATTTATTTGAGATTTATAAATGGTAATTTACTAGAAATAAAATATCTTGATTTTTTAAATAACTTACTCCTCTTCGTACATAATTGCTGAATATAGGTCATGTCACATCCTTACCAAATCCTAAATCCTAATTAATGCAAAGATTTATTAATTGAAACATAGTAGACTTTATCAAGAAAAATATAGCTTTCCTGTTCTAATTGCATTATTTGAGGAATAAATGAATCGTTTATTATAAATCCATTTATTATTATAAAATAATCATAATTGATATTTCTCTCTTTTTTCTATTTTTTCTTGGTTTTTAGGCGAAATGGAAAAATGTAGTAATTGGGCAGACAACTCGGACCCCAAAGTGATAATTTTTTATATTATATTAAGTGTGTGTAATTAATTTTTTATATTTATTGAAGAAAGGCACTTATATATAAAATATTTAGAATAACTAACTTGCACACTAGGTCATTTATTTATTAATAGTAAGTTTCTAATTTCTATTATTTTCTTAATGACTATAGACATCTATATGGGAAAGGTCGAAACGACCGCGTCTCGCTCCGCGTTATGCTCAAGATGCGAGCAAGAAGTCATGTTATTATTGGCTGAATTTATAAATTATTATTGATGGAATAAAAAAAACTCAAAATCAAGCTATCGCAATAATTCAAATTAGTTAAGTTTAATTTGAGTGTGACAGCGAATTCTACTACTTTAAAAAAAGGCTTATAGTATACTCCCCCTTCCACCATTTTTGTCTCATTTCTTAATTTATGAGAGTTGTTAGTTGTATATAAAGAAGTAGAATCTTCAAATAACATAATAAAGATTGACAGAGATTTTTTTTTTGTATGACTTTTTTTTTAATGGATGGTGATGCATGACCGTTCTTAATTGGTGAAGTGATTAGTCTGGTTAATTCTATTAACGAACGAGACCTCAACCTACTAACTAGCTATACAGAGGTACCCCTCCACTGCTTCTTAGAGGGACTGCTGCATGTTAGGCTGCGGAAGTTTTCAGATTGTTACCCCGATGATCTTTCTTCATTATCGGCTCCAGCCGGTGATGCGTTGCCGTGTCCCTATCTCGATTAACATGCGTCTCCAATGGGGCATGCTCGAGTTTGCTGGCTGACTCTCGGACTGTCAACGATGTTTCTCATCATTAATGGTCGAATTTTGAAAATAATTTGCTATTTGGGAAATGGGACAAGAATCTTGGGACGGCTTGGAAGGAAAAAAGGGACAAGAACTTCCGCATGGCAGTATTATATTGTAAGAAGGAAGACATTTATAAAACAAGAATAGAGAATGGCTCTCTTCATTGCAAGAGAGTTAAAAGCTGCTAAAAGACAGTAACAATCTGTTGTATTTCTGTCTGAAGCAAGTTTATATACAGTTCTGCTTATGATGCAAGAACCAATAATCAGACAAAGCAAGCCTAGCATTTACATAAAATTGGACAAGAATAATTCTTACATTTACTCCTTGTTAGAGATGGCTTCTGGTAGTTTGAACGTGGGAGGTTTGTCCGCGCCTCTCCTTGAGTACTCCCTCCATCTACGAGCAGCTGCAGCTGCTCGTGCGGCCCTCTCTCTCACTTCTTCCTCTGCAAGAAAGAGAAACTCAGTGAGTGTACAGAATAAGACAAACTTCATTAGTAAAACACAAAGGCCATGAATTTGCACCTTTACTTTCGTAGTCTTTTGGGTTCCCCAGAGGTTGCTCCAATGAGTTGGAGTTTTGTCTGAATCTTTCTGCTTCATCATCCTCACTTTAGCTTGTTCCTGCAAGAAACCGGGTGTTTTTTCAGACCGGATCATGAATTTGCTGTAATAAGTAGAGAGATTAAAGAATGTAAGAGTTCTCACCAAGACTTTAGATTGCCTCTTTTCCCATCTAGTGCTAGCCTGCAATCAAGAGTAATTAGTAGTATAAAACTAAAAACTAAATGTAGGTAGAAGCATATCAGCCATTAGTATACTGCAGAGGTACGATGAAAGGAAGGCTTAATTACCATCCGAAAGACATCTGCGGATGCTGAGCCCATTCCCGAGAGCATGAACGCGACCTAGGAATAATTAATTATTACACTTGTAAATTCACTACTCGGGAAGTGTTGCATGGTTCATTACGTGTATTCTTACATTTACTCTTTCTACTCTCCGCATTTCATCTTCCAGCAGTGATAGCTGAGCAGCAGAAGTCCAATGAATACAATCAACTGGGCTGAAATGAAGATCCACCCATCAATAACTGCTGAAACTGGTCAGTTTTGAATGCAAAACTCTCCTTAGAATTAGATGTAATTAGCAGTAATATATTCTTTCAAGTGTAGCAGATTACACTTAATGGAAGGCATCAGAAGTAACGCGTAAACTTACCAGCTATCCACTGCTTGCTGAACCGAGTCACGTATCCCGGACTGGCAATAAGCTCTGGCTCTTCCAAAGTCTTCTTCAATGGCAAACACATCCGAGCAAACATTGGCACAGTTCTTGCAACCTGAGCAACGAAAGACAAAAAACCGAAACGCTGTCAATTCACAAGTACATAATGTCAAAGAAAACAAATGTTAGACAATTAAAAGACTTACCTATGCAGCTAAACTCATCAACAAATACGTGATCCTTTGGGCTGGAATCATCGAAAAATGGATTGGTTGCAGTGAGAGCATATCCATGGATTTCATCATAAACCATTCTCTGCACAGGATCACTGAGAATCTAAACAGAAAAAGGTCATTTCCAAGTGTACAGCAGATAAACCTCTTTAATGTAATAACATTCCGATCAAGAAAAAATATTTGTTTTAACGAAATTATTCAAACATTATTTTGGTCTATTAGCCCAAGTCGGTACCAAAAGAAATTATTCTCTAAACGGGGTTATTACTCTATCGAACATTACTTGTTGAGGTTTAATTTTAATATCACCAATGAATCCACCAAATGGGATTAGCTTACTTCGTAGATCTCATTAATGAACATGCAGAAATTTGTTGTCTCCGGATCATCACCACTCAAATCTGGATGGCAAGCTTTCATGCAGTTGTAATAGGCTTTCTTTATCTGCTCCGGTGTGGCATCCGGAAGCTGGAACGGAATTGAAAATCAAAATTAGGTATCATCATCTTTTCTAGTTCAATAAATACTTATTGATCATAGAACAATAAATAATTAAATCATAGTAAGTTAATAACAATATGCTCATACATCATAAATTCTTGATTTTTCTAATGATGGAGATATAATCCAAAACATAAACCACAGTAAAATTGGGAAATTAACAGGAAATCAGTCATGATTACGAAAAGGAATAGTAACTTTTAGCTAGGTTTGGAAAGTTGAGATTTTAATGTTATTACCAGACCCAAAACAGAGTAATAATCATCTGCAACATCCTCGTACGATGCAGATTCCTGATAGGCAGCCTTGATTCTCCCAATTCCTCTCCTTCTTCCTCCATAGCTGCTCCATCTCACGCTATTCTTACCTATCATGGGACTTCTGTTTCTCGGACTAGAACTGTTTAGTGGGTTCTGAAATTTGAGTGCATCCGTGCAAACTGGAGACAATAACTGAGCCATATTGCAAGAAAGATTAAACAATCCTAAGAACTAATTAGAGCAAGAATGTATCTTTATCAGAATTTGAGATATTTTGGCGGTACGTAATGGAGGAAAATACTGGTATTTTCGGATTTTTGGGGAAGGGAAATTAAACGAGTGTGGAGATGCTGAGATGGCTAAACGGAGTCCACATGTTCGGACAAGAATCTGGAGTGAATATGAATCTTGATAACTGACAAGAAAGCACGTGTCTGGACGTGGGAGATTTCGCCCGCCACGCCTTGTGGATTATGGGTGCACGCTCGCCACAGCCTACAACTATAGTTCAGTCAAACCTTCAACTATTCAACTACGTACTACTAGTATTTATGTATAGAAGCAGCCGCTAAATTCTTACATATACTAGTATTTACAAAACATGTGGGCTTAGATACGGCTAAGATTTGGGCATATATATCTGACATAAACTAAGTGGACGTTTAGAATAACATAAACTTATTAATATGTGTTTAAAGTTGTTGAAAACAGTTGAAAATAGTTGAAAGCGATTGAAAATTATTAATTTTGATAATTTGTAAGTGTTTGAAAAAGTGGTAAAATGTTGTTCAAGGTCGAAAATTAATATTTTAAAATATTAATAACATGGTATTTTATAAAATGAAAAGTTTATTTTATTTCTCACTAATTAAATAAATTTAGAATTTCTACATAAATGAAATTGAGAAAGTATTTTCCCTCATGCAAAATAGTATTTTAATAATAAGTATTTTTTAAATAAAAATTAATAAAGAAACAATCAAGTATAACTAATCTTATTAATTATAATCCAGAACAAGAAAGATTAAAAATTATATGAAAAAAAAATCAATAACCCCCTAATTTATTTAAAATGTCTTATTTCCCCAACCTATTAGTTTAGTTAGATAAAACCACCAATCTATAATAATTGTTGCAGTTACCTCCCCATTTAATATTTCCATCCAAAATTTGTTAGTAATAGGGGTAAATAAGACAAATGAAGTGAGATTTGCAGAGAATGAATTTAAATGTGAAGATTGATATCATTTACGTGATCCAACTCAGATTTTGGTTCACTCTAGTAGCACAACGCTGACCACCATCGTTCTCATAGAAGTTGGTAGGAGGTACTCAATAAAATTAGCATGCTATGTATTTATTGAAAGTAGTAAATGAAATTACATATAAACTCAATGAAAGATGAATGCACTTGTTAATAATTTAAAGGGTAAAGAAAACTTATTAGATGATGATGATGATGATGATGATGTTGATGTTGATTCTGTAAAGTTTCTGTTTGCTTTTACATATTTTTCTTTTCTTTGTCCACATCTTTAAGGTTTTGAACTTTGAAGTCATTTCTGGAGTTAATTCTCAACTGAACGATGGATGATTTAAAAAAGGAACAAGTGTTGAATAATTGGGATGATGGGGTGAAGATTCTTGGGAAGATGATGAATTGAAGAGCCTGCTCCTGCTCCTAAAGTTAAAACCAAGTGAAAAGAAAGCAAAAACCTTTAGATCCAGTTGAAGGAAAACTTCTCCAACAGAGGCTTGTCGAAGAAGATGATTTTAAGGCCACCGCAGAATTATTTCTTCGATGACTATGCACTACTAATTGCTCAGAAGCTTCGTCGATATGAGAAAAGCTTTTATTACCCTGCATTTATTAGAGACTACAATCCTAGGCTCATTATTTCATCAAGAAAGATTTCCAGAATTACAAAATGGTGTTGTTCATAGCCTCCAGTCTTGTTTTTCGAGATATCATTTTCAATGTATTTCATACTCCATGTGCATCAACAAGTCTATAGCCGTTGGTAGTTATTTCTTGAAAACACTTATTGTCTATTACAATGGTTTTCCTTAGAAAAAAATTTGACCTAATGTAGGTTGGGAGGGTTATGGCACATTTTATAGAAATCAATTTTTATTTTTTCATTTTTGTCCCTAATTTGGATGGAAAGATTAAATGGGAAGGTAACTGCAACAATTATCATACGTTGTTGGTGCATCTAACTAAACTAATAAGTTGGGTGGGAAATAGGACATTTTAAATAGGTTAGGGGGTTATTGGGTTTTTTCCTACATTATATCCATAAACACAACCAATCATATTCATATCATTTATTAAATGAAAATTAGGAATTATATATAAATAATTAATATCGATCATTAATTAAAAAAATATTTATAAAATTATAAAAGAACATAATAATAAAAAATAAAAAAATTAAAAAATAATAAAATCTATCAGCTATGAGCCGATAGATTTTATTAATTCAGCTGACCAAGACCAGCTTATGAAAATTCTCTATCTTAAACCCAAACAACTTTCAATTTCTCAATAAGTTGGATCTTTCAAACATAAAAAAATCTAATTGAACATAAAATGATAATGTCTTACATAAATTTAAATAAAAACCATATTAGTCAGTCATACATAAACATAAACAAACATAAATCAGTCATACATAATTAAATCCGACATAATTTAATCAAACTTGAGAAGCTCAAGGACATATTCCTTCTTTGACTCGACCGAATCAAGGGAATAGAAAATATCCATCATACTTGGCCTTTCTCCGATCAAATTTGCTGCTCTAAATCCTTGAGCTTTAGTCAATCCGGGAATAGCATCCATCTCCTTCGCCAAATCCCGCCGAGAAGCTCGCACTTCGTCAGCTGCCTTAAGCTCAAGTTCGTAGTTGTTATTCATGGTTGCTGCCATGCTTCCAAGATGACCACTAATGCGGTTCATAAAACCTGCCATCCTTTCTCCAAAAACGTTTGTTTTTTCCTCTCCCACTTTGTGAAACCATCTAAATAATGAAATCCTAAACAGAATAGCATTACAACAGAGACAAAATTAGCTCAAACTGGAATAGATCATTCAGTAATTTCCTCTCCCACAAATCACAGTTAACAGTTGTCTTCTGAAATAGATCATTCAGTAATTCTTATACAGTTAATAATTCTCCCAATAGTCAGCAACTCCCAATAATAGCTCATAAGAAAGAAACCAGCCCACAAGAAAGACAAAAAATGAAGCATCCGTCCCCCACCCATATACCCAGAAAGAAACCCCTTCCTTAAACTGGAAACCAGCTCACATAATGATTCATGTAATTAGCAACTCCCAAACAGAGAAATCTTACCAATTGAACGCGGCGAGAAGGCGGCGTCTTCGTAGGCGGCGAGAAGGCGGCGTAGGCGGCGAGAAGGCGGCGTCGTCGTAGGCGGCGAGAAGATGGTGGTGTGGAGTGTGGAGGCGGCGTTGAAGAGTTGGAAGAGAAGATAGAGAAGAAAAAGAGAGTGAGGGAGAAGAAAACGAGAGAGAGAGAGAGATGAGAGAAATCAAATCTCAAACCCCCCAATTTTAAGGGTTTGGGAAAGTATCAATTGAGGGGGTTGGAGAGGGGGATGGAGTTTCATTCCTTTTCGGTTTATTACGAACCAAACACATGGAATGGAATGATACATTTACTTTCATTCCTGATTCCATTCCTCGACTCCAACCAAACGGGGCCTAAGTTCATTTCTCAAAGCAGCTTTCAGCTATAAGATGATTCACATAAGCTATCTCAAACACCCCTAAGATTTCTAGGCCCATTTGATCAAATAAATTTGGCTTCTTTTGATTCGTATTGTTCTCAAAATACTTCCTCCCGTCTCATTAGTAGTATCTGATTTCTTTTATATACGGAGATTAAGAAAATTAAATTGTATGGTCCATATTGTTTGACTTTTAGATAAAATTAATTTGGGGCCACAAATTTTTTGTCCTTTTTATAATACAAGACATTACTAACGACCCTTTTCGAAAATAAAAGATACTGTTAGTGGGAGGTATAATTTACTGTGCAGCCAGGCTTAAAGAATCAGCAACCTCTATCTTGGCCCTTCGACTTAGTTAATTAAGGGGAAGTCTAAACCTCTATCTTGGCCCTTCGACTTAGTTAATTAAGGGGAGGTATAATTTACTGTACTGTGGAGATCTCCAACACTCTCCACTTTCCTTCTCGACTCGACGAATTAGTGTTTTAAACATTTTTTTCAGTTTTCGTTTTTCTGCGCCGCGCTGCCAATCTTTTGGAAGTCAGTCTCTAGAATGAGACTGTAGAGATCTCCAACTCTCCACTTTCCTTCTCGACTCAACGAATTACTGTTTTAAACTTTTTTTTCAGTTTTCATTTTTCCGACTCACTATTTCTTCGACTGTAATAGCAGCTTCTGTACTCAACAAGATCATGTCGAGATATGAGGTTCTTCATAGGCCTGCCAGTCCAGCTGCTAGAATGATCGCAAGAGGATTGACTGCATACAAGAATGAGAAATGGGCCCAGCACAGAAAAGTCATGAATCCCGCCTTCCACCTCGACAAATTGAAGGTGCGTGCAACATTTGTTAAGAACACAAAACAATTTTAAAAAAACAAACAAAAAAACTGAACACTTATGGTTTATACAACATCATATGGTTCCATCGTTCTACTTGAGCTCTGCCGACATGTTGAGCAAATGGGACGAGATTGTACGGAACGAAGGAAGTGCTGAAGTGGATGTGTGGCCTTATCTTAGCGAAATGACGAGCGATGTGATTTCAAGAACTGCGTTTGGGAGCAGCTATGAGGAGGGGAGGAAGATATTCCATCTCCAGAAAGAGCAAGCTCAGAGATTCATGGAGGCGAGTAGATCGATATACATACCGGGATGGAGGTTTCTTCCAACGAAAGATAATAGGAGGATGAAAGAGATTGTGAGGGAAATTGAAACTACGTAGGTCGGAATCATTAACATGATAATGGCAGGAGGGGAAGGTGGTAAGGATGATTTGCTAGGATTGCTATTGGAGTCCAATTCCAAAGAAATCAAACAAAATGGAGATGAGTCCGGATTGAGCATGAAGTGATCGGAGAGTGCAAACTCTTCTACTTCGCGGGTCAGGAGACCACCGCGTCTCTGCTGGTTTGGACAATGATCCTATTGAGCAAGCACAACGATTGGCAAACTCGTGCTAGAGACGAGGTTTTGCAAGTCTTGGGACGAGGGAAACCTGACTACCACGAGCTAAATAAATTCGACTTGTTTAATCCATCATGTTCTCAAAATACTACTCCCTAATTCTCAAAATTATTATACACTTTCTTTTCATCGCGATTTTTAAGGAAGTTGTTAGTTGTGTTTAAAATTTTATAAAATTGTGAATTTATAAAAAAAGTTGTGTGTAATATTTATTAAAAAGAAAAGTGGACAATAATTTTAGAACGACCCAAAATGGTATATAATACTTTATGCAGCCGGTCTTTATTGTTTGCATAAAGAATCAGAATCTACAACCTCTGTCAGGCCTTCGATTTAATTAAGGAAAAGTCTACATCTCAAATTAAAATTTAATTGGGAGGAAGAAAAGTGTGACCTGTGTCGGCTATATTTTATTATCATCATCTTTAACTCTACAAATTCATCGTTCGTTGACTGCAGAAAAACAAAGTAATCAGTGATGGATGTTATGAATCTGTTCAGTGACAATATCTTTCTATGTTGTAGCTCTGATATATTCATGGAAAGTCTTGAATTTGGTATGGTTTACGCCGAAAAAACTCGAAAAACTCCTCCGACAGCAGGGTTTTACTGGGAATTCTTACAAGATTTTGTATGAAATTTCGAAGAGATCAGCAAGATGAGCAGAGCAGCTTTGTCCAAACGTATGACTTTCTCAAATGATATTGTCGCTAGAGCTACTCCGATCTGCGACAATGCTCGTAAAAAGCATGGTAAGTGTCTTCTTTCTTGAATCTTGAATGGTGAACAGATTTGTGAAGGCAAAGATGCTGATTGTGGAAGACTACTGTCAGGGGAGAATAGCTTTGTTTGATTTGGAGAAAAGCCTGCAGTGAGCGTCACGGACGGTGAGATTATCAAAGATATTCTGTGACTGATCCAACGGCTAGAATGCTGACAAGAGGATTGCCGGCGCTCGAGGAAGAGAAATGGGCCAAGCACAGAAGACTGATGAATCCGGCCTTCCACGTCGACAAACTAAAGGTAACTAAATCTCGGTTAGAACTTAGAACGATAATCGGATCTGGATTAGTTCTACATGAGCTGTGCGGATATGTTGAGCAAATTGGACAAGATTGTACGGAACCACGGAAATGCTGAAGTGGACGTGTGGTCTTATCTTACTGAAATGACGAGCGATGTGATTTCAAGAACTGCATTTGGGAGCAGCTACGAGAAGGGGAGGAAGATATTCCAACTCCAGCAAGAGCAGGCCAGGCGAGTCATGGAGTGGCGCACTTCCTATATCCCCAGGTTGCTGTCATGTTTCGGAAAAATTATTAAGAAACTATCATATATGTTAAATGAAAATGTGTAAAATTATGTTTTTTTCTTTTGGCAAAAACGATATTTGCCTTCCTTTAAGGATATTTGAGTCCCCCCATCTTCCTGCAGGTTTCTGCCAACGAAAGCTAATAGGAGGATGAAACAAGTTGGGAAGGAAATCGACACAATATTGGTTGGAATCATCAAGAAAAGAATGGAAGCAGGGGAAACTAGGATGGATGACTTGCTAGGATTACTACTCGAGTCCAATTCCAAAGAAATCAAGAGCAATGGAAAGGAGTCCGGAATCACGATGAAGGAATTTATCGAAGAGTGCAAGCTCTTCTACTTTGCCGGTCAAGAGACAACCGTGTCTCTACTGGTTTGGACAATGATCCTATTAAGCAAGCACGGGGATTGGCAAGCTCGTGCTAGAGATGAGGTTTTGCAAGTCCTAGGACGAGGGAAACCCGAGTATCAAGAGCTCAACCGCCTCAAGATTGTGAGTATAATAAGCGCAATGCTAATTTGATTTACTGAACGATGAAACTCACAACTGCTATCTAATGTGTGTAGGAGAACATGATCCTCCATGAGGTCCTAAGGTTATACCCGCCGGGAGTCACTCTTACCCGGGTTACTATTCACGAGGAAACGAGAGTTGGGAAGATTCGCTGCTGGAGGGAGTACAGCTTGTGCTGCCGCAGCTGGCACTACACCACGACCAAATGCAGGCCAGTTCGAGCCGGAGAGGTTCCGGGAAGGCGGCGGAAGGGGAGATGGGGTATTTCCCGTTCGGGTGTGGGCCTCGGACATGCATCGCGCAGAACTTCGCTATGTTGGAAGCCAAGATGGCGATGGCGATGGCGATGATTCTGCAGCGTTATTCTTTCCAGCTTTCTCCATCCTATTCGCACGCTCCGCATGTAAGGATTACTCTCCAACCTCAACATGGCGCCCACTTGATCCTCACAAAGCTTTAAGGTTGATATGTAATGATTTAGTAGCCAAAACACGAAGTATAATGCCACATGATGTCTCTTCACAAAACAGATCTTTAAGGTCATTTAGTAATAAAGCGTCGGTGAAAGAAACGCAAACATAATAAGCTTCATGCTGCTCGAATGTTCTAGTATACTAAACTGATCAAACATTGATGGCTAGTTGAGGGTGAAATCCAACTTACAACTAAGCACCAATGTTGGAGGCCTTGTTGAGGATAACACCTTCATATTTTACTTGGAACCACTTCATCGCATCCTCCTTTGTTACCCTGTGCTGGATACCCACACGAGACTTGCACCTGCGGCGGCGCCCAACTCGGTAACCGGGTCGCTCCAAGACAACGTAGAAATCCATTCCATAAATACCAGTTGAAGGGTCATACCTATGGAGATTGAAAATAATATTGAGGGTGATAGCCATAGTGATTAAGCAACATCTTAGCAATGTGAAAGAAAAACTTACTTAATCCCAAGATCAATATGCTCCTGAATACCAAAGCCGAAGCAACCAGTTTCACTGAAGTTTCTTCTCAACAGTTCATACTCCTTGACCTTCAACCCACTCTCAAGGAGCTGCATTGCCTTATCACCCCTTACTGTTACATAGCATGCAATTTTTTCATTACGCCTGATCCCAAAAGAACGCACCGTGTACCTTGCTGTCAAACAAAATGACAACCCATCAATGAGAAATATGTTTTCTTGCCATGCCATCTTGCAGTCATTTATTTAAGGGATCAAGCTTAGAATAAGAAGTGCTGTCTGAAGTAATTCCACCCAGAAAAAAAGTCCAAGGAAAAATCAGCAAGAAAACATTTTCATCTTAAAATCTTGAATGCACATGGGAAATTGTCTAATGCTATTTCATTTTGTAATAAAAAGAGCCAAAAGTGACAGCAATCTCACAACAAGGTTAATAGAAGATTCACCAAACGAAACACTCTTTTCCTTCACCTCTAGTAAGTGAAAACCAGAAATCAACTGCAGAGCACATAATTATGATCATTTTGAACCATTTAATTAAGCAATTATAGCAAGAAAATATCATTTTAGTTCCACTATAAATTAGTCATAGTAGATAAAAATAAGCTACAATTGCACTCTGCATATCGTATTTTAGACATAAGAAACACGACCTTCCTTGAGCATTCAAATAAAGATGAAGCTATTAGAAAATATATAAATTAGCTCAAGTATGATAATTTACCCTTGGAGAAAACAGGGGTTTGGCCACTAAGCTGCTCCAACACCTACAATTTTTTTTTCGAAAAAATGGATTTGTCAAAGGAAAGTGATTTTTCTGATTGGTCAATAATGATATATATAATGAGATTTAGAATTATTAATTCTGAATTAATTCATAAACTTTAACAAACGCCAGCATGCAGATGCACTGGAATTACAGTGGAGTCCCGTACCTTAGCAGCTCTGGTAAGACGATCTCCACTTTCACCGACGGATATGTTGAGGACGAGCTTCTGAACTTTGATTTCCCTCATCGGGTTCGCGAGTTTCTTCTCCGATGCCTGATTCGACGCATTTTCACGAGATATGGAGAACAATTAGACTAACTATATACATACAGATAAAATCACGCACAGGCGGTGGCGGAGCGCTTACCATGGCCGTGAGGTGGTGGGTGGCGCACCGCTGCAACTGCTGGACAGGGTTTTGGGAAATTGCAACGGGGAACTAAAAACCCTAACTTAATATGACGTGGAGCTGGTTGGGGCTATTTTATAAATTAACTAATTTGGAGGTGTCTCGTTACAAATAGTCACATTCAAAATATTAGGTTTTATTGGATTTTTTTTTTTTTTTTTTTTTTTTTTTTTTGCATTTTAGTGTATTTTGGATTGGATAATTTGGAGACGAATACAAGCAAGGCGTGCAATTACGCCTAAAACGTATTAAAATACGCTTTTTATGTGTAATTTTCGATTTTTTTTGTGTTTCAACTAGAATCATGCGAAGAACAATGCATCAAAATATATTTTTCGTAGTTATATATACGACTTTGTATTCTTGCACCATGGATTACAAAATACGGGACATGTCTAAGGGGGTGTTTGCAATAGCTTAAGTTTTTTTAAGTGCTTAAATTAAAGAGAAGTTGGTAAAAGTGGCTTATTAGAGAATTTAGGGTGTGTTTGTAAAAACTGCTTAAAAGAAGAAAAAGTTGAAAAAATAATGTTTGCAAAATTTATACTGTAGTTGCTTATTTTGTGATTTATAAGTAAAATATCAAATCATAGCTTATCCGAAATTATAAATATATGTAAAAGGGTGTGTTTGCAATAATTTATACTTTCTCTTGGGGATTATAATATTTAAAAGTTGTTTTTGAAAATGTTGGGGAATCAATAGAATTTTAGAGTTTGCGAAAGCTATTTTGTAGATTTATAAGTAAAATGGTTCATATATTGCTTTTATAATTTTTAACATTTTTAATTAATACATTATATTATAATTTTATAACTATTTTTTTAATTAATGATCGATATTGCTTATTTATATGTATAATTTTTATTTGTCATTTAACAAAGAATAAGTAAATATTTGTTTAATTAATTTATAATCTTTTTTATTCTTGATTTTAATTAATAATATTAATTATACTTAATTTTTTTTTCTAATTTTTTTTTTAATTTTTTTTTATTTTTTTTATTT
This sequence comes from Lavandula angustifolia, assembly GCA_028984105.1. Lineage (NCBI taxonomy): Eukaryota > Viridiplantae > Streptophyta > Magnoliopsida > Lamiales > Lamiaceae > Lavandula > Lavandula angustifolia. The sequence goes on along the minus strand of CM054802.1, from coordinate 15,562,140 downwards.
TTTTATAAATAATTCTCTCAATAAAAATGGTACTTTTCCTAATCTCTGGATGTCACGTGTATTAGTGGCAACGTCCCCAAATTGGTAAAAAAATTACCACTCTCTTCTTCTTTTTTTTTTTTCTTTCTTCTTTTTTTTTTTTTTTTTTTTTTTTTTTTCTCCTTATTATACTCATTTCTCTCTCCTTACTTTATTATCTACTCATCTCTCATACTTTATTACATATTCTCTTAATTCCCGCGCCGAAAAGAAAGGCGCCACTAATAATGGGACGGAGGGAGTATTTTTATATGAGTGGAAATAAATGTTAAATTTTATTTGCATAAAACATTCTAAATTTGGTTAAAAAAGGGGAAAAGAAATAACATTTTTATTTTATAAGATACCACTTTATTAATATTTTAAAATATTAATTTTTTGACTTTCACTACTTTTTGCAAAAACTAACAAATTATCAAAATCAAAAAATTTTTTTCCACCCATCTTTACATAACTTCCAAACAACTTTCCAAAAATTTATCGATAAGCTTTCAAAAACAAAATAAATGGAGAATTGGTAAAAGGAAAAAAAACAAAAAAAACTTAAACTTAATTCAACTTAAAAGGAAGAGAATTTTTCCAATTAAGTTAAGTCGTTAAAAAACCACAAAAATATTTTTCCCTTAAATTAAGCTATAAGTTCAATAATTTAAGCTTTTACAAACACCCACTAAGGGGGTGTTTGCAATAGCTTAAACTTTTTTTAAGTACTTAAATTAAGGAGAAGTTGATAAAAGTGGTTTATTAGAGAATTTGGGGCGTGTTTGTAAAAACTGATTAAAAGAAGAAAAAGTTGAAAAAATAGTGTTTGCAAAATTTACACTGTAGTAGCTTATTTTGAGACTTATAAGTAAGATGTCAAATCATAACTTAACCGAAATTACAAATATGTCATTAAGTTGGAGAAGTTGGTTAAAACCAACTTAACCAACTTCAACTTATTCAACTTAAATGTAGAGAATTTTGAAGAATTTAAGTTGGTGAAAACACTCAAAATCAACTTTTTCTTAAATTAAATCATAAGTTGAAAAATTTAAGCGGTTGCAAACACCCCCTAAGTCCAATAATTCTTTCTCTCTTCTATAATTTGAAATAAACGATCTCGCATATAAATATTAAACAATTTTGGTGCCACGGAAGAACCACAAGAGCAAGAAGATTAGAAGCAAGGCTGCCATAATGATATTACATAGAATACGCTTACAACGCCGCGAACTCTCATCAGAATCGTCGAGAGCAGTTGTCACAATTCTCATCTCATTCCATTCCATCATAAATACTAATATCTCCTCTTCACTCGCACTAACATTCTTCACGGTTTCTCCACATATTTCGCAGATCCTACAAACACAAAAAAAACATAATGTATCTACCTAACCAATTAAAAAAATGTTTATTCCCACCTCAAATTAAGGTTTTCCGAAGTCATAAAATAATGGTTGGTTTATTTAAGTAACTATTGCTTGATACTTTGGGACAATTATTATACACAAATGTCACCTCAACAAAGTCAATTGAAAAGAATACTAAATTATCTTAATCAACAAGGACCATGTTCTGAGATCGTCATGTAAACGTTATATCGAGTGAAATGTTACTCCAAAAACCGTTAAAAACCGTATATTAAGAACAATATAATCATACCGATCTCCCTTCTGGGTGAACCATGCCTGAGCACAGTGCTGATGAGAATAACCTAACTCCCCTTTGCAGTTACAGCCAAGTGTGATGAGTTCAAATTCCTTCCCAAAGTGACAAATTCTACACACCTTCTCTTCCTTTGAATCCTCCTTTGTATCACCATTCTGCACCATCTTTCCTTCAATTCTTTTGCCCTTTTCGTCGGCTCGATCATCATCTGCTCTTGCCTCCATTTTTGCAGACTCAAAGAGCTTGATTGTATAGGACAAAGCTTCACATATTCATCAAGATGGAGAAGTAGAAAGAAAATGAAAGGAAAGAAACAAGAGACAGATAATAATCTGCAGATTTTAGGGAGGTATGATGCTTCATATATATGTATACATTGTAATGGTTGAAAAATCAATAATTTTTTATTCTTACTTGCCTATGAAATGAAAGGAGAGACGCATTGGGAATAAACTAAGATATGAATATTACCTTGTACCCCTTCCCTTAAATTTACTCTAGTATACATTTTTGAGCTATCCTATTGAAATAATCCAAGCAAACATTTTTTTAAAGACTCAAACTTTATACAACTCTACAAACATCAACAACTCTCCGTAAAAACCACGTCGAAAAGAAAGTGGACTAAATCTATGGGACGGAGGGAACACCATTTTAATGTAAATTTATGGTTGGCTGTAGCTCTGAAGGTAGGCTAATGCAGTTTTCAACTAATGCTAATTTTGTTTGTTTATTCTTTAATATTATCTAAACTACCTAACTTAAAGACTGATTCTGAAGGAGACGTGCAAAACAAATAGTTTGAATATTCGTTTGATCCTCTCTGCATTTGTGCCCATAAAGCATGAAACTGGTCAGAGTGCTTTGATTTCAAGAAAAACAGCCGTACATGAAAGAATTATTTTATCCTGCATATTTCAAGGAGAAATTAAGCAATCCCTGTATTGACAAATCTGGGATTATTGCTGAGGAAGATGAATAGCTTCATGATCAAGAATATAACATATATTTTCCAAATTCCCAGAACAAAACTGATTGCACAAGTTTGGCTTCAGATATGAGAATAATCACCAAAAAGTAATTCACTCATGTTTAATGGGGTAAGAAAAGTTGTTCCACTCAGTATCACTTCAACATCAGGCTGGCTGCTCCCAGCTATGGCCTCCTGCACTTCCCTCACCTTATCGACAAATCGACAAAACGAAAAAGTTAAGTATCACATACAAGAACTACATAGCTCTCACTTGAATGCAAGAAATAAGGGCAGGAAGTAAGAGTTCAAGAAAGCTAACCTCTACTCCATTTATTCCTCCAATGACAAATATTAGGATGATATTATGCTCTGAAAGACTTGGTTTAGCCTGCAACATACCAAATAAACTCACTACTCACAAAAAGATTTTCAGGGTTATGTCCAAGATTAGATTTTTACTACCTGTCCAAGGCCGAATCTTCCGAATCCACTTTTAAAGAGGCGGCCCACGGTGGACGAATGATGCTCCAGCCCGGGTATTTCATTATGGTCTAAGATATTTGCAAGAATTTTATACAGCAATCCTTTAGTCGAAGAAGGATCATCGTTTCGGCCCAACATCCCTTCTCTCAGTGCTGCATTTCCCTTAATGCTTGATAGTTTATGAAGAAATTTGAAAAGACTATCCACTCTGTCTCTGAGTTCTAGCTTTAGTTGCATGCCACCGTAGGCTTCCTCTTTGCTCGTGTCTTTATCAGTCTCCTCGTCGCCCCAACTATCCCACGGATCATCATCAAGATCCGGACCAGTAGAATCTTGGTTCTTCTCATCGGGTTTCGTCTTCTTTAAGTTGCCTTCAAGTTCTTCGGATAAGCCTCGGAGGAAACTTAGTTTTGGGATAGTGGGGCTTTCGAGAATGGCATCAATGATGGCTTCTTTCATGAAATGCTCCTCTTGCCATGAAAATGGACCGCCAGAACCGAAGGTTGGGAAATTCTCACCGGCTAATATATACCCAATAACTGTTAGGAGGAGTGCATCTTCAAGAGAAAATATTCCTTGAGATTTGGCTGCTGAGTTGGGCTTTTGCCCTACAAGAACAGTCTTGTTTATGAGGTCACTCATCTGAGCAGCAAGGCTTTGGCTCGTGTCTGCAGCGTTTACATGTAAGATCTTCTCGGCACTGTAAAATGCATCCCAACTTGCAGAATGTGACTCATCTAATGCATGTATAGTGGCTGCTGCTAACTGAATAATCCCTTTGTTTTTTACCAAAGAGGATTGCCTTTTGGCTAGTGCCTTAAGCATAGACTTTAATTCCAGCTTAGAAGGTAAACTAGAACGAGTTTTCAAATTAGGCGTTATACCCTCTTGACGTAGACATTCTTGAATCCACTTCTTGATCAGCATGGCCCCATCTTTCGTCCTCCGTTCGAGCATTGCTTCTAGGTATAGTGCTCCACGGAAGTTATCGGTAGAGACAAAGGATCCATGAAGAAGTTTACTTTCATCAAAACTTCCATCATTCAATTTTTTTCTGAACTTCATGAAGTCAACACTTGGAGAATCTGATTTGTAAGCATTCCACCCATCCAAAAATGCTTCAATGTTTTCCAAAAGCCGACAATTACCTTTTGTATCTTCTTCAAGAACGATTTTTTCGAGTGGGATCTGTACAGCAAGAGGAGCACGTTCAACTTTGACCGAGCAACTTTTGAGTTGGTTTTGGGAACCTTTCGTCTGGCTTAAGGATGCTACCGGTGGCATACGGGGCAGAGATGAAAAAATCCGATCCACAAGTGAATCTCCATGACAGCATGGAGTAAGAAGATCAAGTGTACGATCGATGAGCAGTAGCCCTGCTGATCTTTTACGCCGACCAACATCATAGAGACTAGACATATCAGTCAAAAGATTACCTACATTTCTTGACAGATCACCCAGAGAAAATATTTCAAGTTTCAGATCCATCTGCAAGTTATAGATAGAAAAAAAGTATTAACATTACCAAAGAGACAATTTTTACATTCAACATTCACAGTAGAAATAGTAAATAACACTATCATTTGATACTAACAACAACCTTTTAAGGTGACAAGCTAGCTCAGCTGTAAAAAGGAAGAAAAATCCCCAAAGGAAAACATAATCTATTAGTGGAGAACAGGAAAGGCAAAGCTTTATCACCTTTAAGGCCAAATGATAGAGAAATTGAGCTGTAAGATTTGCTCCAGGACTGGCATCTTCAGCGTCTACAAGCTTCCCCGTACATAACGGAGGCAAACCGGAGCTTATCGAACTTTCGTGCTGAGCAGACAAGCTAGCTTCAGCGGTAGATCCTTCAGAAGGTAAGACAAAGACTCGCGGTGACAAAGGACACAAAATGAGAGGGAAGTGATGCACTGAGACTACTAGCTTTTCCCCAACGTTTTTGGAGTAGCCACCGGTGTATTCTTCTTCTGATTTGGCATTTGAAATGCCATGATATCCGGATATATCGGAATCAATCTCAGTTAGTTCTGCCCATCCTTCCTCTTCAGAGGCAGTACCTTCCTTTGCTCCAGTATGGTCAGGAACAACGTGAGCTTTTTCACGTTTCCTAATGAGCTCCTCGTAATCTTGGTTGAGTAAAGATTCGTATTCATGGAAAGCATCTGGGCCGAGAGGGGAATCAGGATATGCTGAGTGAGCTATCTAGATTAGGAACACTATATGAGCAAAGAGAGTATGAGAATTCACATAAATCCATCAGAATACAAAGCTCTGTTTTTAACTGTGCAAAACAAGTACTCCCTCCGTCCCATTGAGCTTGGCTCACTTCTTTTTGGCACGGTTATTAAGGTGAGGTGGGTTTGGTTAGAAAAGATGTGGGTTTCTCCTTGAATTAAGAAGTAAACTTGTTATGTAAGGAAATGACACAAGATGAGTGGGACAATTTGATTAGGAAAGTGAGACAAGATGAATGGATAGAGGGAGTACTACTAAACAATCAATCAGGGTAAGTAATAGAGGAGTTTAAAACTCTTAACAATAGTTTAGGTAAGACCTCTGAAACGGACGTATATACTGCACAGAGGCGAACATTTTGGAGTGTGCTCAAGCAACGTAAAATGTATCGATGTGCATCACTCAGAAGTCGTGATGTGATGACTGTAATCTTAGTGGCAGAATCAGAACTGCTATTCCAATCAACAACCTGGAAAACAAGGGAAGTCAGAACTCTACCATATAATAGCAAGAAAATAGACAGCAATAGAAGATAAACCCATCAAAACATCAACAAGGAAATCAAGAATGTCAAGCAGTAGCAAGTGATAGATGATGGGACTAGATATTATATGTAATACCCTTCTAGTTTTCCACTTCCACTCCATTTTATAAATCTATCAATTTAATCGGTCCAGTATAACGATGAGAAAGACAATAGCATACTGCAGCAGCATCCATACAAGTAAATTTTGAAGATTCCATGCATGAATTTGTCAATCAAAGCATATACCAGTTAAAACTCCAAGAAAATTCTCAAACTTTGAATCCAATCAAGCAATTCGACAATATTAAGACAAACTAGAGGGGATGCAAATATGGAAACAGATTGTTGGATTCGTCACCTTATCGAGAACCGACATGTTTTCCAAGCTACAAACACTTCTTGCCCCTAACTCCAAAAGCAAGGGAAACGCACCAATAAACTGAAAGCTTTCAGTACTTCCAGCATCCAAATACACAATTGCATCTTTAATGTTCTCAGAACTCTGAAAATATCCCAGAAAGATGTTAGAGAACGCCTAAATTCTATAATTACACCCTAAAACAACTCTAATTCATCGTACAAAATCTAGCTATGCATTATGTTCAAGGACTTCACAAGAATGACAAATAAGCTAAAACTTACTTGTCGGATGGAATCATGACAACATTTTATCACATCAACCGTAGCCATTGATCCACTCCTTTTTAGCAAAACCAGCAAAATTCATGAACCGATCCAATGAATAATCAAAAGCCAGTTATAATTTACAGATAAAAAGGTGGGCTTAACAATGAAACCAAATTGGGATACAAAAAGCTAGGGTTTTGCGCGAGTGGAGAAAGATTTTACCTCGATCTTAAATTCAAGAAACCCACCGAATTGGGGATCGTAGATCAAGAGTTCAGCACCGGCGACAAAGAATAACAGATTCTCTCTCTTCAACACCGAATCCGGGCAAAGTTTTTCATCAAAAATAATTCTTTTTTCCCTCCTATATATAACTGGGACTAGCTGGACAAACTATAAATACCAAGAAGCCAATTTTGTGGGCAAGGGCAAAACCGTCAAAGGATGGATCGAACCAAATTTATAGTGAAGCCAAAATCAAGTTCGGAGGTTTCGCCGGACCCCCAAACTCTCCCAAATTCCCTCATCAAACCAAAACCCAAGAAATACGTATTTTTCTCTATGTAAATACGATCGATCTCCATTTCTCAAAGGAGCTCAGTGATTTCTTTTACGCCGTAAGACATCCTACGCCTCTCTCTTTCTCTCTCTCTCATGACAATCTATCAGTAGTCCGTTTTTTTTTACGCGGTTTGTGGTGTTGTTGTGTAATTTTGTCTTACTGTTCTTGGATCATTTCTATTACTTTTCCTGCTTTTTATCTCTTTGGTTGTGAAATTCACCTCTACTTTGTTGTGTTAAACCGCAATTTTGAATAAATTTGAGTTCTTTAGGCTCGCCCCATTGTTGTTGCCGCAATCACTTAATTGAAGTTGTACATGGATGGGTATACGTCTTTTTTTTTCTTTCTTTTTTTTCAGTTTATTCTAATTAGGCAGTTCTTAGAGGAGCTGAATGATTCAGTTTTTGGTGTAATTGGAGATTGTTGATATGTTTCAGTTCTCATTTGTACATTTTTCACTTTTTATCTCGAAATCAAGTTAAGCTGTTATAATCTGCACTGTTTAATAGGTATTGTCGGCGAAAAGGAATAATTATAAGGTGCCCATGTTGATACACATATTTGATGATCAGCTGTTTTTAGCCTAGAATTGGATGCAATTAAGTGAAAGGCTCTTCGGCAAAGAGAGGTTGTATTTGAGGTTTTATTAGATTTAAGTTGGTTCGTTATTCGTACAATGCCATCCGTGCAGAAGCTATATAATGCTTGTAAAGCGTCACTTACGCCTAATGGACCGATTTCGGAAGAGGGTTTAGAAAAAGTTCGCAGCTTATTAGGTAAGAAGAGGAAAAACCTTGTACTTCTCTGTTTCGCATTTTCGTCCTGGGTTTCATAGTAAGTATTGTAAGAAGTGTATATGCTTTTGTTAGAATTGTGTACGGTGGCACTTACCTGGTTCTCTTTCTAAAATTTGATGGAGTTCCTTCCTAGTTAATACCGTTGTTAGAAAAAGACTTTCTTTTTGAGGAAAATCAGCAAAAACACTTCTTTGTTCTTGTTAAACTAGTTTGATAATTTGGAGTAACTTGGGGAAAGAAGGAGAGAAAAGATTCGAGCTTTTAAATTGTCTTTTGGGATCATCCTCCTACATTTCTAAATTTCAGTGTTGTGAGTGAGTGTTTGTTCTTGACTTCTCTTTAGTTTCCTGGTTTAAATTTGGTGAACAGAATCCATCAGTTTAGGCATTGCAAATTGTAATTAACATCAAAAAATTCACAGGGACAGCTATTTTATTGTGACCACATTGTGCATCATTTTCCTCTCTTCAACCGCATTTTTGTTCTGACCTCGTAAGGATTTCCTAACTGAGAGTGGCCCTTTTTATTACTTGTTTCTCACATTTGTCATGATGTTACGGTGTTAAATTGTGTTATTGTATGCATTGTTTTGTAATCGTTGTTGGCAATAAATTGGCTGAAGTTACCAAGGAGAATCTAATAGATGAATCTGCTGAAAAAATGTTTCGACTAGCAAGGCTACATTAGAAAGTAAACAGCCAGCACGAAAGGGGCTTACCGAAGATAATAAATAGTATGAAATGAGAATCCTCACTAACACAGTAAGCTTATATGTGGTTAACTGGTTATTAAGTGATTACTCTGGAAGTATTTTTTTGGATGTCTTAGAAGGAAGTATTTTTTTGGTGATAAATTGACTAGGTATTAGTGACATTAAATGGAAAACATTTTTGGATGCTTTCCACGCTTCCCTTCTTTGTGCTTTGAATTATCAAATTTCACTTGTATTATGCTCCTGAATACGAAACACAGATAGTCCTTCTTTAATCTCATCATAAAACTGCATTGCCATTTTTGATACGTACTGTTTTATTATATGATTCAACTATTTAAAGATAAGGTATTTTATACGGACATTTCTAATGCTGAGTTTTGCTCGTAGTGTACCTGAAATTGGCTACAGCTCAACTTATTCAATCTGTGTACTAGCAGGAATTTTTAAGAAACTAAATAGAAAACGAAGTGATAATTCTCTTACTTGGCCACTGCACCATGCTCGTAATAGATGTGTCGGACATGGATGAAATATTGATTCGGACGAGTTGCTTTTTTTTTTTTCCTTACTGTAATTGCATTTCAGATTGAACTCCCTAATCAGGCTGCATAATGTCTATCGATGCATCATTAAATGGACCAGCAATTCCGGTGTGTATAATTGGATATCGTGCCTGATCTTCAATATATTTACTAGGACACGTTCCACGTGCTGTTACCTGTCGCACATAATTTCTCTAGTTTATGGATTGGTTTTAACTTGTTTCTGAAATTGCTTTATAGGTCCATAAGTTGGTTGCTTTGATTGTTAGTAACAATGTTACATCCTTTGCTGCAGAGAAAATCAAGCCTTATGATGTAGGCCTTGAGCAAGAGGCCCAACTAGTACGAAATTGGCAAGGTAACTTCACAGAGCGCAATGGGGGGAACCGGTCACTCCCCACAATTAAATACCTGCATATGCATGAGTGTGATGGCTTCTCCGTAAGTGTTAAATCATCTTTTTATCCGTTCTCTCTCTCTTTCTTGTCTTCTTCGTCTAGTCTGCATGATGCATCTTTACAATTTTGATTCTTTAATTATTGAAATATATAGTTTTCTCTCTTTGGCAGATGGGAATATTTGTTATGCCACCTTCCTCAATCATCCCTCTCCACAATCACCCCGGGATGACAGTGCTGAGTAAGCTTCTGTACGGTTCGTTTCATGTAAAATCGTACGATTGGATCAACGTTCCCGGGCCTTCTGATCCATCTCAAGGTTGAGTAATTCTATGCATTCTTGAATGTTGATTTTATAGCACAAAGAAGTGAATCGATTTGATCACTATTTCAGGAGCAAGGCCTGCAAAGATTGTTAGAGATTGCAACATGACAGCCCCATGCGACACAACAATTCTTTACCCAACTAGCGGTGGCAACATCCATTGCTTCAAGGCTATCACTCCTTGCGCCATCTTCGACATCCTTTCTCCGCCCTACTCCTCTGAAGAGGGACGCCATTGCAATTACTTTAGACGCTCCCCTGCCCCGGATCTTCCTGGTAAATTAAACCACTCTCTTTCTTGCTATGTCGTAGAATCTCTCTGTTCGCTATGTTTTTAAGACTTTCGCTGTTTATTAATGAAGGTACGATAGAGGTGGAGGGAGAAAGTATATCGAAAATTACATGGTTAGAAGAGTTTCAGCCTCCGGATGAGTTCGTGATAAGGCGAGGACAATACAAAGGCCGAGTCATTAAAACGTGATGAAAGCCAAAGCAATTCTTTATGTCATATATATTCAAATTCTATTATATGCTCTCAGGATTCTACAAATTTATCTCATTTTTAGTATGTTTTTTTAACTTTTCTCACATACTTCCTCCTTCATCTCATTATTTATGTTTCATTATAATTGGACACGAAGATTAAGACGGATTTGTAAAGGTAATAAAGTACTAGTATAAAATTATAAAGTGATCGTAAATTATTTTTTTGTGTCTATTTTTAAAATAAGACCTACATAGTAGGACAATTTGAAATAACAAATACAATATTAATAATGGAACAAAGAGAGTATAATTTATTTATTATATTTTCAGGTGTGCATAGTGAATAAGAATTGCGGGTTCCTCAAATAATTAAAAAAAAAAAAAAAAAGGGATGGAGGGATAATATTATTTCATTCACCTTTAACTTTTTATTAAATTTTCATTTTTTTACCACCACATGCAATTCATATGAAACCACATTATGTATGCTTAAGACGATCAGAAGAACTCCGGGACGGGGATATCCTCATCCGGAGGCGGGGCTAAAATCCATTCGCTGTGCTGATCGAGAACCATTCCTTTATTCTCCACGGACCACCACGCAGGCGGAATGGCCAACTCATCTTTGAGAAATTGACAAGATTTTTTTACCAGAGCCAAGCTCCGTTTCACCTTCAGCTCGAAGTTGGTAGGCGCCGTTCCATCCCGCCACCACGTGGAGTATCCCCTGCAAGTTATGCCAGTCGAACAGATCCTTCGGAATAATTCTCAAGTACGGCGATTTCCGGCAGTCGATAGCGAACTCAATTCCGGCGTCTTTGAAGGTGTTCATTATTATGCCGGGGTGAAGAGAGATTGGATCTAATCTGTTCTTGATGTGCAGGATTTTGAGGTGGTGGAGCTGCTGCAGCCTCGCCGTGAAATTAGCGTCTCCGACCTGCGGGCAGCCGAAGACAACGGCGGCGATGGGGATGGAATCGGGGACCACGTTTTCTGCTAAATCGAATGCTGACAAGACTGCTAGAGCACCTCCGAGGCTGTGCCCGTTCACGACGGTGCTTAGGGTCTCGTTTCTGTATTCTTCTAGAAGGTTCTGGATACTTCGATGGAACTGCTCCGGCGCGCTGAGCTTCATGAAGGCGGAGTTAGGGTCATTAGAGAGGTAGAGCTTGAGCCAGCCGTCCATGATTATCGGCGCCGGAACCTCGCCGTCGCCGACGAGGTCCGGGGCGGAGACTGGTCCGAAGTGCACGACGTCGATCCACTCGTAGTTCGTCTTGGTGCCGCGCCACACGACGCGGATCTCGCGGCGGCCTAGGGCGAGGCTGGCGTCGTCCGTGGTAGTGGCGATGTAGCCCATGAAGTTGGTCTCCCTATCCCAGGTTACCGACCCCGGCAATTCGAGGGTGGCGGTGGAGTAGAGGAGGCAGGAGATCTGGTAGTCGGCGGCGGCTTCGAATTTGACCTTGTGGAAGAAGGATCGCTTGCCGTAGCGGCTGCTGCCGTAGTACTTGGAGTTCTTGTCGTCGTAGGTGCACTGGCAGAAGTCGCCGGAGAGGAGAATGAAGCGGCGGAGGGAGAGGTTTAAGGGGTCCAGCAGCCCTTCCCCATGTGTTGTTGCCCAGCAGCTCCGGGCATGACGGCTCTTCTTCTGAATGAGTTGCTGTTTTTTCCATTTTATTTTTGTTAAATGCATATAAATTGAAAATGGTTGATAAATATTGCACCAAAATTCAAGCGTGTGAATAATGTGTGGTGGAAATTGAATGTATAGCATGAGAGGGATAAGATAAGGATAATAATCACATATAACTTTTTGGACCAATGAGATAATCATAATATTATTGTCAGAGATCAAAATATGAAGGGGGTCGAGCTCATATTTGGATTCGAGATATGTTCTCGAATGAGAATCAGATGTAGATTTTGACAAAACTGTCATGTTATAATCATATATATAGTTTTCTTAAATCTTGACTCTCTTATTTGACATCATATCACTTCATGATTTTGAAACCCTCTCAAAACGCTCCTTTTTTTTTTTTTTTTTTTTTTGATTTGAGAACCCGCAGCCGCTACCTTCGGTCTGGTCACAAACCTCAACTCCGCTGTGCATAGCGCAAACCACACAGGAGGTTCAACCACCCTAAGGTGACAGCTTACACTGAGAATGACTTCAGCAGGATTGAGCCCATGACCCGGTCTGGCCCCGGCCACCTCTACCACTCTGCCAGTGTATGGAGTACTTTGGATTCCTATTGGGCCTTTCCGGCCCATGTCCACTCATTGTCATAAGCCCATTCTAGACCCATCTCAAATGTAAGGGATTAATGTTATAAAGTCAAAATTGTTGATTGTATATCATTAATTATTAAGTGATTAATAGAATGCTTTATATGTATCATGTAACATGCGGTGGCCCACATGTATGGGTGACGAAAGCCAACCTATTCTATGCTCTAAACACGAAATACTTATCAAATTCAAGTTTAACCCAAACACACAACACAATTCTCCCCGGCACTGTGGAGTCGCACCACAGCACTTGGTCTTCCTCGCTATACAGATCAATCCATTGACTCTGGATACTCTCTCCTTCTCTCTCAAGAACCTCCAAATTGTAGGTTTTTGTCTCAATTGACATCAACAGTATTAACTGGTAATTTTTTTTTTGGAAATTTGAAATCTTGTAGTGTTTCTTACGGCGGAGTGCTCTGACCGGGAGAATTTTACATTCTATGTATGAATCCATGTGTGCATGCAAGTATTTGTACTTACGGAGGAGGTTTATGATCTGGATTTTCATATTGATTTTCTTCCTTTTTTGTTTGTGAATTAAGTGAAATTCTGAACTTTTAGTGAGTTCTAAGTTTACTTTGCCACATATTAGGCATAGTTTTGATGTTGGTGCAAGTAATTAATAGAGTATAGCTCGAACTAGTTTATGCAATTTCCGCGTAATAAGCTCATGAAGATACTATATTAGGCAAATAATTGTTTGCGGAAATCAAAGGAATGGTCTAATTTGAGATGGAAAGGGTACATTGCGGTTAGAGATAAATTGAACGTGTTTTGTTGACTTAAGTAGAGCTCGATCGGTCAAGGTAACCATGAGGATGAGTACCGACTACCAGTAAGTAAGGTTCTCAAATCAAGTAATTGTTGATTGGAGGTCAGCTTGTCTATGTTTCCACATATTAAGTGAATCAAGCAAAAACATTTTAATTGGTCTAGGATAGAGATCAGTCAAATTAAGTTTAATTTCTTATTAAGGAAGGTTCATACAAATTAAGTATTTGCCAATAACTAGAACAGATCTGTTTATGCTATGAGTAATCCTTATGTACTTGGAAATGCTTGATGGTATTCTAGTACTTTTGTTACACGGAGTAGGGTATCAATACTGTTCTTTTTCCATGTGTGATCCCATATATTGAACTTCACACTCTTTTCGTAATGTATTGGACTTATTGGCTTATAATGGGTTTTTCCTCTTTGCCAACCACATATGCTTTCTATATTTAATTCTTTGAGCAAACATGTTATTTTGGATAATGAGGGATATTTATAGTCGCTACTCAATTTCTCTCTTTCTTTGGGGTAAACTTTCAGCTGAGTGTAAACCGTGAAAGGAAAATTTATCAACAGGTTCAACTTATAATATAAACCGTACTTTTTATGATATGAAGTTGAATACATGTATGTGTGTGGCACAATCCTTTCAAAGCTTAATGGTTTTCCTCAATTTTTAAGGTCCGAATTATTTCTTAATGTAACTGAAGTTGGGTTCCTGAAAGACTTAATTTGTTTATTTTCATGTAGTTTGACTCACTAGGTTTTCTTGTCTGTGGATAGGAACATAAGTTATCTCGAGATACTACAGGAAAATGCAATCCAAGTCCAAAACTGTGAATCAAGCAGAAAGAGATCTTTATAGTGCTGAAAATCTGACTGTGTCTTCTGAAAAATGGTGGAATAATACTGGTTATAATTCTTTTTGCCCCACAGCGATGCGGAGGAGCGCATCTGATTCATCTTCAGTGGAACATTCTGGGGATGGACAGTCTCAATCTGAGGGTGATGACACTGGCAAGCACTCACCTAATAATACTCCTCTCCAGCCAGGTACAGCTCAGTAGAGTAGTTGCTTATCCAAACTAACCATCTTGTATCTTGGAAATTGGACATCAGTTGATGTTCATGGTTCGCCATTGTATTCCTATACAGCATACTAGTAATCAACCAATTAATGATATGAAGTTTATATTGGAAAAATTCATGTTATATTGGTTCTATTCATGCAGTATGTTTCCGTTGATAGATTAGTATACTCTTGTGAGAAGCTGTAACATTCTGGAGCCTGACTTTTGTGAGACTCTGTGGTTTGCTTGTAAAATAACTAGTTTCAAGAAACATGTTAAATGTCAATAATTACTCATTTTCTGTATGATCACAGGCTGTGGCCTATCTTGGGGCAACTAATATGCATATCCGATGTTGACATTTCTTCAGTAAATATCAAATCTTTGCCTGGACAATGAAATTGTGTTTTAACTTGTCAAAATAAAAAAATAAAATTGTGAAATTACTAGGCTTTTGGCATGCCCAAATTAGCTTGATTTATGTGATATTTTCTCTCTTTTTTACATGATAAATTATCTGTATTTGATTAGACTTTATGTGATTTTTAAGCAACGGACTATGAGTATCTCTGTGTCCTGGGAACGAAATGTCAGTCGTGTTCCGAAGGCATCTCTACTGAATGTATGATATAAAAAACCTTTATCCTGAGTCCTGAACAGTGTGAAAGCAATAGCAGAGTTGATCTGCTGTAGCATGTTGCTGCTTGTCTATGCTTGAAACTACTGCATATGTTCTTGCTCTAATTTTCTGCTCCGTGAGTCCTCCGTAAGATGAAATAACTATTTGATTCTAGTATGATCATATTTGGATTGATAAGACCACTATCAACATTAGATGAAGATCATAGGCGGGAGGATGTGAATCCCCAGCATGTGGAGCCTTCCTTACATCCAAGAGCTGACAGAAGCCCTATGCAGCCTGCACAGCTTGAGCTTGTTGGCCACTCAATTGTAAGAATATTCTGATCTAAAATATTGAAAATGTTGGTTTCCAGTTTCTCTTGATTATTTACAGTAATATTGCAGTGATTCTTCTTAATATTGTAACGTTTTATTGTTTTAGGTTAATACTTTTCAGACTTGTGCTTCAAATCCTTATGATCCCTATTATGGAGGAATGGTAGCAGCTTATGGCCAACCTATGGTATGCCTAGATAACTATTTCTCATGCGACCAGTTTTTGTATGATCTCATTGCTCAGATGCCTTTTTGAGATGAGCATTCTTGTGGTGAAGCGTGATACGTGATATGCTAGTTATGGTCACTGACTTGATAGTTGATACCCAATTTTCTGCTGAAGGGGCCTGGGACGGTGTCACCATAAAATCTGCAAACACAAATAACTCAAACATCTCTTGATTAAGACGCACAAGTGACATATTTTAATTTCTTGGGAACATGGTATGTGAAGTATCACTGGCCCTTCTACAGATTGACCTTCCAGGATCCTCAGTTTGTATTATGTATAGTTATCAAGGCATTGCAACCTGTACTGTTTCGTGCTCCTGGGGATAGTGAATCTTCTCTATATTGAATATTTTGCACAAACATTTTGATTCATCAGATATCATGTTACTCAGTTACTCCCAAAATATTGAAGGCGCTTTGATTTATCTAAGATCTTGTTACTCTCTTAATATAACCTTTTGTCCTTTGAAATGAATCAAGGTTCCGAATTTATATGACATGCATCATGTGAGGATGCCACTGCCCCTGGAGATGACACAGGAGCCTGTTTATGTAAATGCCAAGCAATACCATGGTATCCTGAGGAGACGGCAGTCACGGGCTAAAGCAGAGCTTGAAAAGAAATTAATAAAATCCCGGAAGGTGGTTTATTCTTTTTCCAGATTATTGCTACTAGGATCTACCCTTGCCACTTCCTGAGCAATGAAGCATGTTTTGCAACAAAAAAATTATACAGTATTTTCTTGTAAGCTTATTTTGGCCATATTGGATGATAATATATTTGAACTTGCAGCCATATCTCCATGAGTCTCGCCACCAACATGCTATTAGAAGGGAAAGGGGCTCTGGCGGCCGTTTTGCCAAGAAATCTGATGCTGATACTTCTAAGGTAACAGATAGTACTTCCCAAGCCAGCAGCTCCTCAGGTTCTGAAGCCCTAGCCAAGTCCGGAGGAAGAAAAGTAGCCGGTAATCTGCAAAACTCAGATGTCCACAATTTTGGAAATCAGATGAACTTGCAGGAGGCTGAATGTCAGCCCCATGCTGGCCAGACTGGGGAAGGGCCTCCATCTCAACTTATCCGATCCAACCGCTATGCGGTGAAGTAAATACTGTACAACCGAAGGCAGACTCTGAATAGAAGAAGGTAAGCGTGGTGGCTATATTTACAAATCTTGGCTTTTCTGGGCCAGGCGGCAATTCATTCTTGGCTGTTTATCATTATGAAGAAGGGATTAGTGTGGTTTTTATCTCGTTTCTAGTACCATGTTCTCTTTGAGCAGGAAAAACCATTTAGTTGTAGGTCTTGTAAAATCCATACTATGAAAAGTGCATGTTTACTTGCTGAATATTTCAAGTTTGCCAGAATCATTTGTGCTAGAGTTCAGACCGTGTAATGTTATAATATTTTGTACATGTAAATTTCGTTTGTCTGGGTACTTGAACATTTGAAATTTCCAGAATAAGCTTCTCCAGAGAAAGAAGAGAGCACTCAAACCATGAGCATTAGTATTAGAATCTCTGCAAAATTGTACTGAGCAGTTTGTTTATCTTCGTCCCAACATTCCCTACTTGCCGACTGTTGCGAGCAGTTTTTGGATATCGACAGCACCCGTTGCTCTAACTAATTGTCCACCCTTTCCAAGTGTGATTTCTACGTTATGCGCTCTGCTATTTAACTGTAGAGAGAGAGCTTTCCCTCATCAACTTCAAGCTAAGACTGCTAAATCTCTCCCGGGAGTATTGTCTGGAAGCCATTCTCCAATCTGTACCAGCCTTCATCATTGAGGCAAATTCTTCATAACTTATTCTCCCATCCTGCATATCACAGACTTCAACAAATTAAACTCCCTTCTTACTTGGAGATTTTCATACATGCTTACCCTATCTGTATCCACATCATGCATGATGGCTACAATAACTTCTTCACTATTTGCATCATCACCATCATCACTCACAGCTTGTCTCAGCTCTTCCATCTCTATGTAACCGCTCTCGTTGAGGTCGAAAAAGGCAAAAGCTTTGTGTAGGTGCTCATCATTGGCCATCTTCCTAAGATGCACAGAAACAGCAACAAACTCACCATAATCCAGCGCTCCGTCGTCTCCATCAGCCTCACCCTACAAACCAAAATCCATAACCAGCATCATCCCAAGAAGGGAGGAGAGAGAAGTCCGTCCATTACATCAACATAAAGTACTGACATCTTCCATCAGAATCTGAACATCAGCTTCTGGGATCTGATGGTCAAGCTTGTGCAGACCAATCTTGAATTCTTCAAGGCTGATTTTGCCCCTTTTCCCAGAGTCCATCATGTCAAATACTTCCTTAATTCCAGCCACTTCTTCAACAGACAAATGCTCATCTAACACCTGCATAAACAAACAATACTAGGAGTTGGTTTATTTTTCATTTGCTTCCAGTTCTTGATCCTGTTCTTTTATTTAAAATTTTCATTAAAGTACCCTTAGTGCCCTTTTCTTGAACTTATTCATCCCAGAGAACTGTTTTAGCCTTGCTTTCACAGTCTCACCCAGGGAAACATCGGGTGCCTTCTTTGCATTCTGCAGCCAAGGATGCTCTGCATCCAAAATGTATATAGTTTATGATAAATGAGTGAGATACAAATTGAAGGTTCTTGAAGCATTACCAAGGACTTGTTGAGCAGTAAGACGTCGAGTAGGGTCAGGATCAAGCATTTTCTTTACAAGATCTTTGGCAGAATCTGAAACTTTAGGCCAAGGGTCTCTCTTGAACAGAACGAATAATTGCTTGAGCTATTCCTTGCTCGGTCTCTGCACAAGCAAGAATGGCCACATTCAAGCAAGAGGGGATACATGTCACATTTGAAGCAAGAATGGCTACAAAAGAGATTATCAAGAAGCAAAAGAGATATAACCAACCTGCCCAAAAAGGAGGAACACCACAAAGAAGGATATAAAGGATGACTCCAGTGCTCCAGATGTCGATTTTTGGACCATACTTGCGTTTTAGAACCTCAGGAGCCATGTAGTAAGGGCTCCCAACAATTTCATCGAAACGTTCACCTAATGACAGCATAAAGACAGTAAGGAATCATGAACTTGACAAAGGGAAACAACTTAAATAAGTGGGTTCCATACCAGGTTTGAAGAAAATCGACATTCCAAAGTCAATTGCTTTTGCAGGAGATGTTTCTTTCTTATTTGCAAAGAGGAAGTTTTCTGGTTTGAGATCACGATGCATCACTCCATACTGGTGGCACACCTAAAACACAATATAACAGCCATAGGAAAAGATCATAAAACACAAGGAAGAAAATTTACAAAAAAGTAATAGGTTGCACTGCAGACCATTGAAGTATTCTTGACAGTTGAATCCCATTTATGACATGATAGCAAGAAACAAGATCATGATCCAAGTTCTTTTAACCCTAAGCAAAGCAAGATTGTAGTCCAAATTCCTCTAACCATTAGCAAAAAGATGCAGTTGACTTAAACTTCTGCAAACTCATCAAGACGACAACAAAAAGCAACTAACGGTTTGGTTTACTCTTAATCTTCATAGTCATGTAAATGTAAATCCTAGTTCAGAGGCCAAACCTTAACAACTTCCACAATAGTCCTCATGATAACTGCTGCTGCTCTCTCTGTATAATGGCCTCTAGCCACAATGCAGTCGAAAAGTTCACCGCCTTCACAGAGCTCCATCACAATATGCACGGCGCAATCATCTTCGTAAGTATCCTTCAAGCTCACTATATTTGGGTGTTTAGGCATATGCTTCATGATCTCAACCTCCCTCCTTACATCCTCAATATCAACTGCAGTCCTCAGCTTCTTCTTCGATATCGACTTGCAGGCATATTTATCCCCTGTCTTCATATCAGTGCACAAATAAGTAATCCCAAACTCACCTCTTCCGAGCTCACGCCCAAGATCATATCTCTCCTTGATGTTACTGCCTCCTGCCTCCTTCAACACAACCAGTTTATTTGTTGCCCCATAATCAATGGAGAATGGATTTGGCTTATTTTTATGCCTTTTCTTCTTCTTGTTTTTACAAATAGTAGCAGGGGCAGCACAGCAGTATCCCATGATGCAGAGGATGATTGCCCACCTTAACACCACCCTGAGATAATTCCACAAAATCAAGAAAACAAATCAGACAAAATGAGTGTAATTAAACATCTTTGTACTAACCTAATATTCAAGAAAACTTGAAGTTCTTTCTTAGATCTCTAAGGTTCAACCACCTTAGAGATCTTAGTAGTTTTAAAATTCATATTTTTCGATCAAAGACTATCCTCCTTAACCGCTCAAGGGACGCATCTCTCTCTTCTTTATTTGTAGTCGATTGGCACTTGTTTGGATTTGGTTGTCATGGAAAGACAGTGCAGTCTTCGATCAAATAAGACAACATTATTCACTATTCTAACCCATCACGTTGAAGTAGACACTCATCATGTGGAATCCATAATATGGATTTAATTCTCTATTTCGATAATAAAAATTGAATTTTTTATACATGAGAAAATATTTATAAAACAAAAATTTATGCACGTAATAGTGGAAGCGAACAACAAAAAGCAGGGGAAAAATAGGCGAGTCTTTCTCCCAACTCTTAGTGTGAAGCAATTGTAGAAATCTTCTCCCAAATTGGACGCACCCGCCCTTTCCCGGACACTCGATGCAGTGTGTGTGTGCGAGAGAGAGAGGGAGGGATGGAGAAAATTGACTTGGTGATGAATGATTTTGGTGTTGCAATTCTGAGATTGGACAATCGAGGTATGATTTTTTTGATTTCTTAATGCAAATTCATTGAATACTCAAAGAAGATGCATTCTATATTTAATCCTATTACCGCAGCAATTTGCATTTCCACTCGCAAGAAATGATAGAGTAGAAATTTAGAAAAACCATTTTGGGTGTTTAGGTTTCACTGATCTATCGCGAAAATTAGATAAGATAGTAAAATCTGGTGTTTCTGCTGATTCTTGGGTTTTGGTAGTTTAATTTTGTGAATAGCTTGGGATGTGATCCAAGAGGAAATTGTTTTATGCATTTCCAAACATTGTGCGAAGGGTGTGGTCAATTATATGATGATTCTATACTGGGTACTGTTGTACTCTGTAGAGGGTGTTGAAGCAGTTAATCAAAAACCCGGTGTATATTTAGTTAGTTTTGTGTGTGCAAAGTGCAAACCTTGTAGAGTATTTGAAACTGAAGAGTGAATCTTTCTTCGTGTTTTGGTTGGTGATGAATATGATCTTTTGATTGAAAAGATGAACTCAAGTTTAAGATAATGTGTAATGTTTTAGTCACTATCGGTTGTTATTGGTAGGGATTAGTTGCTTTCTATGGGTGAGCACGCTGTTTGCAGATTCCTTTTATTGAAGCTAGTGCTACTGCCCCCAACAAGTTGCAGAACCGTTCGTTGGTGATGAAATGAATGATGAAGTCGTGGAGGTAGGTATGGAGAAAACACAAAAGAGTAGGGTAGCTCGAAACCTACATGGAGATGATGGTACTCAAGATTTAAGTGGAACTGCTAGTCAATCCGATGATGATGGGAATAAGAAACTATATGTTGGTATGGAATTTGGATCTCAAGAAGCTGCAAAGGATTTCTACGATTCATATGCCAGGCGAGTGGGTTTTAGTACTCATGTTGGTCAATATACCCGCAATAACCCTGATGGTCCTATTGTTTCTTGGGAATTTTTCTGCTCCAGAGAGGTTTTCAAGAGAAAGAATGTTGAGAGCTGTAATGCCATGCTTCAGATAGACAGAAAAGAACCCGACAGTTGGGTTGTGACGAAGTTTGTTGAGGATCACAATCATTCTATTGTGAGCCCCGGCAAGGTGCATTTCCTTAGACCGCGGAGGCATTTTGCTGGAGCTACAAAGAATGCCCTACCTGAGACAGCTGATAACCAAAATGATATTATGGTTTCTGTGGATGGAAATGATGTATTTTATGATTCTGATCTTGCCATGCGTAACACATCCCCCATAGAGACAAATCGGGTTGCAAGGAATATGTCTCCTGCGGAAAAGAACTCTGTTGGTCGGACTGGATCCTGCATGGAAACAAATCGTGCCACTATGAGTTCTGTTCCTGTGATGCCACTGCATTTTATTCAACCTTCCAATAGGAGAAGACTTCTTGGAAGAGATGCTCATAACCTTCTCATTTACTTCAGGAAAATGCAGGCTCAAAACCCTGGTTTCTATTATGCTATACAGCTTGATGACGACAATCGCTTGAGCAATGTTTTCTGGGCTGATGCCAGATCAAGGTCAGCCTATAGTCACTTTGGTGATGCAGTTACTTTTGACACAATGTATAGGCCTAATCAGTTTCAGGTCCCGTTTGCTCCCTTTACCGGAGTAAACAATCACGGGCAAATGGTTTTATTCGGCTGTGCACTTCTTTTGGATGAATCAGAGGCTTCTTTCGCTTGGGTGTTCGAGACTTGGTTGTCTGCTATGAATAACCGGCCTCCTGTTTCCATAACAACTGACCAAGATAGGGCCATAAAAGTAGCAGTTAATCAGGTGTTCCCAGAAACTCGTCACTGCATTTGTAAGTGGCACATCTTAAGGGAGGGCCAAGAAAGATTGGCTCATATATACCTCGCTAATCCCTCATTTTATGGAGAGCTCTATGGTTGCATCAACTTTTCCGAGACGATTGAGGATTTTGAATCATCGTGGAGTTCTATACTTGACAAGTACAATGTCCAGAAAAACGAGTGGCTTCAAGTTGTATATAATGCTAGGAAGCAATGGGCTCCCGTTTATTTTCGTGACACGTTTTTTGCTGCACTTTCATCTAACCATGGAGTAAGCTCCTTCTTCGATGGGTATGTGAACCAGCAGACGACAATACCCATGTTCTTTAAGCAGTATGAACGGTCTCTGGAGAATTGTTTAGAAAAGGAAATAGAAGCAGATTACTACACAATTTGCACAACACCAGTACTGAAGACACCATCTCCAATGGAGCAACAGGCATCTAATTTATATACAAAAAGGTTTTCGAAAAGTTTCAAGAAGAACTGGTTGAAACTTTTGTACACACAGCCAATAAGATTGATGGTGATGGTTCGGTAAGTAAATTTAGGGTTGCTAAGTACGAGCACGATCACAAGGCTTACAGTGTCATGCTAGATGTTTCGGAAATGAATGCAAGTTGCAGTTGCCAGATGTTTGAGTATTCAGGGGTTCTTTGTAGACATGTATTAACTGTCTTTACTGTCACAAATGTTCTCACAATTCCGTCCCAGTATATTTTAAAGAGATGGACAAGGAATGCTAGAGTTGGACTGTTGGATGAGCAAGATACACGTTTCCAATGTGCGGATTCTCTCACAGTTCGTTTCAATAATCTTTGTCGAGAAGCACTAAAGTTTGCAGAGGAAGGAGCGATTGATGCAGAGACTTACAGTGCAGCTGTTGATGCTTTACAAGAAGGTGTGAAGAAGATTGCGCTGGTGAAAACAGTGGTAGCAAAAAATAGGCCTGCCACATGTCAGAGCAGTGGAAATTTTCCGGACACTGGTAGCAGGAAAACTTCTGTGCCAACCCCTGATATGATCCCATCATTATGGCCAGGGCTAGATGCTTTGCCTAATCGCGTTAATCTTAATAACGCTGGAGTCCCGGTTGCTGATATGAGCCACCCAACTTTGGCCTCTTTGGCAATAAACCGTGATGGCGTTCTTGCCGATAATACAGTACGAAGTATTATTTGATGTGTTAAATATTTCATTAGATAGAAGTAATCTGAATTATTAAGTTATTTTTCTTATTATCTCTTTGGTTTATAGGTGGTTCTCACTTGTTTCAAATCCATGACATGGGTGATTGAGAGTAAGAGCCTAGCAAGTAAAGTGGCTCTTATCAATTTGAAGGTGTGGATTGCTTTATTAAATATTTGTATTCCACTGCTTTTTTCTTTTTCATGTCTAGTCAGTGATGCACATGTTTCTTCATCCATTGAATCTTGTCTTATATCTACCACTTTGTTTGCCCAAGGCAGCTCCAAGACTATGGCAAGGCGCCCTCAGGAGAATCCGAGGTGCAGTTTAGACTTACACGAACCACACTGGAGCCGATGTTGAAATCCATGGCCTACATAAGTCAACAGCTCTCAACACCAGCTAACAAGGTTGCCGTCATCAATCTAAAGGTACTTTTTGTTGTCTTTCGAAGCTACTTCTATCTAAAAATTATTATATGCAGCAATCTGATTGATCTTTCATATTCCATTTTGTTTTAAGACTGAGTTAGTTCCCCCATGTACAAAGAGAATGCATTATAGTTCCAATGTTTCTTCTGCCATGTTAACGTTCTGATCCAAAGTAAACGCTATTTTTGTTCCCAGCTCCAGGACGCCTCTACAACTGGAGAAACAGAGGTCAAATTTCAAGTTTCGAAAGATACCTTGGGTTCAATGTTAAGGTCAATGGCTTATATCAGAGAGCAACTATGACAAGTAAGCTCTGTGTTCTCTCTATTCAACAATTATACATGATGATACGCTATGGTTATATTCGACTAAAGTCTATAACATGGAACACTTTGTAATCAAGGAGTTTTGCCTGTTACAGCATGCAGTGGCAGGAATTTTTGTAATAGTAGCAGCTCCCAGAGGTTTGTTCATTCATCTTAATGACCCCCTTACATTGCTTCATCCGTCTCTAACACAATCTGTAGATCACGTTGCGTACTCCTCATTAGCAGTATCTATAGCTGTAGATGCAACTTGTGGATCACTTCCAATTACTGCTATATATGATTGATTCCTGTATAAGTTAGGCAGCTTCTGATAGTTCAGCCTCATTTGTCTGTAGATAGTAGTGAGATCTTATTCTTGATCTTGACAGTTGAAATGATTTCATAATTCTATTTAGTGTTTCATTAGGCTTGCTTTCACCTTTTGTCAGGTATTAATTTCCCTTCTATTGTCCAAAATATTCATAGAGGCAAGAACTTTTGCAGAGAGTGTTTGTAGTAAAAATACATGTAAGAATGCATGTTGTAGTAGTCTAAGCTGGTCGGAGGGAGGAGAGGAGTACGTCTTGAAGAGCGCTGTCTCTCTTCATTGCAGCCTTAAACTCTTCGAACGTTACCTTCC
The DNA here is from genome assembly GCA_028984105.1 of Lavandula angustifolia. Classification (NCBI taxonomy): domain Eukaryota; kingdom Viridiplantae; phylum Streptophyta; class Magnoliopsida; order Lamiales; family Lamiaceae; genus Lavandula; species Lavandula angustifolia. Next base: position 15,537,324 of record CM054802.1, on the reverse strand, counting down.
CATCACTGTTGGCGTCCATGAGATCGAATATCTCGTCTAGCTTCCCGGGCTCCGCGATATCCATCGGAAGATAGTCGTCCGGCAAAGCCTGCAGCCAAAACAGCATAAGCCAACTTTCTTGATTAAGGATTGTGTAATAACTAAGTTACCTTGAGCAGTGATGCTAGCTCTTCCTTGCTGATGCAACCCGACCGATCCGTATCATACATCTGAAAACACAGGCGTAGAGCATCGTCGCCTTGTGAGTATTTGAGAGTTGAGAAGCCGGCGATGATCTCTCTCATGTCAACCGAACCATCTCTGTTGTTATCGAACAAATTGAAGATACGAGGAGCTAGAGGGACAAGGGACAAAAGCTCCATTGCTTTCAACACTTGTTCGAATTCAGATAACGTCGCCTTATCACTTTTGCATCTGTGCTTACACAAAACAGAGTGTCAAGCACAGAAAAACAGAGCATGACTAATGATTATTATGTGACTCACACTTTCTTGAAATTGACACTCAGATTCTCGAGTTCCTCCGGCTTCAGATCATAAGACCCCACCAAGTTCTTGAGCTTTTTAGTTCTTAACGAGAAGCTGCTGCTGAGGATGCTGGCCATGGCAGCTGCACGGAACTTACGCCTCGCGTTGAAGCTTTGCAACCGGGAGACGATCTCAGCGTCCATCTGATCTTCCTTTGCCAGATCCCCAGTCACCCAGGGATGCTGAAGAATCTCTTGAGCACTTGGCCTCAAGTTCGGATCCACTTTGAGAAGGCTGGTGATCAGTTGCTTAACTGAGGATGAAATGTTCTTCCATGTCTTCTCATAGAAGCTCAACTGTCCCTGCAATGCATTCAGATTGAGTGAGAGAGAAATTAAGAAACAAGAAGACTCTGTTTCTGACATGAAAATAACTCACACATAGTATCATCTGCTGCTTCTGTCTGTTTGTCTGTGCAATAAAAGGAGGATATCTGCAAACAACAGCAAAGATATGATCAGATTTGCTTCTTCTTGATATGAATTGCTATTTTCATGTTCTAAACTTACCCCGATAGGAGAATGTAGAGGATGACACCAAGAGACCAGATATCACTCTTGGGAGTAATCTTCCCACCCGAAAGCGCCTCCGGTGAGACATAATCTATCGATCCGAACAACCCCACAACAGGATCAGTAAAATCCTCCACAGAACTCAGCCCAAAATCCATGATCTTTAGAGGAGAATCATCTTCTTTACTCAAGAAGAGGCAGTTCTCCGGCTTCAAGTCCCGATGCACGATATTGGCTTGGTGCAATGCAGCTAGCCCAGCTGCAATCTGCCTTACAACACCAGCAGCCTCAGCTTCATTGTACTTTTCCTGAGCCACAATCCTGTCAAAAAGTTCCCCACCTGAGCAAAGCTCGAGAATGAGATGAACACCGCCATTGTCTTCGCATACGTCGTAGAGATGGATGACGTTGGGATGGGGGGAGACATCTTCTACTATCTTTCTCATCACAAGGAGCTCGTTTGTGAGGAGAGCATCTGATATTAGGGACTGTTTTGTCGTCAGAATCGGGTTTTTCGGATTCCTTGGGATTGAGTTTGAAGGGGTTAGAGGGCCAAGCCTTCTTAGTGTCTTCACTGCTACATGCTTCCTCTCTTCAATAGTGGACTTCTCTATGCCTCTTCTTACAACTGAGAATCCTCCCCTCCCCAGAATATCACTGATCTCATATTCATCAGACAAAGTTTTTCTTGTCTCATGTCCCATAAATGATAAATCTCTCCCTGTCTCCCTCTATCTGATACAAGAAAGAAGAAGAAGTTCTTGATCCTTTGTTCAGAAGTCAAAAAGGCAACAATGAAAGAGAGAATGATTGAGGAAGGGTAGCAGCTTAGTAGATTTTAATAATGTAATAATGAGGTGGTTAGACACGGATTTACATCACCTATTTAGCAGTTTCTAACATAATACATTTGTTTATTTTGTCAGATGCCAAGCAAATGCCTACAAGGGAAAATGTACCAAGTGGAAACTAGCTGAGGAAAAGGGGACAAAAGACCAAGTCAATATAAAAAATATATTATCTTATCAAGAGTTGAGATTCTTCTGCTAATCCAATTTATTCAATAAAATATTGGGATAACACCTTACAATACCTCACACTTCTCTTACATTTGGAATTAGTACAATGATAGACTTAACAACTTTCACAAATCCAAAATCCATCATCTACATAAAGTAGCCAACTTGTTAAGCCTCTATGTGAGGCTACTCTTAGCCACCAAGCTACTAAGGAAAATCCAACTTGCAATTAATGTTGGGCGGTAGAGACTTGGTTATAAATAGCCTAAGTCCATTTCTCAATTTCAACACACCTTGGCCAATCTCATCCTCTCCCTTTCTTCTTTCATTGTCATCTTCTTGTGGGTTAGTAAAGATATGTTTTCTTTACTTGTGGTAGTAGAAGATTGTTGGAGTGTTAGGGTAAAGTTTTACTTTAAGGAAGAGGTTCTTGTGAGTGCAAAATAGTGAGGTTGTTAGTAACACCGAGTATATCTATTTTGTTATAACCTGTTGGGTGATGATTCCATCCTCAGCACTGTTTCACTCAGTGGGAAATGATTCGGTCTTAGACACTGATCTTAAGCTCAGTAGCCTTGTGCTCTGTACTTGTCTGAAGATTTGAAGATCCCAAAACCCTATCTGAATGATGAACCATTCCCTTGTATCTGCTTTTGTCTCCGAGGTTTCGGACTCGGTAGACACTCGTTCGGTCAAGGCGCTCGCAGCTTATCCGCCTCGACCGGTAGGTGCGAAGACTCGGTGATACTGGACTTAGCGGGAGCAAGATATGCGAGAGAGTCGGTTGAACCGAACTCGGCGGGAGTAGTTCACTGGACTCGTAGCCGATCTTCGATAGACTTATCTCGGCGGCCTATCTACCGAATACAAGGTCGACTCAAGAACGACGGATAGTCTTCGGGACTATCGAATCTTTTGAAAGACAATCGGCATTGTCATGTACGAGGAAGAGAGAAGTCGGCTTCGATCCGTCTCGAAGTTTGTCTTTGTCTCAACCACTCCATCCACCTCGACGAATGACAAGCATACACGTGTCTTCTCACCGCTAAAACTGCAATCAACCTTTTACCTAAAAAGGTGGGAAAGTACACTCGTTACCTACACCAAAAGAGCCGTTTGCTACCAAAAAGAGAGAGAGAGAAGAAGATCGTCTCCAACGGATCTATTTCAATCTCTGCTCTATAAATAGAGGGATCATTCAAGATTTGAAGCACACCTAGAACACGAGAGAGAACGAAAAACGAGCGAATTCCAAAGAACAAAGTCTTAGCAAGAACTTGAAGAACAATCTCCGGCGAAAGACTACATTCTAGCTCATAGGGAATCAAGCTAAACCGACATATAAAGCCTCTAGTATCCAAATCGACGTTACACGAACTCAAAGCTTACCTTCAGCTATTCGTCGATCTAGAAGCTACTCTCATATTCCCTATCCCTCTAACCCTAAGCTCAACTGTTCTTATCCATAGCTTAGACGAAGGAGTTCACATTTGAACCCAATCCTTATTGTATAAGGACTCCTTCACTGTTGGAGAAGTTTGTCAAACACTTTAAGTTTGATAGTGTTGTAAACTGAGACTTGGATCAGTATAAAAACCAAGACGCGACTTTGCCCAGTGTGCAAGCTGACTGAGACTAACTCAGGATAATAAATAGCCTCCCGATCATTCGGGACAGGTGGACGTAGGATTTGAGCGATATCCGAACCACTTTAAAAATCCCGTGTCTCTTCTTGCTTTCTTAATCGTTGCATTGATTTTACTATTCATACTGAACATCATATTTAAAATCAATCAACTGTCTCAACATACTGAACTTTTAATCTACTGAACTGAGACTTAAAACGTTTTCTCACAAAAACTAATTTGGGCCTACACTATTCTGCGCACTGAAATCTTATGTTGGTCCGGAGACGAAAAGTCAGGTGTAGAGGGGGGGGGGTGAATACACCTGAGCTCTGTTTCTTTTTCGCAAAGGTCAACGAAGCCGATGTTTGCAAGCGATGAACAAGTGCCAAGTAAGCCTTCGATCACTGGGGTCAAAGTGAGTCAGCTTCTGAGCTCTTCTACTGACTGATGTCAGTATTACGAAACTTAGTCGGAGACTGTAGTGCGGATAAGTGTTAGGCCCGGAGTCGTCTCTTTTGAAAACGCGTTTTAGCAAGTTAAATCTTTTGGCTGTGCACTTTATAAAATACGTTTTATGCAAGCTTATGATTTTCAAGTCAGTTGAATGCTATGCAATAAAACAGTAAAAGAACACAAGCGATTTAACGTGGTTCGGATACGCAAGATCCTACGTCCACGGTCCTGAACAAGGCAGGAGAACTTGTTGATTATTCTGAGCAAGCCTCGCCAGGGATACTGTGCTTTGGACGGCTTCCCTCTAAGTTATAGTCTTTAGCGACTTTACAATCCAAACCTAAGTTTAGAAGGGAGGGAATATTCTCCAACTGAGAAGGAGTTCTTACAACAAGAATAATTCACTAAATGTGAACTCCTTCGGATCTAAGCTATGAATCTAGCAATGAGCTTAGTCTAGAGAAGAAAGGGATCAAAGAGCTCTAGAGAGATGAACTACAAGAAGTGTTCTATGAAAACTAGTTCGTCTCTGGATAAGCTTAAAGGTTCTAGAGCGTTGTGAGCTTGAATGATTTCCCTTGATTTCGCGTATATTCCTTGTGCGAAATCTTCAAATCCTTCTCTATTTATAGCTGTGAGTTGTGGCATATGTCCGTTGGAGACGACGATGCCACGTGTCACAAGCGTCCAAAGAAAACGGCCACTATTCAACTTTGTTGCGGCATGGCGCGTTAATGCGCTGTTCATGAGAGCAAACTTTTACTTGTGTAGAGTAGGTAAGCGTTGTCGGCTTCTCATTGGTCGAGGTTTGTAGTTGGTGAGTGTCGAGTTGACCGTTCAAACTACCTCGTATGTCTTCTCGCTGAACATTTGAAGGGACTTTAAGTGCTTTGGGTCGCTTTACGTCGGATACGATGGGACCGGAAAGTCTCGTCTTCTTCGGGCCGAGTCGTCCGATTGATAAAGTGAGCTTCGATAGTCGGTTGGTCGATCGGGAAGGTATACTTGCTTGCACTTGGTTCTTCTACCGATGACCATCGGCTTGTAGAGAATGCTTCTACCGAGGTCCGGTCGGTCGATGCGGGATCTTTAACCGAGTTTGATATCAGTGCCGACGAAGAATGCAAGCGATTACACCGATGACGTGGGGTTCGAAAAGTATCTTCGGCAAAGATCGGTTCAACAACTACCCCGTACAGGACTTAGACAAAATAATAAGCATTACATCAAGTCTAACCTATACATCGCCTAATCCTATCGACACACTAATCTACCGATATCGGCTCGGTTTTGGGATCTTCAATTCCATAGTACTACTATGATTTCCCCCAATTTCTTTTAACCCTAGAACAGCTGAGTATCAATCTATTGACTCATATCCAACAATTTCCCCCTAATTGATGATGCCAAAACCTCTATACTCTAACATCTATCAAAGATACTGTCCTACTGACAACAATTTCCCCCTTTAAACGTCGAGAAAACGATAATCATAAACGAACTTCGGCGGGCGAGAGAATGGCAAGATCGTAGAAACCGATGTGAGTGTGTGTCGATCACTTAGTGATCGGTTGTGTAAACACAAAGTAAAAGGCCGAAAGACAACGAGTAATTGTCTCAGCAAGCGGAGGAACCGATATATATATCAAGAATTACGAGTTCCTAATGCTATTACAAAAGATGAGAAAGAGAAAATCACCGCTCTTTGCTTCTTGAACTTCTGCGTCTTCTTCTTGAAGTCAGCGGATTTCTCGGCGGGAGGATCCAGGTAATAGTATTTATACACTCTAGCTCGAATCTCCTGGATCTCCAAGTTATCATCTGGCCTTTCAGGGAGCAGGCTCGGGCATCGTAGGCGGCTTCCTCCACTTCTCTTTCTATGTCCTTAGTGCTCAGCAGTCCACTAGCAAGTCTCGGCGGTGGAATACGTCGGAAAGCTGGGGCACGGAAGGTTATATTCTGTGATTCCATGACTTGCTTCAGCCGTTCACCGAATTCAACATCAAATCTCGTAACCAACTCCTCAAAGAGCTGATCGGCCGAAGCGATCGAGTGGGTAAATGCGCCATACGTAGTAGCCTTTGATAAAAACTTCTTTCAATCTCTCCCAATGTTCATTCATATCAGCCGGCACCCACTTATCCACATGCTTGAATCGGTTGTTGCTTGATGTGGGGGCCCCGATGAACTTAGATCCTCTCGGGATCCGCCTTCTCGGATCACCGGTTTAAAGGATAATCTTCGCACTTTCTCCGATCAGCCATCCTTTTCTTTTCTCGGAGCGCGGCGTTTGCTCTCTTGTCTCCATGTCTCGCTAGATAGTCCAAATGAGCACCGCCTCCCACGTTGCTTGATCTTCCCGCTATCTGCGCAGCGTATGAGTCGTAGAGGGTTGACTCTGCGCAGAGGGCCGGGGTATCGCTTGTTGGGATATTAGTTGAAGAAGCCTTGGCGTATTCTTCTTGAGCTTTCTTCTTTCGCTCTTCAACTCGTCCCGATTACCTTCTTCTTACCTCTGCCTCTTACAGCCTTGCCCTTAGGCTTTTTGGCTGCCTCACCTGCTTCTTCTAATTTTCGCTCATGATCAAGTTTGTCCTGCAGCTGTTGGGCGACTACGAGGTCGAAAGCCTCCTGCTCCGCTTTTGATTTAAATTTTCGGACCGGGGAGGAAGGAGGAGATTCGTAGCGCTCTCCTTCCCGGCCTCTACGGCACTGTTGTGACTCTTCTTCTTCCGGCCGGCTCGTCTAAGAACTGAGCGATCTCTTCTATATGTGCAGCAGAAGAGGAGATGGGGGTGGCTTGTAATGGAAATTCAAGGAGAAGTACCTCGTCAGTATTGTCTTTTGCTCGAGCGGCCGAGACTTCTTGTTCGAGTAGAGGGTCCTTCCTCCCGTGCCTTTTCCCTTTGAGTCCGTGAGGGTCTTTCGGTGTGGAGGGTCCTTCCTCCCCGTACCCTTCGCTAAGAAGCGGTACATCACCGTCCCCATCACTCCTTCAATCCTTCTAACATCCACTCTCTCACTTCCTTCTCCCTTACTACCTTCCCCCTTACTACCTTCCCCCTTTTTGGCATCGCAATAAGTCCAAGGGAGGTACGGAGTTCTTTCACTTCTTCACCACTTTGGCAACGAAACTTTGACTTCATCAACGGTCGTATCGAAGTCGACACCATACCGGTGTAGCCATTCCATCCGAGTTCTTGCTCTTTCTCGAATTTCGTAGGCGAGCGGCCGATTCTTTGCGAAGGTTCGGCGAGAGCCGCATCATGGGATTCGCTCATCTCTTTCGAATCGTCTTGAGAGCCTCGGCTTGTTGTTTAATGGCCGTTTGGAGAGAGGTGGTAACCAGCTTATTACGCTCATCCATCTCGAGCTTGAATGCTTTCGAGGGCCGAGTCGGCTCTTGTGAGAAAGATAGGCGGCGAGCTTCAAGAAGCCGCCGACTCGAGCTTGCGGATCAATCTTCCGGGCGGCTAGAGCCTCGCTCGATCATCTTCTTCCGATCAGGCGAGAAGGAGCCTCTTGTGGTTTGAAGACGTCGGCGAAAAGTTTGTGTTTGTTCGGGCGTTCGATCTGCGCCTTTGTATACTTCTCCCATTTAATGTGTACATCTTTGGCGAGAAGGCGATTTTTCTCTCCTTGGTGTCTGATCGCCTTGTTGACTGCCTTTGAGGACACGGAACCTATTGGTTGTATCTGATAGGAGCTTGTTCCGAGCCTCTTTTCGGAGAACGTGAGAAGCTGCTCCCTTGAGTACTTAGGGGCATTAGGAGCCTCACCAGATGTAGCAGGTGGTGGTGATGAGCCCTTCTCACAGGGAGTTTGTCCCTCAGCAGAATCTCCCATTTCTGCATCCTTGGATGCATCGTCCTTCTCCTTATCATCATCATCTCCCTTATCAGCAGGAGGAGAAGGGGGCGGGGGCGTGTTGCCTGGAGCTGATTCCCTCTGGCTTAGCAAGTAGAGCATAGCAGCTCGTAAATCTTCAAAACAACCCAGATCAGTGGGCTCGCCAAAGCCTATGGCATTCTGCAGCTCTTGCTCCTCGGCCAACAACTCAGTCCCTGACTGATTCTTTGAAAAGTCTATGAGAATGTCCCAGTGCAGGAATCTCAGTAGCATATGAGCGCGTGCCCTGATGACAATCTCTATCAAGTCCGCGTGCCCAGCGATTTCGGGTATCAGCTCGTGAATTTCAGGCGTAGCACGGGCACGAGTGGAATCGGTGTTCCACTCGGCGAGATGGCTCCTCGGTCGGTATTCTGCTGTCCGACTGGGTTTCCTCGGAGCCGATTATCCGAACCTTATCCTTCGTAGTAGCTCCTTCTATTCCAAGATCTCGAATCCCGGATCTACTCGGGGAGGAGGTGAAGCGGGAGTTGACGCTAGTATGGCCGGCGGGCCGAGCAACAATGACCTCAACGGGTCGAGTCTTGGCCAATCTCCTCTTCTTTGGCACTTGTACCGATGGGGGCAGAGGCGACGCCGCTTCTCTTAGGCTCAGGCGGCCCCTTGCCTATGGATTTCTCGGCTCCGGCCTTCGTCCGGAATTTGATAGATTTCTTGTCAAAGTACTTGGAGTCCTCAAAAGCCGAGTTCCTCTAACCATGCTTTCTATCGAACGATACATCTTTGTTCCGAATAGAAGTTTACCCACACCGGCTATCCTCCTCTCGCCGATGGGTAATGTGGTGAACTTCCGAGCCTCGTGCCTTCAACCGAGTAGTATAATACTCGGCCCAGCTTCACTTCAACCCCATCGTCTATTGCCATCATCACCGAATCCTTGGTTTGGACAGTTGATCATACGATCCAAATGAACTTGTCAGAATATGCGATACCACGTAAGCTAGACCTCTGTACTGAGGTAGCAATAGATTCCTCGGGAGAGCTGTTTTGAACGCCACATCCTTGCGTCCACAGAATGTATGCACATATGCGTTGATCTCCTTCTCCTTGTATCCAATCGGAGAAATGCCGGAGTTGGGAAGATCGAATGAAAGACCTAGAGCATCTTGAATACTGAAGGTATGAACAGCTGATTCCCACTCATCTTGGTCGACTTCCTTCTAATAAGAGAAGGACGATTCCTCTCCTCCCGACGCTAGAGATTTCCAGTTGAAATAAACTTCAGCAACCTGTCGAGGGAGATAAGCACGGGGGTGCTTCGAAACCAGCATCTCCAACCCTGAACGCTCCAAAGCGTCAAACACGAGTTCAAGGAAAGAGATCTCCACTTGGCGGAAGGCCAAAGTAGGCTCAAACAAAATCCTGGAAGCCACAATCTCCTCAATGTTGTCTGGTGTTTGAACGTTCGCCATTGAAATCTGCAAAACAACATATTAGCACTTGAAAATAGAGTAAGTTAGTAGTTGCTAGCGAGATATCTGATACATTACCGTGTATAAGAGCTTTAAGAGATGCGAAAGGAAAGTTGTTTAAGAGATTTGGATAAGAAAACAGATTTGCGAGATAAGCTCTTGAGAATATGAAAAATGGCGAAAAGTGAGGAGTTGATAGAAGATGAAAGATTTTGTATATTAAGCTTGATCTTTAGTTTGAATCGTACGGTTCAAATTTAATCTTTCAAAATCAAGGGGCGGCTAAGATTAAATATTATAAAAGGAATGATTACAATAGCCGCCAATATTATAGATATACGTAATAAAGGTAATGGAGAAGACATGCATTAAATGCGCGACGAGAGCATTAATTACGCAGCGAGGGGTCCCGCCGACCTTTCCTTAAACCTTAAACATAATAAATGGCAAGGAATAAATGCTCCTTAGCAACCGAATGTAAGCGACCGATGCATTAAATGCGGCATGCTTCGAACAATTTAAGTAATGATACTACGCAAACCTCTTCACCGAACTTATCACCGGTTATCATTAATTATCGGGAGGATGGTTGTGCTTGACGACCATGTTCCCCCTTCGTGTACAACAGTGTGTCTCTCCCAACCGAGTCACCGTAAGGAGTTTTATGACTCGTCATGCCGATTCCATACCGATACCAATTGTTGGTAAGTATATCATTATCGGTAGTCGGCTTCTACCGACTTGTCTCGGAGGGATCTAGCGACCTAGCTCAACCGATAGTTCTCCGAACCTGTTCTCGGCTAGTGGTTTGGTCGGATATCTCGCCCTTTGCTTGTCGGGATGGATTTTCTCCATCCCGATGTCCTTCTTTTCGACATGGTCTCCGATGAAGTGGTGTCGGATATCCACGTGCTTGCATTTGGTATGTAGAACTGGGTTCCGAGTTATAGCTATTACACCGGTGGAGTCACGGTAGATGGGCACTTCATCCCGAGTTATACCATAATCTCTCAATTGTTGTCGAAGCCAAAGGATCCGGGCACAAAGAACTTCCTCGCAGCCATGTACTCGGCTTCGGTAGTGGACGTAGCTACCGAGTGCTGTTTCTTTGAAAACCACGATATCGCCTTGCCGCCTAGGAACCGACATGTTCGGAAGTTGATTTTCGATCTATCCCGCATCCCGCATAATCGGCATCGAATAACTCTGTCGGTATTAGATTATCATCGGCAGGATACCATAACCCAAAGATCGGTGTTCCTCTTAGATATCGCAGAATCTTCTTCGCCGAGTCTAGATGACTTCGCTTGGGATTCGCTCGAAATCTTGCGCATACACCTACAACATAAGTTATGTCGGGTCGGCTAGTCTGTTAAATAAAGTAAAGAACCAATAATAGCTCTATAATCGGTAGAGTTAACGTAAGCTCCCTCTTTGTCTAGATCGATTTTAAAGTTCGTGTTCATGGGGATCTTGACTGGCTTGCTGGAATCACAGCCGAATCTTTTGAGAAGATCTCGAGTGTATTTGGCTTGATTGATGAAGATTCCTTCACCGATTGTTTTACTTGAAATCCAAGGAAATAATTCATCTCTCCCATCATGGACATCTCGAATTTCTCCTTCATCATCTTCTCGAACTGCCGACATATGACTTCGTTTCGCACTCGAAAATGATGTCGTCCACGTAGATTTGCACCAGTAGAATGTCATCTTCTGACTTTATGCTGAATAGGGTGCGATCTACTGTCCCCTTTTGAAAACCTTTCTCAAGTAGAAAGTCTGATAGGGTATCATACCAAGCCCTGGGTGCTTGTTTTAACCCATACGGAGCTTTCCTAAGTCTCGTACACCCGATGTCCCTACCGAAAGCCGGGCGGTTGTTCCACGTAGACTTCTTCCTTCAAGACGCCGTTCAAAAAAGCCGACTTCACATCCATCTCGATATACCTTAAATCCCCGATGTGTTGCATAAGCTAGGAAAAGACGAATGGCTTCCAATCCGGCGACCGGAGCAAATGTTTCATCAAAGTCAATTCCCTCTCGCCCGATCGTATCCTTTAGCAACTAGTCAAGCTTTATTTCGACAATGACGTTGTTTTCATCTCGCTTGTTCTTGAAGACCCACTTAGTTCCAATCACGTGCCGATGTCTAGGTCCGTCGACAAGCTCCCAAACTTCATTTCGACGAACCGGTTCAGCTCTTCTTGCATAGCAATGACCCGATCAAGCATCTTTAAGTGCGTCCTCTATCGATCGAGGTTCTTCGTAGACGTAAAACAAGAGTAAAGTGAGCTTTCTCCTTGACTTAATCTTGATCTCGTCCTTATAGTTGCCGATGGATCTCCAATGATAGGATCTCGAAGAATGAGCATCGAGCCACGAACGCCCGAGTCGGGCTTCTTCTTCCGATACTACTTCGCACGCCGATAGGTGTATTAGGCATTTCAGTAATGCGTTCGTGACCGTAGTAATTCAAGAAGAAGGTTAGGATCTACCGAGTTTCCGTGTTCGGGGCATTTAGCTCGGGAACATTAATCGTTCCCCCCGAGTTTATATTCTCGCAGAGGTCTCGGTTACCACAGGGGCTTCCTCATCGACCGAAGTTACCTCGTTGTTGATTCTGTTCGATAGAATCAACTAGGTTAGCTACATTGCTTGTTGATCGAGTCCGAATTTCTTCATCTTCCGACTCATCATCCCAACAATGCTTGGATCTTTTCGGCCTTTGTCATTTAGTCCGAGATCCCGTAGCTTGCTTGCCGACATCCTCGTGTTTGACTTTGTATCTTTCCCCGTTCTCGGTAACAAATTCATCAAAAACAACATGAGGGCTTTCCTCCACGCAAAGAGTTCGATAGTTAAAAACTCAAAGGCTTTATCGACTTCGGGAGTATCCTAAGAATACTCCTTGATCAGATTTGCTATCAAAGACCTTCAACTAATCTTTCCCATTGTTGTGGATAAAGCAAGGACAAGTAAAAACATGAAAATGAGAAATAGAAGGAATTCTCCCTTTCCACGCTTCGTAAGGCGTCTTCATGTGTTGCTGTGTCGGTAGTGAGCGATTCTCGAGTGTAACAGGTGGTGTCGGTAGCATCAGCCCAAAACTTTGAGGGTAGTCCAGAATCTGCGAGGAGAGTTCTTTGCTTCTTTGAGAGTGTTCTCGTTCTTACGTTCGGAAAAGTCCGTTCTGCCGAGGGGTGCGCGCACCGATGTCTCGTGCTGAATTCCCTCTTTATCGCAAAGATGTCTTAACTACCGAGTTTAGAAACTCTGTTCCTCCGTACGAGCGTATCTTCTTAATCTTGATGTTCTTTTCCACACCGAGTTTCTTGAGGAGATTAGGTAACTCGGTCCCAACATCGATTTGTTGGCGATGAAGATGACCCAAGTATATCTCGAGTAGTCGTCTATGACGACGAGGGCATACTTTTTGCCTCTTATAGTCACTGGAGAGACTGGCCCGAATAAGTCCATGTGAAGCAGCAGAAGGATTCCATCAGTGGAAGGTGACGGAATAGGTGGATTGCTCCTCTTTGTTTGCTTTCCCTTCAGGCACGCTTCACAACTTCTGTCTTTGATAAACGATTCGTTGGGCAGTCCTCTGACTTTAGAGTTCTTGACTAGCTTGTTCATGGTCTTGAAGTTCAGGTGGCTGAGTCTCTTGTGCCATAGCCAACCTGATTTGGTCTGTGCGAGCAAGCAAGCCTCAGGTTCTGCGGTATTCCAATTTGCAACATAGATGTTCTTCTTCCGCGATCCTGACAACACTATTTTCCCTGTAGATTTGTCAACAATATCACAGAAACCAGCGTCAAAGATTACTCTGTTAAGATTATCACGAAGTTGATCGATCGAAAGGAGATTATGTTGAAGTCCTTCAACATATGTTACTCTTGAACCGTGGCGGCCCCAATGTTCAGCGTTCCGTATCCCCTTGTGTAGCCTTTGGAGTTGTCACCGAATTCAATTCTGGGACCATCTTCTTGTACGTAGTTGGTCAGCAGGCTCTTCTGGTAAGTCATGTGTCTCGAGCAGCCGCTGTCCACTATCCACGGGTCCTTATGCACCTGCAAAACAGAGGCATTTTTAGGTACCCTTTGGTTCAGTTGGGTCCTTACAGGTTAGTGGGTGATTTCGGAACCCAGATCTGTCTCGGGACCTTAGAAGTTCTAGACTTCTTCTTCTGAACCTTATCAGCTTTCTTCTCCACAGGACTTGGAGATACTGACTTTCTGCTGATAATTTTGGGTTCAGGCGCTTTCTTCTTCTGAGTCTTAGCGCTTCTCCTGACCCTGGGCTCATAGTAGTACGAGCCGTACTGAGCCGGGTGCTCATACAGTGGCTCCTTGTACTTTCTCCCATCTTGACCTTCTTGGTTCCCCCTGAATTTGATCGCGGTGTCCTGGGGCTGGAACCTTTGGTCAACTGCTTGTTGCTACTCGGCTGAGGTGTAATTATTTTCTATTTGTTTTTCGCCTGAGGTGTGGTGTCAGCAGCTTGCACCTTTCCTCTGACGAACCTATCAGCCAGGGTTGCTGAGATTTTGGAGGTAGAAGGTTCGTGGGTATAGCCAAGGCCTTCTTTCACAGAAGTTGGCCGTTATGCTCTAAGCATGCTTTCAAGCTTCTCCTTCGCTCCCAGGTATTGTTCGGTCATCAAACCTCTCCGGACCTCGTCACTCCTTCCGAGTGAGTCATAGTCATTCCCGCACGTCTCGTGAGCTTCTAACTGAGCTTGGCTATTTCAGTCTCTTTCTCAGAATTGTCCTTGGTCAGAACTGAGATCTGAGTCTCTTGAAGCTGAGACTTAGTCATAAGAGATTCAATCTCTTCCTTGAGTCTCGCAACTAGATCCACTGACTCAGTAGAGACCTGACAATCGAAGAAAGTCTCCGATTCTCGGCCTTTACCTCGTTCAAGTTCCTCGGATGGTTCTGCTTTGAACTCTGCTGCTCACCAATCTGTTCCTCTAGCGATCGTCGTAGGCTTGTACCACATCTAGAGGATCATCGCGTGACCGAGCACGTGTCTTGTGTGCTGTGTGAAGAAGAGGTAATAATGCGTTTAGAATTTACCTCAGCCTCTTCTCCGGCCATCAGACAGTATTCGGCTGACTCATCAGGAACTGTCTTTGCGACCTCAACTGCGACGAACGCGGCTTCGTCTTCCGAAGAATACATGAATGTATCCTCCTCAATTGAGTTGTCGGATATCTCTCCGGCTATATAGGCTCGCCGTCTCTCGGCGAATTTCTTTCTCCTGGCTCGCCGTTCGCTCTTTGAGCAACCGAGAGTTCGGGACAATCGTGCGATAGTGTCCCTCCTTCTTGCGGTTGTAGCGTGTAGATGTTCTCCGAGCTAAGTCTTTAGACGGACCGCGCGCAGACTCCGATTTCCCGCATTCGGTAGAAGGATTAGATTCTTCTTTCTTATGATAGTCTTTCTTACCTCGAGGAAGAATCTCGGTTGTATTTCCTCGGCTTTCGACTCTCTCCTTTTCCCTCTCGATATTTGAGAGCCATCGGTGCTAGGCCGGTCGGGCCTGAAGTCTCAGAAGACTTTGCTACTGATGTGGCCACAGCTTTGCTTGAGGAAATAGGCTTGGCTCCGGTATTGCTGACTGTTGCCTTGAAGGCGTGGTCGAACTGTGTGTCAGCTGGAGCGCTTAAGCACTTTTGGGGTAGGCTATGCTCGAATTCCTCCGATTTTAATTCTGAAAATATAACATCAGGAGTTAGAGCATTTAGATCAGAGCGACGTAAATAAGTAGCAAATGGAAGCCACTCCGTCGGGGCAACGCTCTCAAGATCTTGGTGTTCATCTCCTTGTTGGTGAACGACCTCCCGGCCCATTGATGACATTGACTTGATTGGTGAATCCGACACTCGCTCGTCAATGGTTTCGTGAGCTCCATTGCAAAGGCGTCGAACTTCCGAAGCTCTAGCTCGAGCTTGTTTTCTTTGATCCGAGGGGTTCCATGGCTCGAGCATGGCCAAGGCGTCCCATAGCTCTTTCGCCGTTTTGCAATCTTGTACCCTTCCGAGATGTGAGTCACTGAGCGTAGTAAGTATGGCATTACGTGCAACTCGGTCAAGGTTGTGCAACTTCTTTTCTTCAGGCGTGAAGGCAGATTTGTCTTTGGGAACCTTAGCACCAGTTTGTGCTCCCACGCCTCCTCCAGCAGCAAATACTACGCTGTCGATCATGGGAATGATCGGTCCTGACTCTAGGACATCTGACATGCTGTCGTGGAGTCACGTTAGGTGTGCCTCCATACGTACGCGCCATACCGTGTAGTTCTCTATTGAGAACATCGGTACCATCCTAATACCTGACATATCAGACATTGTAAGAGTAAGAGTATAAGGATGCTGAAAAGATGCTTATGCAGTGAAAACGGTTTTCAGGATCAGTTCGAGAGGACCAGTATTTCAGAATCGGTGATCAGTTGAACACCGTGTGCTCTGATACCAATTGTTGGTCCGGAGACGAAAAGTCAGGTGTAGAGGGGGGGGGTGAATACACCTGAGCTCTGTTTCTTTTTCTCAGTGAAGATCAGCTGAAGCTGATGTTTGCAACTGATGAACAGTGCCAAGTAAGCTTTCGATCACTGGGGTCAAAGTGAGTCAGCTTCTGAGCTCTTCTACTGACTGATGTTAGTATTACGAAACTCAGTCGGAGACTGTAGTGCGGATAAGTGTTAGGCCCGGAGTCGTCTCTTTTGAAAACGCGTTTTAGCAAGTTAAATCTTTTGGCTGTGCACTTTATAAAATACGTTTTATGCAAGCTTATGATTTTCAAGTCAGTTGAATGCTATGCAATAAAATAGTAAAAGAACACAAGCGATTTAACGTGGTTCGGATACGCAAGATCCTACGTCCACGGTCCTGAACAAGGCAGGAGAACTTGTTGATTATTCTGAGCAAGCCTCAGCGGGGATACTGTGCACTGGACAGTTCCCTCTAAGTTATAGTCCTTAGCGACTTTACAATCCAAACCTAAGTTTAGGAGGGAGGGAATATTCTCCAACTGAGAAGGAGTTCTTACAACAAGAACAATTCACTAAATGTGAACTCCTTCGGATCTAAGCTATGAATCTAGCAATGAGCTTAGTCTAGAGAAGAAAGGGATCAAAGAGCTCTAGAGAGATGAACTACAAGAAGTGTTCTATGAAAACTAGTTCGTCTCCCGGATAAGCTTGAAGGTTCTAGAGCGTTGTGAGCTTGAATGATTTCCCTTGATTTCGCGTATATTCCTTGTGTGAAATCTTCAAATCCTTCTCTATTTATAGGCGTGAGTTGTGGCATATGTCCGTTGGAGACGACGATGCCACGTGTCACAAGCGTCCAAAGAAAACGGCCACTATTCAACTTTGTTGCGGCAGGGCGCGTTAATGCACCGTTCATGAGAGCAGCTTTTTCGTGTAGAGTAGGTAAGCGTTGTCGGCTTCTCATTGGTCGAGGTTTGTAGTTGGTGAGTGTTAGAGTTGACCGTTCAAACTACCTCGTATGTCTTCTCGCTGAACATTTGAAGGGATTTTAAGTCTTTGGGTCGCTTTTACGTCGGATACGATGTAGACCGGAAAGTCTGTCTTCTTCGGTGAGTCGTCCGACCGATAAAGTGAGCTTCTGATAGTCAGTTGGTCGACTGAGAAGGTATACTGCTTGCACTGGTTCTTCTACTGATGACCATCATCTTGTAGAGAATGCTTCTACTGAGGTCCAGTCAGCTGATGCGAGATCTTTAACCGAGTTTGATATCGGCCGCCGACGAAGAATGCAAGCGATTACACCGATGACGTGGGGTTCCCGAAAAGTATCTTCGCAGAAGATCGGTTCAACAACTACCCCGTACGGGACTTAGACAAAATAATAAGCATTACATCAAGTCTAACCTATACATCAGCTAATCCTATCGACATACTAATCTACTGATATCAGCTCGGTTTTGGGATCTTCAATTCCATAGTACTACTATGATTTCCCCCAATTTCTTTTAACCCTAGAACAGCTGAGTATCAATCTACTGACTCATATCCAACATCTTACCTTAGATACTGAATTCTGACCTAGTCAGTTAGCGCGATCTCGGCTAAGTCGGGACTCTTAGCCTTTAACTCGATTCGTAACGGTTGTGCAGTCCGCTGAACTGTTTCGATCAGACACCATCCTGAATAGGACTGTTCGTGTTCGAAGTTGAGAAATCGAATCAGGTGTATTCACCCCCCCCCCTCTACACCTGACCGTACACTCGGGACCAACATAACCCTTCTCTCTAAACCTACCATTTGTAGTGAAGAAATACTAGGAGCTATTGTTCCCGTAGATGTAGCCTTAAAAGGGTGAACCACGTAAATTTCCGGTGTCATTTATTCATTGTTTTATTCCTGTTATTGTTTTGAAAATATTAGTTGGGATATATTGTATTATTAAATTACTATAGTAAATTGTGTTTGAGAAATGTGGGCTTAAAAGTGATCGTTGCGATCCTCATTGTGGTGGTTTTGTGTGGTCACTAAGACCCCGATCCCATAGTGGTTTTAAGCATAGTCGGTGCGACCCATCCATACTTATTTGACTATTTACTTAGTGTGGTTTAATAATTCAACAGTCTTCTTTTATTCTAATTAATCCCGTTGCGCCCCAACAAGTGGTATCAGAGCCACTTAAGATGGAGGCAATAATCGGCAAAATGGTTAGTTTAAATGGCAAGAACTATCACATTTGGCTAAACAAGATGAAGGATCTCCTAATGGTGAGAAAGTTGCATTTGCTTGTGTTTAGCATAGCTAAACCGAAAGGCAAAATTGATGAGTAATGGGTACTTGAGCATGATCAAGTGTGTAGTTACATTCAGCAGTTTGTCGATGATGATGTGTATAATCACATTTGTGGAGAAATTCATGCACGTACCCTATGGAACAAGCTCGAGGAGCTGTATGCCTCGAAAACCGGCAACAATAAATTATTTTATCTGACCAAGTTGGTTCAGACAAAATACAAGGAGGACACATCCTTGGCGGATCACTTGAATGAAATTCAAGGCATTGTAGATCAATTGTCCGGTATGGGCATGAAGCTGGAGAATGAGATGATAGCTCTCTTGGTACTGACTTCCTTGCCAGAATCATGGGAGACATTGAAGATTTCACTTACCAACTCTGCTGCAAATGGTGTTGTTAACTTGGACGCTGTCAAAAGCAGAATTCTTAATGAAGAAATGAGGAGAAAATTACAAGGTGTCTCCACATCCTCTTCACAGTCAGATATCCTGACTGTGGATTCAAGAAGCTGAGGAAGAAGTGAGTCGAGAAGCTCTAAGCAAAGAGGCAAGAGTCGGGGGAAGTCCAACAAATTTGCCAATGTCATGTGTCAATACTGTAAGCAAAAAGGCTACATCAGAAGATTTTGCCCAAAGCTCAAGCAAGATAGGAGCAAAGGCAAAAGAGAAGATAACAGTGAAGACGACAGAGCAAATTCTATTGGCGAGTTCAACATTGTCTATAAATCTGATATAATCAATCTGACAACTCAGGAGACAAGTTGGGTGATTGATAGTGCTGCTACCATTCATGTGACATCAAAACGAGAGTTTTTCTCATCTTATACACCAGAAAAATATGGTGTTGTAAGAATGGGAAATAGTAACCTTTCCAAAGTTATTGGTAAAGGAGATGTCTGTTTGGAGACGATGAATGGTGCAAAGCTGATGCTGAGAGATGTCAGGCACGTTCAAGAAATACGCCTGAATTTGATATCCGTAGACAAGTTGGACGAGGAATGTTATTGCAACACCTTCTATCATGGTTAATGGAAACTGACAAGAGGCTCGTTTGTGGTGGTCAAGGGCAAGAAAGAGTCAAAGTTGTATGAGACAGAAGCCAAGCTCTCCCAAGAACTTGGCAACTTAGCGGAGAACGGTGATGTGATCGAGTTGTGGCACAAACGACTCGATCATATGAGTGAGAAATCCATGATGAAGTTGGCTCAAAAGAATATCATATCGGGATTGGATCATGTCCACCTGAAAATGTGTGTTGATTGCTTGGCAGGAAAGCAAAACAGAGTTGCTTTCAAAAGTTCTCTTCCTTCTAGAGAAAAGAATGTCTTGGATCTGGTTCACTCAGATCTGTGTGTACCCATCTCCAAATCACTAGGAGAAGTCCAGTATTTCGTGACGTTCATTGATGATCATTCACGAAAGACTTAGCTATACAGCTTGAAACACAAGGATCAAGTGCTAGATGCTTTCAAATAATTTGTGGTCCTGGTGGAAAAGGAGACATGAAAGAAGTTGAAGTGCATTCGCACGTATAATGGTGGAGAGTACATTGGTCCATTTGATGCGTTTTGTAAGGAGCATGGAATAAGACATCGCTTACACCTCCAAAAACACCACGGTTAAATGGTATAGCTGAGAGGATGAATAAGACCTTGATGGAAAGAGTTAGGTACTTACTTTCACACACGAAGTTGCTCCTATCTTTCTGGGGAGAAGCACTGCTTGCAACAGTGTATGTCTGAAATCTTTCACCCAGTATCCCTCTTAAGTATGAAACTCCAGAGACGGTGTGGAGGGGAAAAGATGCTTCTTACAAACACCTAAGGGTGTTCGGTTGTAAGGCTTTTGTCCATATTCCAAAGGATGAAAGATCGAAATTGGATGCCAAGACACGACCCTGTGTATTCATCGGTTATGGCCAAAATCAGTTTGGCTATAGATTCTACGATCCTATCCAGAAGAAGCTTATCAGAAGTCGTGATGTTGTGTTCATCGAGTTTGAGACCATCGAAGATATTGTTAAGACTAGGAAAGATGTTCCTAGCACTGCTGGTAGCCCGTCAGACTTTGGGCTAGTGCCTCCAACATCGGTACTTAGAGATGTTGGAGAGGAAGTACAAAGTGATCAGGATGAGATAGTTGAACCTAATGCTCCATTAGAAGTTCAACAAGATATCCTTAATATTGATGGTCAACCAGTTGCAGAGGGTTCTCCAATTCGCACGAGATCTGGTAGAGTGGTGTGACCCTCTACTACATATCCACCGAATGAGTATGTGTTACTTACTGACGGGGGAGAACCAAATAGCTTTGAAGAAGCTATGAATGATGAACACAAGGATAAGTGGATGGAAGTCATGCAAGACGATATGAGGTCATTGCATGAGAACAAAACTTTTGAGCTAGTAAAGTTGCCTGAAGGCAACATAGCTTTGAAGAACAAGTGGGTGTTTAGAATCAAGCACGAGGAACACAACCGTCAGCCACGCTTCAAAGCTAGACTAGTCGTGAAGGGCTTTAGTCAGAGAAAAGGCATAGACTTTGACGAGATATTTTCATTGGTGGTGAAAATGACATCCATTCGTATTGTGCTGGGACTAGCAGCAAGTCTCAACTTGGAGATTGAGCAAATGGATGTGAAGACGGTCTTCCTCCATGGAGAATTGGAGGAAGAGATTTACATGAAACAACTAGAAGGCTTTGAGACGAAGAGAAAGAAGGATTACGTTTGCAAGCTCAAGAAAAGCTTGTATGGCTTGAAGAAAGCACCGAGACAAGTGGTATAAGAAGTTTGAGTCGGTTATGGGGAGCAAGATTATAGCAAGACTACTTCGATCACCGTGTGTTTGTGAAGAAATTCCTTGATGATGAGTTTATTGTATTGTTTCTTTATGTGGAAGACATGCCGATTGTCGGTCGGAACATTTCCGAATCAATGATTTGAAAAAGCAATGAGTAAGTCTTTTGCTATGAAAGACTTAGGACTAGCAAAAGCGATTCTTGGCATAAAGATTATCCGAGATCGAGATGCCAAGAAGATATAATTGTCACAGGAGAAGTACATTGAGAAAGTACTTCAAAGATTCAACTTGGCAAAGCTAAAGCGGTTAGTTGTCCTTTGGCTAATCACCTTACGCTAAGTTCTAATCAGAACCCATCAACAGATGGAGAAAAGGCGGAGATGGATAAAATTCCATATGCATCTGCTGTGGGAAGTTTGATGTATGTCATGGTATGTGCACGACCAGATATTGCTCATGCAGTCGGAGTAGTAAGCAATTTCTTTCTAATCTAGGAAAGGAACATTAGGCTGCAGTGAAGTGAATCTCCGATACCTACAAGGTACCTCCAAAATATGTTTATGTTTTGGAGATGAAAAACATGTACTTGTTGGCTATACAGATGCCGACATGGCAGGAGATGTTGATTCAAGGAAGTCTACTTTGGGTTACCTGGTTACACTATCATTGGACGCAACATAATGGCAGTCAAAGTTACAAAAGTGTGTAGCTCTTTCCACAATAGAGGCATAGTTCATTGTAGCAACAGAAGCGTGTAAGGAGCTGCTATGGATGAAGAGATTCTTGAATGAACTTGGGTTCAGAACGTCCACAATTATTCTGTGATAGTCAGATTGCTATTCATCTAGCAAAGAATGCATCGTTTCACTCTCGGTCAAATCATATTGACGTGCGTTACTGGATTCGGAATATGTTGGAAATGAAGCAACTACAGCATGAGAAGATCCATACAGAGGAGAATGTATCTGATATGTGTATCAAGACTCTTCCAAGAGAAAAGCTTGAGTGTTGCCGATCAGCAGCAGGGATGATGAAGCTTCCCATAGATGCTAGAGGGGAAGAATTGTTAAGTCAAGCCTCTATGTGAGGCTACTCGTAGCCGCCCAAGCTACTAAGGAAAATCCAACTTGCAATTAATGGTGGGCGGTGGAGACTTGATTATAAATAGCCAAGTCCATTTCTCAATTTCAACACACCCTCGCCAATCTCACTCTCCCTTTCTTCTTTCATTGTCATCTTCTTGTAGGTTAGTAAAGCAGGTTCTCTTTACTTGTGGTAGTAGAAGATTGTTGGAGTGTTAGTGTAAAAGTTTTACTCTAAGGAAGGGGTTCTTGTGAGTGCAAAATAGTGAGGTTTTTAGTAACACCGCGTATCTATTTTGTTATAACTCTTCTTTTTGTACCTACCATTCATAGTGAAGAAATACTCGCAGCTATTGTTCACGTGGATGTAGCCTTAAAAAGGTGAACCACGTAAATTTTCGTTGTCATTTATTCATTGTTTTATGTCTGTTATTATTCTGAGAATATTAGTTGTGATATATTGTATTATTAAATTACTATAATAAATTGTGTTTGAGAAATGTGGGCTTAAAAGTGATCGTTGCGATCCTCATTGTGGTGGTTTTGTGTGGTCATTAAGACCCCGATCCCATAGTGGTTTTAAGCGTGGTCGATGCTACCCATCCTTGCTTATTTGACTATTTACTTAGTAGGTGTTTGCAATAGCTTAAATTATTGAACTTATAGCTTAATTTAAGGAAGAGCTGTTTTTGGGTGTTTTCAACAGCTTAAATTCGAAAAAATTCTCTACATTTAAGTTGAATAAGTTAAAGTTGGTTAAGTTGGTTTTTACCAACTTCTCCAACTTAATGGCATATTTGTAATTTCGGATAAGCTATGATTTGACATTTTACTTATAAATCACAAAATAAGCTACTACAGTATAAATTTTGCAAACACTATTTTTTCAACTTTTTCTTCTTTTAAGCAGTTTTTGCAAACACACCCTAAATTCTCTAATAAGCCACTTTTACCAACTTCTCCTTAATTTAAGCACTTAAAAAAAGTTTAAGCTATTGCAAACACCCCCTTAGTGTGGTTTAATAATTCAATAGTCTTCTTTTATCTAATTAGTCCAGCTGCGCCCTAACACAACTTCCTTCCATATGTTCGGGTTACTCTAGTTATACTCTCTCCGTCCCGTTTCAAGTGACCCGTTTTCCATTTTGTTCATCCCGCTTCAAGTGACTCGTTTCTAGAAAAAGAAATAACTTTAAAAAAATCATTAATTCTCTCACACTTTATCAATTTTCTCTCTTATTTTATAATTTCTCTCTCCTACTTTATTATTTACTCTTTCACAATCTCACTTATCTTCTATCTCTTACTTTATCATCTATTCATCTCTCATACTTTATCATTTACTTTCTTAATTCATGCGCTGAAAATAAACGGATTACTTGGAACGGGACGGAGGAAGTTCAAAAAGAATATTTAAAATTCCGATCATTCCTACGTCATTCGCAGTTGTGATTTAAACAATCCATTACACACATATTCTTCATTTTTTTTTCTATTACTCGCACCAATTTCATGATTATTGACTTTAATCAAGAATGAAGATTTTAGTGAGGAATATATGTAGTTATTTTACTAAAAAATGTAATCTTTAATTGCAAACTTTACTTAAGTTCTATAATCAATATGAGATGTCAAAATTGCTATGATTCAAAATGTAAGCTTTAACAAATATTTAGTTTGCAATTGAAGTGAATTCTAACACTCTTCAAACTTTAATTCTCAAAATACTATTCTCTCAATTTTAATTACCAAACTACTCTCCTTTTGTCCAAAGTGGAAAATACTTTTTCTTTTTGCCACATAATTGCCAAGTAGTAAATTATTTAGTAACTCAAAACTAAATAAAAATTAATCAGTTAAAATATCGTGATTTAAATAAAAATTAATTCATAATTACTTTATTAATTCGTGCTAATTAAACGTAGTGTGCAGAGTTGCAAACAAATTAAATGGAGCTTATGACATTAAAAATTAAAATATGTAAAATAGTCCTTTTATAAATTTATTTAACGGAAAGGAACTTAGAAAAAATATGTATAAATTATTATCGGTTTTACGAAATACAAAAAATTCACGAAATGAAAAAAAACTCAGAAGTATTGCAAAATTAAATAAAAGGTGGATGTCCAAAAAAAAAAGTAGAAAACATATATTTTTATTTATAATTTACAATAAGTATGCTATCAGGGTTTGAGTTATGGAAGAAACAATTTTGTAATCAAATAAATAAAGTAATTATGTATGGATTATTATTTAAATCACAATATTTTAACTTGTCAACTTTTATTTTATAGTTCAATTACTAAAAAATTACTCTCCGTCCCATCGAACTTGTCTTGTTTCTAAATAAGGAAGTATGTCTCACCCATTTACTAATTCAAATCAACTCAAAAATCTTAATTAATTGAATGGATCCTATAGATATACCTTACAAATCAATTCTAAATAATTAATTAATAGTATGAGTCTCACGCTTTTACCAACTACACCCACTTTCCTAAATAATCACGTCGAAAATAAATATGATAAGTTCGATGAAACAGAAGGAGTACTCCTTGACAATTATATAGTCAAACAAAAAGAAATAAAAAATATGTTTTCCACATGGCAAAAAAAATACTAAAAAATGTATACGGAAGTTTATCTTCTTTCTTTGTAGGAAAACGATAAAAAGAAAAGGAAAAGTATACTCCTGGTATCGCGCTTTGATTTTTATTTGATATTTTTAATTTAATTGGTTCTATTTTTTAAATAAAAATAATTCTTATATAAATTATTTTTTTTGAATTTATTTTTTTATACATAATTATTAATTATTTATGTGTCGAAAAAAATAGAACAAGTCGGGCGTATCCGAGAGAGTAATATATTTGGTGGAAGTTAATAGGGAAAGCTAAATTGACCATTTCCGGATTTGGGCATTTGGAGGGGAAAGTAGGAGTCGCGAAGCAGAAGATTGCGAGCTCACTCTGCTACCATTTTCAGATAATTAGGCAAGTATTTTTCTCTCTCACACACACTATGTTTACGCATATATACATACACCTATGCATACAATTCCATATATAGCTCGACCATCGCCATACTATTTCCACTTTTTCCTCCATTTCCATTAGCCTTTGCACTTCCCTCGATTCCAATATCCTCCTTTTCTTCCCTTTCTCGCCTCTACTTCTGCAATTTCCTTTTAAATTTTGATCTTGATCTGCGTATGTCTATTTTATTATTCAATAGAATCAGGAAGCTTGAGCTGAAAAAGAGTGGGAATTGAGAAATCGAAATGCTCGCTATGACTTAGTCAACCCTACATTTATTGCGGATTGCGGAGAAATTTCTTATATGTAAATTTTGCATGCATTTATTAGCTTCAATAAATGAACTACAGATCGTCGTTGTTTCTATATTGGTAAATAGTTTACATGCGTGGTTCTTGTTGATGAAATACAGCTTTAAGTTAGGGATTTTTATGGGATTTGTGATATTTGCAATTAGCAGTTCGTATGTTCATTAATTTAGTGCTAATCTACACACACACACACACACACACACACACATATATATATATATATATATATATATTTTTTTTTTATTAGGTGAGCTTTTTTTGTTAATATAGTTCGAAGGGTTATAAGTTTAAGGCAGTTAAAGTTCCAGATTTCTTTACAAAGTTGATGCGTTTGGTTTTTGTCTGAGAGACTGAGATGTTTTCAGTGTATGGGCATAAATCTAGTTATGTTATGTTGAATATAACTGTAAATGACAGACATTGCTTCTTGAAAGTAAAACTAGTAATTTCTGCATATTGTCTCAATATTTTGATGATGTATTTTTCTTCAATATGCAGTTGTTTTGTGGGTTATAAGTTTTACTACATGTTATTGACCAAATGGGACGCAGCAGTACTGCTGAGAGCGAAGATGGCGTGCTCTCTGCTGATTCACCTCTAAGTAATGATGGAGATAATTTTGGTGGAAGTTCTAACCGGGGCGTTGTTCTGAAAAAAGGGCCATGGACATCGGCTGAGGACGCAATTTTAGTTGAGTATGTGAAAAAGCATGGAGAAGGCAACTGGAATGGTGTTCAGAAACATACCGGACTTGTACGGTGTGGGAAAAGTTGCCGGTTGCGTTGGGCTAATCACTTAAGGCCAAATCTGAAAAAAGGAGCATTTACATCAGAAGAAGAGCGAGTAATAATTGAACTCCATGCCAAGATAGGAAACAAAGGGCGCGAATGGCAACACATGTAAGCTCCAATTTTCATTTTAAACTCCTATGTCAAGATTATATAGTTGTATTTGGTTGTTCTTATTGATGGTCCTCTATATATAATTCTCTTCTGCAATGCCCCGCATGGGGAAAAGAAACATATATCATAAGATTGTCTTTTCTTACGCTTTTTATAGAGTTTAGGAATTACACATCAGGAGCTATTCTATGTGACTCTGGTAGGTTAGTTCCTATTAGGACATGCTATAGTTTGCAGGTTGGTGTGTATGTTGTCACCTCTTGGAAGAAGTATATCAGTACTTCTCATGTCGCCATTTCAGTTTACACGTCTCCTGAAGGAAGATGAGAGAAAAAAACATGGGAAGATTAAGATTAGAAATATCTTAAAATATTTAAATGAACCCACAAACATTTACTTGCAAGCTTCTCTTTGATAGTTATTATTGTCTGATAATTGCGTAGTATGTAGAAATAAATAACTACCCGTGATGAAAGCAGATATATTTAAGATGATAAGGGTAGATGCTCTGAATATGGAAGCAGTATGGCGGTACACATCAATAGATGTGTCGAACACCAATAGTTGTTATGGTTGAAAAGAGCAATAGGGACTCATAAGTTACCAGCTTAAGAAAATGTTCTCAGTAATTGCTAAATTATCTTCTGTTTTTAGTTTTTCTTTAAATGGATCATTGCACGTTCAAAGATAATGTAATTTAAGATTTTAAGTAACTTTAGAGTTCTTTCTATACCTCTAATTTCAGTTGCCAGGGAGGACAGACAATGAGATAAAGAACTACTGGAATACCCGAATAAAAAGGCGTCAACGTGCTGGTTTACCCATATATCCTCCTGATTTATGCCTACACTCACCAGAGAACCATCTTAATTCACCCGGAATATACAATGGAGATAAAGCATGTTATGATACCCTGCAAAGTAACGATTACAGGGCACCTGATATCATGCTTGATGGTTTTAATATCTTAAAATTTCCACCAGAAACCCCAGGTGTTCCTGCCAGCAAATCAATGGGTAATGGCTTTGCTTCTCCTCTATCTTATGGTTTCGTCCCTCAAACTATAGGATTGCTTGAACATGCTAAAGAACCAGATGGGTCTATGTCAGACTACGGAAGTGGTGCTGTTAATGAGGCACCTACTTTTAACAGGACTCAAACTGACAGTTATGTGAACAAATCATTTCAGTCCTTTGGTCCGTGTCTCCCTTATGATGCTGACCACACCAAGAATTTGTTGACTTCTGGTGTGGATCAGGACATTCCTTTTATGTCAAATTTCTCTGCTTCAGAGCACTTTGCAGATGCTCAGAAGTCGGAGCTCCCTTCACTCCAATATAAAGTGACTGGTTCAGGTGTCTGGGAACCTCCACCTAAATCATTCAATCCTCATGACCATTCTCATCTACCAGGGCCACTCCCATCACATTGTCCTTCTCCAGGCAGCAGTGGCCTTTTAGAAGATTTAGTTTACGAAAGTAAGGTTCTGAGGAAGTCAGAGAATCAGTCTTCCGGCTGGGATACTTCCTCTAAAGTCAGCTGTGGAGAAATAGCAGATGTTTATGGCTATATTGACCCCAATTCACCATCAGGAAACTCTATGGGGTCCTTTTTCAACGGGTACACTCCTACTATAGGAAGATTATTGGAAGATGACTTTACTGGTAAGCACTTCACTATTTCTCTATTTGAAGTAACTAATCATGGATGCATTTGCTGTTGAAATTTGTTATAATCAAAGTAGTAAGCAATTACTTACGTTCTTCACATCCCTTTCCAGTAAGTTTGTGGATACGTACATAAGTTTGATACAGGGCTATTTTGAGGTAGGCATCACTTATTGTTGTTCTTACATTGTCTGCAGTGCACCATGTGAAGTCTGAAGTGTTGGATCAAAGCTGGATCATGGATGGTGAAAGCAAAGTGGATTATTCGAGGCCCGATGCTCTACTTGGATCGTGCTGGCTCGTGCAGAGTACTAGAGGCTCGAAGCAAAAGGGGTCTACAACTAGTAGAGGTCTGGGAGATAACTTGGCAACTGAGTTGAAGAGCAGTACTGCTGCTTCTGATTCATCCTGGGGCGTTACTTCTTACTCCTCCTGGAATAGCATGCCTGCTGTCTGCCAAATGTCAGACATTTCATGAACAATCAAGCAAACTTGCTGAGCTCTTAAAATTGTTACATTTGTTGTTCCCATTTGTATGAACCAATAACTCCCTGTATGTAGGACTCCAACCAGAGCTACTCGTTTTTATGCTTCAATACAATAAAAATCTTGTATCCAAACTATTTGCTCCTATTAACACAAATTGTAATTTGTAAAACAGAGGATAAATGCAGAGCAGAAGCAAAAAAGCAACTAGAGAGTTGTGGGTAATCTAGGAGTAGGGACTGCCTCCAAGGGAGTCCTCATGTAGGTTACCACACCAGGAGCCTCTTCCATGTCTTGATGAGGGAGCATGAGAGGAGTTGGAGGGTGAAGCCTCATTGCTTCTTTTGCTACACACTGCAGATATGGGTCTTGATAGGTACAGTTCGGTCATCACGCTTTCACTGCTAACCACGCGGTCCAGCTCCTCTTGAGCCTTCTGTTGAACTCTTGGATTGTTGAATGTGCCCATTCGATGCATATTGCAGTTGTGTCCATCCCTGCAGTGATCATGTTCCGCCATTTTCAAGAACTTAATTGTAAGCATGAGATGACAACTCTAATTAGGATTGGGAAGAAGAAGTAGTAGTAGTAGTACAGACCCAGTAGAAGGCCAATGATGGTATCCTCACTCAGATCATACTCATCTTTGAGTGTGAGCAGAGAAGAGCATCGAAGAAATGCTGCTTGGCTTCCTCAATAACAAACTCTTCCCTAACTTATCTGGACATTCCCAAATCATTCTTAGCATTCAAGAAATAGGCCAAAAATGACCAAGTTGATTGTTGATCAAGCTTACCCGGAGAAGTGACGTCATTGCAAAGGGATTTCACCATGGCCGTGACTTCATCTTCTCTGATGGGCCTCAGAGCTTCTAGACGCGTCAGAGTGAAGAGCTCCAACGTACATACTTTCCTCACCTTCACGTAGTGGGGCCCGTAATCCGCCCCGATCAGATCCTGGGCCTGGCTGGACTTTGCTGCAAAGGGGTTGTGCTGCCGGTTGGCCAGCACCTGATCGTTCTCCTTCAGGACTTGTTTCGCCAGCTCGCTGTTGGTGACGACGACGTTTAGTGGGACCCGAGCCACACGGAGATGATGGGACCGTACGACTCTGCCCACTCCGCGAAGCACCGTAAGCGGGCCGGCTTCACGTCGTAGGAGGGAGGCGGTAGCGGAGGCGGTGGCGGAAGTGGAGAAGGAGGAGGAATACGACGGCGGCGAGGAGGAAGAGGAGGAAAGCTGCCATGGGCATGGGAGTTGGTGCTGCACGACGTTGTGAGTAGTTAGGGAATTTAGTTGACTTATAGCGGTTGGAGAGGATGATTTTGTCATTTTCAGTTTCCAAGAACATTATATTTATTGCATTTTTCAACTTTCGAGCACTATGTGTAAGTGGTTGGGGGAAAGAGTTCTAAGTATATATGCACAGTTTATTTGAATTGAGTAGGTAAACTCCACTAGTACTAGTTCGGATTTTCTATCCCACTTTTTTTTGTCTCATTCTACCGTTAAAAATGACAATGAAACACGAATGAGACACAAGAAAGTGGGCTAGAGGATATTGCGCAGCACTAGTACTATACAAAGAGATTCCATGCAATTATTACGTTGGACAACGTTATTAATTTGGGAGATGACGTGCAACTGAAGGAAACACACAAATTAGGAGCGATTGGAATAGTCAAGATTCAAGAATGTAGAGTTCGTGATAGAAGAAAGAGATCATGTTTTGATCAAATTCAGAGATTCTTATACATCCAAATA
Source organism: Lavandula angustifolia (assembly GCA_028984105.1). Classification (NCBI taxonomy): domain Eukaryota; kingdom Viridiplantae; phylum Streptophyta; class Magnoliopsida; order Lamiales; family Lamiaceae; genus Lavandula; species Lavandula angustifolia. The sequence continues at coordinate 15,507,033 of CM054802.1, read as the reverse complement.
CATATCGCTATGCATCTAAACTCATCGAATCTACAACACAATCAATTTAAGACGAATAATGAAACAACAACCGCAGCGAAAAAGCATTAATAAACTGCCTTGGTTTAGCAGTAAGAAACAGAGGTTTAAATGAGCATCAGCTACACCAGCACAATTTACTTGAGATTGAAGATCTGAGCAGGCCAGTTACGTTTCTTACCGTCATGGCCGACTCCAGTGAGCTCCAGTGAAATGTCGATGCAGCGATGTTGATGTGCTCGGGCAACACTGATGCGGGCCTGTATTCTTGCAGCAGGGCAATCAGCCGTGCCAATGGATGCCAATTTTAAACCAACGCGATTTGAGGCCATTGCAATTGGTTCTCGAAAAGTGAGGATGGTCTGTGACCAATGGGTGCTCGGATTGTAGGGTGATGTCGACAAAGTGACAGGCGTCTCACGACAGAATCTCTCTGTAAACCCAGTCTCGAACCACAACACAACTCCGTAACACCAAGTGGTTTCTGATTTAGGGTTGTCCTCCAACTTTGGCTCTAGTTCAACTATGGTTGTAAAATCCAGTTGCTTTGGTTGCACTGTCACCAAGTCAAAATTCTGAATGCCAAGAAATATTTCAGACCAGGATACAACAATAGCAACCAAATAAGAAATGACTGAAATAGAGCAACAAAGTCCCACAAGCATAAAAGTAGCCACCAATTCTCAAATGGAGGATTTTAACATGTATTTGATGATCAATCTGGTTCTTAAGTAACTAGTAACAATGACTACACATATATAATACATGCATAATGCATTCTGGCCTACATCCATGAGTAAAAGATGAAGATCCTGGAACTAAGAAACGATCAAAGCTTTATGACTCATACGTACAAGGGGAGAAATGGTAGTTTAGATTTTGATAACACCACATTGAAGAACTCAAACCTGAAGAGTTGTTGTGTTTGTAACAATATGAGAACTGTCAATGACGTCAACAATGGGAAAGCGGGAAGCATCCTCAACAACCTCCTGACCAATACGAGACATATTGAATCCATATACATTCTCCCAGAATGGGAGACTTGTAGCTTCTTTTCCAAACCCAGCTACAAACTGCATCAACAAATTTGGGGAAAACCATTGTTAGCTCTACGGTGTAAGGACAACATTCAAGTACATAAACAGCTGAAGGTGAGAATGAAGAAAAACTAAGTAGAGGAGTAAGGACAGCTAACCCACCATGGTAGCAGTGTCAGGAAGCATAGCACCTCCGGGCTTTAACCACTTATCTCGTGCAAAGAGTACAGATATGAGCATTGATTCGTAAAGCAGGCAGTAGCCCATCCATTCACTCACTAACACATCAACACTGTGGGGTGGGATCTGTACGACATTGTCAAGCTCTTCAACCATGCCTTGAACCACTTCAACAATTCCGTTTGGTTGACTGCCTTCGCTAGATATTCCAGTTGACAGAAGATTATTATCTCCTGCAATCTGCACCAACTTAAATTATAACTAGGAACACACACAACCAGATGCAAACTATCTGGAATGTAACCAATCATAAAATAGACTATCTAAAAGTTAACCTGGTAAGCCACTTCTGCCATCTTCTCACTAGCTTCAACTGCAATAACCCTTGAAGCTCCTCCTTGGGCTGCAAATAGGCTGTAAAAGAAAGCAAAAAGCACATAAAAATTTAAGAAAATTCACATGAAAATATAAATAGCAGATATAAGATGAAGCTCAATAATCCAACCTCAGAATGCCTGTACCACAACCAACATCCATAACAACTGCTTTTTTTAGAAGAGATGGGTTTTCCAAAAGAGCTTGTCTATATGCATCAGTTCTTACCTATACAAATCCATTAAGTCTCAACAAAGTGACCAGGACTTAAATAAAAGTATATCTTTAGAAAATAATTATATCAAGTGTTTACTTTCCGAACTCCAGGTTTGGTTGGTGTTACCTTGTCGTTGATCATTTCCCTATGGATGCCGAATGAACTATAAGCACCAAAATAGTTTTTATTGATATTCTTTATCTCTTTAGCTACAATCTTTGTTGAAGGGATTTCGTCGATCTCGCTTTTCTCCATTTCTAATATCTTTACAAGAAGATGATGCAACATCTTTTCCCCCATTTTCACATGGAACTTTATGCTCAGAAGAACTCTCATCATGAATATCAATGCGCTCAATTTGAGATAAATATGACTCCATTTCGCTTGGGTCAATGGACATACTATCAACCTCGTCGTCTTCATCATCCTCACAAAAACTGTATAACAGTGGATCCTCTTGCAGAAAGGGCTTTAGATACATATCAGCGCCCCATGGAAGACTATTTCTATCAATATTAACTGCCAGGTGTAAATGTTTCTGCAGTTCTTCCTTGGACAAACATATCATCCCACAACTCCAACATTTGTTTACTGCTACCTGATAAGAAAAGGAAAAGATCTAAGATGCAACCTACTTGTCCAATCAATAATAGAAAATTCATATAGGAACTAGAAATGGTCTGCATAAAACTAATACTTCTAACTCTACTCTGTCTACATTTACTCCAAATTTTAACAGGGAAAATCGATACTAGCTAATTGTTTCAGAATATGTCATCCAACATGTGTACCTCTTAACTAAGATAATTCTCTAACAAGAAAAGCAAATCATATTACTTATCATATCCCCTTAAGAAAGATGAAATTGTAAGAATTGCCTTAACTAAACATAGAGCAAGTAATCCATTGTATAGATACTCTAAGGGATTCTCCATACAACAAAAGATAGAAATTTATCATGTAGTGAAGCAGAGCTCTCCAATGAACTAACTACGACCAAATGGCTATCCAGAATTAAGTAACAACACAATCCCACATGAAGACCGAATCAAATTAAACAACTCATAATTTCCATATACCAAAGCACATAAAGCATCAGTAAGTACATGATTCATACCTGAGACCTAACGTAATTGAGGAGCTTAATACACTTGTACATATCCAAGTTGTAAGCTTTCTTGATTTCGTGAAAGTCAAAAAGTGCGCCGAAGCGCAGTGGTTGAAGAGCGAACTGCATGAACTGTACGTAGAGTTACAGAAGAGACAGAGCATCTGGGGTTCAGAGCAATCCTCCTCTGCGGCTTCATCTTGCCAATCGTCCCAATTCGCATCCTCCAACTCCTCTACTTCATCTTCGGAGTCGGTGTAGTGCCACTTAGAGTTCAGTTCCGAGTCCTTTTGTCTACCATTTTCTTCTGCCTGGTGCGTCGCCATTTTCAATTGCTTTGAAGAGTAGCAGAAAATTTTCTCAGGCTCAAGATTTCTTAAACCCTAAACCTTGGTCTGATTTCATGTTTACATTGTATTGTGATGGGAAATTAATATGTTTGGGCTTGGGAGCGAAAAGGATAAAGGCCCAATTCAGGATTTACAATCTCCTAGGCCCGTATCCCGTTTGATTGACAAAAAGAAATGAAATCGAAATCATGAATTAAATCTGTAGGAACTGAATGAAATGAATCATTTTTGAATCAGCTGATTTTATTATATACGCGAGAGAGTTTCCTCCAAAATATACATGGTTACCAAATACGAACTTACCATATTGTGATTCTTGTCATACAATATAATGATATCCACGTTTCATGTTGCTAATAAATTAGTAGTTAATACTTCCCCATTCCATTATATGATCACACCATTTTTTACCTATTTTAGAATGCCGCTTATAATAAAACGTCTTAATTGGGAAAGTGTACCATTTATAATGGAATGGATGGATTATTTGTGAATTGTTGCAAATGCCATTGTAGTGAGACTCGTTTTTTAGATCAAGTAAGTTTAAAGTGCTATACATTTACCAATTACATAGATTCGATAACAGAATCTAGAACATACGACAAATTCATAATGTTAGACTACTTTTATCCCAACTATCCCAAACACCTCAAACATCCAACTATTTTAATATTTAATTAATTTCTCTTATTTATATATATATTTTTAATTTTTTCTCAATCCAACCACTTCTGTTTTTCTGTTTTATCCCTGATCATCCCAAACAATCAACCACTGAATTATAAAATTATTTTATATAATTTCATAATTATAATATTATAGTTTTAAATTATAAAAAAAGTTAACTTGAGTTATAAGAAAAAAACTATTAAACTCATAAAAAAATAATATTAATAAAACATACGACACATTGAAGATGAAATTAAAACAACAAAATACTTAAATTACTTAGAACTTGAAGGCGGAAACTTTGATAATAGTTTTGGGAGTAAAAAAAAAGTTTTTGGAATTTTAGTTATGAATTGTAGAATAAGATAAAAAAAGAGAAGTTATAGGATTTGAGCGTATGAAAATGTGTAACAATATTGGTCTCTATTTATATAGAATGAAAAGTTACAAATTTTAGTATATTTATAATTTTTTTTATAAATGTATGCAAAAATATACTCGATTTTATAAATTGATAGGAGAAATATAACCAATCAATAAGAAAAGCATCACTTGGCGCCATCCCATTGGTTGGTGAAAGGCCAACCTGTATTCGTCAAATTTGCTGTCAGGAACCTGGTCTCCGCATAAACAAAAAGTTGGTATGAGCTTTTATTTATTTATTTATTTATTTATTTTCTTCCAAATGCATAACATGTTCGTCCAAACACTTATTTTTGTATTGCGTTAAAAGTAGTCTTAAGTAAAGTTGTAAAATCGGCAAATTCAAAAAGTCAAGACCATTGTCAAAGTTTCATAGTAATAACATCACATAAATTCCATGACAAGAACCAGTTCTGTTATCAGAGCAATCAACATCAATACACAAAATACACGAACAACGGAGTCCATTCATTGAGGATTAACACTTGAATCTTACAAAGCAAATTGATGCTTATTGAGATGCACAACAGGGGAAGGAGGTTGCTATGCAGAAGTACCACCTTTGAGCCGGAGCGTGAACGCTTGTAAGGATAAGAGAACGGATTTGATATGGTCCTTGGCTACATCATCAAGCAGGTTGCCATCACTATCAAATTTTGCAGGAGGCGCAAACGCGTTGAGGAAAAACTCGGGTTTGTTGATGAAGTGGAGATCAATGTAAACGCCTATCTGGCGTAGATGATAATGGGATCGCCCTCCACCAAATCCCCCTCCAGTGCTCACAATGGCAGCGGTTTTGTCAGCCCACACATTTGGGGGCCGCGATGCCCAATCAAGCGCGTTTTTCAGAGGTCCTAGTTATTCAATCAAGATACAGATTGAGCACATCATTTTATGATGGATGGAAGTGCTGAATACAAGCATCAACAACATATCCTCGTTACAGAAACATGAGAAGAACTATATAAGCATAGATTCTAAAAGTGTAACTAGAAAATAATTCACTTAAGCAAGTTAGCATGACCTGATTAGAGATGGCTCCTTCCACTCCATAGGGGGGAAATGTTGGCCTAACACATTACTAGCCATTCTTCATCATGGAACTAAAATGCCAATAGTATCTGATCAGTTCAATCTTCTTGTCTAACTAGATGTAAACTCGTTCATAGTATACTCTCTTAGTCCCAAAAAAAAATAGTCCACTATACCATATTGGACCATTCCAAAATTCTTGTCCCCTTTCTTTCTTTGAGCAATTATTACATACAATTTTACACAATTTACCCACAACTGACATGTCTCCTTAAAAACCGTACCACCGCCAAAGTGGGCAAGAATTTGGGATGGAGGGAGTATAACCTTAGTTTGTTATATTAGCAAGAAGAGCTACTAGCACTATGATGATGCAAGTCCCATGATAATAGCTACACCATTTAAGAATCTTTTACCAAACTAAAAATAAAGGAAAATCTAAGTTCAATCCAGTTTTAGCAAAGAAGATGCTGCACATGAATTCAAAAAATCAATGATTTATCATAAACACAAACTGAAATGAGATGAAGTTTTTGTTAGTACCGGTAACCGAGTAGTTGTATTCAGGGGAGGCAAAGAGCACACTGTCAGCAGCAAGGATCTTCTGCCTGAAAGCCTCCACAGCAGGCGGATAAGTCCCATTCACCTCGAGATCCGTGTTCATGAATGGTAACTCCGATATATCAACATACTCAACCTCCACACCGTTCAACGACTTCGATACATCGATCGCTAATCCCCAAACCAAAAAAATCAATTCAAAACCGCAGTCCAAAATCAACGGAAATTTATCACTACGCTAAGAAGAATTAGATTAAGAAATGGATTGAAGAGATAAAGAGAGATACCGGCACGGAGGAGGCCGCGATTGTTGGAACCTTTGCGGAGGGAACCGCAGAGAGCGGCGACTTTGATAACTGGAGAAGTTAATGCTGCAGACGCCATTTATGACTTTCCGTGTGAAGCAAATGAGCAGCAGATCACACTATATATTAAGAAAAGGGGCTAATAAAATATAGTTGTGTTGTCTCTCAGCTGCCATGGATGCGGAAGGAGAAGTTTAAAAAGCAATCACCAACCACTAAGCAATGCTTAAGATTAAAATAAGGGTTGAGATCTATTGTCGGCATGCTAAACGTATTTTACTCAACTTTTTAGGTGATATTTGAAACAAATTTCAATTGTGTTTTCAGCTGTAATTGGAGTGTTTGGAACATTAACTTTCAACAGAAATTACCTATCAAATATAGGCAAGATAAAGAAGCTGGTTAAGATGCTATGATCCAATTTTCAATTGCAGCTTACAGCTTATCTAATTTATTGTATTATTTTATTCTTTAAGAATTTCTATAATTCTCAAAAAATAATTAATTTCAAAATCAATATTTTTCTTAGTTACAAATTTAATTATAATTTTATTTTAATATATTAGTTAATAATTTGATAAAAAGATATTTCATATTTCATATTTATAAATTCTTCAAGTTTAATAAAATAATTATTATTAAAATTAAATATAATTAAATATAAATTAATTAAAATAGTGGATTATAAAAAATTTGAATTTTAAATTAATAATTTTTCTATTTTCATTTAATGATAATAATTTCTTAGCTATGTAATTATTAAAATTATATAAAAATATTATTATTATTATTATTAATTTAAGCAAATAAATAATATTTAAAATATAATAGTATGATATGTTTATGCTAATATTATATACTATAAATTTATATAATATATTAATTAATTTAATTTAATATTTATTTATTTATTATAAATTATAATTATTTAATAACATTGAGGGTAAAACGAATATTTTATTTAAAAACTTAAAACAAGCAACTGATATCAGTAGTTTTCCATACATTATTTTTACAATTTCAGCAGTTTTTAACACTTATTCCCTAACACCTCCAAATTCTCAAATCAGCAGTTTTCAGCACTTATCAATCAACAGTTTTCAACACTTATCAATAAGCTTCAGCTATTTCAAACACCCACTTAATGTCATAATTAATTCAACTGAGTAATATAAATGCCTAATTACTAGGGAGGAAACAAAACTAACGAACAAGGTGCAATTTAACTTCCTATTATTTAAAAAGGTATACTAGTTTTTTGTACATTGTTCCTACATTGTACAATTTAGTAAGCCATGAGAGGGACTTGTAATTGTATTATGAAAGGTATACTAGTATTATTTAAAAAGGTATATTATTATGATTTTCTGACCATAAATATTAAAATAAAATTTAGTAAGCCATGAGAGGGACTTGTAATTGTATTCCACCATATTTAAGTGGAGGAGGTGGATTACATCGATTTATAGATCATAAAGAGGCTCGGTACACCTACGTAAAATCACGGTTTGAAATTTGCACAAACATATCCTTCATTTAAATTATAAGGGGACTTGATACACCTTTTCGAAAACCATAAAAAAAATTTGTACTTAAATAAAACCACAAGGGGTTAACTGGTATTAATTCAAAACTAGGTAATTTGGATCAAGTGGGTAAGGACTAAATAAAATATTTGAGCTGCCCTCATCAAATGAACTAAACCGAAGTTCCGTCCTCATTCATTGTATCCACATGGCAAATCCTTTTTTATATTCAAAGAATCTAATTAATTTGTAACTCCAAGAGGAACATTTTTCTGTATGATACGGTATTGAATAAATTCACAATATACTATGAAAAATGTGTATAATTTGAAATCTTGAATGATAACTACATAAAACTTGTCTCTGATTATTAATTCTCAAGATTGCGGAATATCTTTCCCTCTGAATGCATCCCAATTCGGAATGTTTGCAGTAGCTTCATTGATCAACTTTATGAGGGTCACCTAGTATTGATCGAACTAACAACATATCAATATCAATATCAAACGATGACCGAAGTTTCTTATCAGATCATCTAACAAGTCAAGAAGGTAGAAAGAGAAGTATAATACGTACCACACTTTGAGGAACGCCTGGAGGGGGAAGAGATAGATTCCGAGGCGGAGGAAAGTTGAGGTATGCTCTCTTGTCGAAGCCCCACTCTCCTCTTTCCCCATACGACACTTTACCCTTAATTAATTATCATCAACCACACTAAAATTAATCCATAATATGTAAAATATATACTCCACCCGTCCCATGATTCTTATCATATTTTTTTTTACTACAATTCTTGTCTCATTTTCTAAAATAACAAATTATTATAAGCAATTTAGGCAAATTGACATAAATGGTCCCCAATGTTTGCTACTTTGAATGAATTGGTCCATAATTTTTTTTTTAATTTATTGGTCCCCAATGTTTGCTAATTTGGATAAATTGGTCCTTCTGTTAAATTTTAAGTTAATTAAGTGTTAATCATAGGGGTATTTATGGAATAAAAGTTTCAGGGACCAATTCATCCAATTTTTAAATTAAACTTGAATTTTTTTAATTTTTTTTAAATTATGATTTTTTTTGGAAAATAAATTAATTTTTCAAATAATTTTTTTTCAACTAATTTTTTTTCAAATATTTTTTTGGGTAAACGAAAAAAATTAATTAATAATAATTTTAGGGACCAATTCATCTAAATAATTTTTAGAATTAACTTTTTTCAATTTTTCTTATTTGAATAAAAATTAAGTAAATTTAGATTAACTAATAATTTTGCATTTCACGGTGAAGGAGGGGAGCGAGTAAACACAACGGTTGGGGAATGTGTTATGTTCTTCGAGGAGAGGAGCAGCTGGACGACTTGGGAGGAACAATTCATCCAATTTTTTTAATTAAATAATTTTTTTATCACATAATAGTTGAAAAAAAATATCCTTTTTTTTAATCATTTTTTCGAAAAATAATTATAATATTTTACGAAAAATAATTATAGTATTTTTCGAAAAAAAAATTATCCTTTTTTTTATCATTTTTCGAAAAAAAAAATTTCGGAAAAAAATTATAATATTTTTCGAAAAATAATTATAATATAGTCTGAATTTTTTTTATCATTTGAAAAAAAATAGTTGAAAAAAAATTATTTGAAAAATTAATTTGTTTTCCGAAAAAGATCATACTTTTAAAAAAAAATTTAAAAAAAATCAAGTTTAATTTAAAAATTGGATGAATTGGTCCATGAAACTTTTATTCCATAAATACCCCTATGATTAACACTTAATTAACTTAAAATTTAACGAAGGACCAATTTATCTAAATTAGCAAACATTAGGGACCAATAAACTAAAAAAAAAAGATTAGGGCACTAATTCATCCAAAGAAGAAACTTTGGGGACCATCTCGTGCTAATTTGCCAACAATTTATTACAAACAATTTATTTGATGGTCCCACCATCTTTACTTTCTACAAACCAACAACTCTCCTAACTTACCGCGCCCTAAAATACCAAAATAAATTGGACAACAATTATGAAACGGAGAGAGTATCATCATGCAAAGCTAGAGGTATTTACCTTGATTGTGAAGTGGCAAGAGTATGTATAATGAAGAATTTCCTTGTTTGTAGTTTGAGGGTCACATGGAGGCTGCAACATGAAGTCTTTGAGGAGGATGTGGTGCACGCCGTGAAGAGCAGAGGCCACAGCGTATGCATACCTACATTATATTACCACAAAGAAAAATGTATGTTACGAAATATATATACCTTTACACAGTTTTAGGCTTACATCTCGTGCACCCATCCGAAGGCATTATCGGTCTCCTAGTCGTATTTCATCTTCAAGGAAACATTCATCCATGTTGGCGCAATCTTTTCCAGCAGATCCTGCACATCCATTAATTCAGAAGAAGATGAAAAATACATGCCAGATATGATGTTGATTCATCATCCTAATCATAACCGGAGAGTTTCCGATGGGATCCACATTGGTGACCGGACCCATCTTCTTCGGGAAATACTTCCTAATGATCTTCTCGTGCTTGAGGGGGTCGATGTAGAAGAATTTGAATGCAACTGGATACTGTTCGTGGACCAAGTTTGGAATGGGAGTCAAGAATATGTGATCTGGTCCGCCATCAATACATATCTGCAATTAATTAGAATAAACAGTCTAGTTGATTGGTGAGCGTCGTTTCGTACTCTCACCAAATGATTAGTCCTGTAGCACAAGCTAAAAATAGGGATTAACACAATGATAAGTAGGGTCGAATTTACATGGAAAGGGAGAAATATCCTATATCTCCTAATAATCCGATTTTGGTGTAGCCACCACGCTTTAAATTTGGCTTTGATTATAACTAGGCAAGGAATAAACGATAATATAAATACGAAGAGATACGATAAGAGAAAAGACCCGACTCAGCAACCCGCACTAATCACTATCCCCAATCCTCGACTCAAAGATTTGTTTAACGCCTCAAGTTAATCGGGTGGAACGTCGTGTTGAGCACGGAAACATCCATATCATTTTCCAATTATGTAGAAACAAACATGGTAAGCATAGAACTCATTTCATCTTTCCTAACACAATCTAGCATTTTGATCAATTTCTAGATTAAGTGCTAAGAAGCATTAAGAACATATGACCCGATTTACCGATGTTGGGCATACAAAGTAACTTAGCTATCGACTCATTTCCATTCAATAGAACTACCAAATAACCCTAGGGTGATCAATCCTAGTTAATCGGTAAATCTACTTAACCCGGAATAAATCGAAACTTAAGTAATTAAATGCAAGTACATTTAGGTCTCAAGGGGGGATTGGACTAGTACATTATTGCCTCGTCGAATCGAGAAGATTAGCTACACATGTTAAATCATAAGAGACAAGAGTGTTCAGTAAAGAAGACATAATTAAAATCTTAACAACTAACATTAATACTTGAAAGTAAGGACACGTAAGCCAGAAGAATTGGAAGATAAAACTTGTACTGCCAGTAATTGCAAGATGAAGTCAACATCTTCAATATTGTAGCAAACTTAATAAGAGGCAAAATTAAAAATAGTCAAATGAAAATTTGTATATGCAAAAGTAGGCAAATTATCACCTATATGCATTATATAGTCATTCTTCCAATTTTACCCTTGAATTTATTGTTTTATATTGTGATTACTTTAAATTTGGTGGGGTCTACAAGTTTGACAATAAAGTTGTCATTGTCTTTACTATGTTTCTTGCATATTGTACATCGAAAATAGTGCCAAAATTAAAGATATATGTTTATAAAATCGTATAAATCTATATATCTATGAAATTATTTTAATTATACTTTATTTTATTGGGATATGATAGTCGCATGAAATATAACGGAATTATGTATATACTTAGAGGCTTCACAAAAAAGAAAAAAAAACAAATTATAAGCATAATTAGAGGCTCATTAAAAATATAAAATATATGCAAAAAAAAATTATAAGGAAATATAGACAAACCTGTATTGTTCGCAGTTCGCGTAATGGAGCGTAAGCAATTCAACAACAATTTTTTATTGAAGATATTAGAGTTTAAGAATGTGTTGTGGTTTTGGACACATAGATGCATATATATACACACAACAGAGTTGCGTACAATGACAAATTTATCACCATTGAATATGGTAACAACTAACAACTGCATGACTCGAAATGAGAAGACCGCTCACTGCATAAAGTAATGTGCACAAATTTTGAAGTTAAAACAGTACCCAAATAAATTAGATTAGGTGCAGAATATGTAGTACAATGACAAAATATGTATATTGTCTATTCTATGCATTTCAAACATAATATGACTATTTTTGCAATTTAACTTTTCCCATTGCCTATTTTTACCTATTTGCACACTTAATAATACAAAACACAAAGTCTTCTGGTAGCAGAAGAGAGCAACAAAACAAAGAAAAAGTTTCAAAAGCGTCAAAAGTTGTCTCTCTTCTCTCCACACTATTCTATTTATTTATACATATGGTAAAAAATGTGTGGAGAGAGTTACCAGTTGGGCTATAACAAACAATTGGGCCTAGCATAATATTCTTAAAAGACTTCAAGGTTGAGCCCAATAACAATTAAATCTTCATAAGTGGCCTAACTCTCCATGCTTCATCATTTTGCTTCTACATAACCCGGTGAAGAATACAAGTAGCAACATACTTATCATTGATCCTCCACCTTTTTTGTAACATTCACATTGGTCTTTCACTTCCTATAATATTCAAGTTGGTTCTCTATCTTTCTATTGAGTCGTGTAAGCCTAAAAAACCATAATTTTGTTTGGCATATTCGTCGTCCTATTAGCCATTTTTCCTTAATTTTTAAATTGTATATCACGTATCTATTTTGATGTTATTACAAGGGAGCCAAAGAGAAGGTGAGCCGAAGAGAGGACGAATGTGCACATGAAATTAGAATATCCAGGCTTATATAACTTAATTGAACTAATTTGAATGTTATAGAAAAAATGAAAGACCAATGTGACTATTTACTCGATTAATAATCAATATCTATAATACGTTTTTGTTGGGGTACTTTTGACGACTACTACTCACTCTTTCAATGGTTGCGTTTGCCAGCCATTGCACGAACGCTTAAGGTCTATTTAAAACAATATAACCCTACAATTGTCCCCTTGGGATGGCATAGCGGTGAAGGTGGGTGGCCGGGACGAATAGGTCTAGGTTCAATTCCATGACACGCTTATGTGTAGCTGTCACCCTGTCACATTAAGGGTGGTTTAACTCTTCTGTGTGGTTTGCAGGCTATTGCACAGGAACGAGGTTTACCATGTGCGCACCAAATAGGGGTGGACAAACAATTCGGGTTCCCGCGCCCGTACCCGTCCCGTTCGGGTCGGGAAAAATGGGTACGGGTACCCGTTACGCGGGTACCCGCAAAAAATCAAGCGGGTCGGGAATGAGAACGGGTTTTATTCTTAGGTACCCGTTCCCGAACGGGTACCCGCATTAATATACAATTTTTTTTACATGAGGTCCTCTTGCGTAGAGGTGGGCACGGGACGGCGCGGGTACCCATTTGCATGTTTTGTGCTAGCACTAGAGTGTGACTTAACAATTTTCCACGTTAATTTTAATTATAAGAATCTATGGTTTCATCGTTGATAATCATATGGTCGGTTTTATAATTATAATTTATGGTGAAACACCATTGGAACATAGTTTATAAAACAGATTATCTACTCCTATAATCCTATTTAGTGGTTTAAATATATTGGTATTTTTTAATTTTAATTTATGTTTTTAAAATTTCATTTATTGGTATTTTTTAATTTTTATTTATGAATTTAAATATATTATAAATAGGTGGTAATATTTGCGGGTAAACCCGTACCCGTACCGTATCCGCGCGGGTACCCGCTCTATGCGGGAACGGGAATGGGTATTAAAATCAATTACCCGCAGGCGCGGGTATCCGCAAAAGGGTACCCGCAGCGCGGGTACCCGTCCCGCGCCCACCCCTAGCACCAAAGGTAGCGGCTGCGGGTTCCTCGTCAACAAAAAAAACAAAAAAAAAATATAACCCTACAATTAAGAAGCATAAGAGTTGATAATTAATGAATTAAGCAGGATGGGATGATTGGTTCTAACCCGATCGAGACCTTCGGGAAGAGGATCGACAATGTATGTGGGAATCTCGTCCATGAGACCGTCGGGAGTGCCGGAATGCAGAATCCCCATCTCGGATCCGGGGAGATTCTTCTTCTTCATATACCAGTAGTACATAATGCGGCTCTGCCATTGGCTGTAGGTCGTGTCTCGGGAGTCATGGCCACATGGAAAGGCCGCCTCTCTCTCTCTCATCATTCTTCTGTTGCTTCAATCTCTTTGGCATCGGAGTCACAGGTTCATCTGATGAAGGAATCCATTTTCTCGGACTAACCTCGTGGTTGTGCACGATTATCAGACAAACCACACCAGACAAGAATAGTAGTGAAAGTTGTAACCCTCGTCTCATCCGTCTCTTAATTTCTTCAACGTACAACAATATCAATATATATATATATATATGGTGTGTATCTTGTGAGAATCTCCCTATTTGAGAGAATTAGGAACTAATCATGACCTTATATTTCATTAATTTAATGGTCCAAATTTATTTTTATTTTTAGATTTTTTTAAATACAATTTTAGTTTATTTATTTAATGAAGGTTAAGATTGTAATTTTTATATTTATGGATTTATAGATAAGACAAGTTTCTTAATATCTAATTTAAAAGATCGTATGATTATTTATAAATAAGACAAGTTTCTTAATATCTAATTTAATTTTTAATTAACATATTAATTAATGTGAATAAATATAGCATCAAATGAATTGATTTAAATAACTTCCCATATTATTAATTCCAAAATCATAATTCATTAAAAATCTACCATTTAAAACTGTATTTATTCATAAAAATATTCAAAAAAATCTATTTTACTATGCATAAAAGTCTCTTTCATTATGCAAAAAATCACACATTAAAAGTGTATTCAATTATGCATAAAACTTTCATTCATTATGCATAAATATCTCTTGCATTATGCATAATAGTCTCTTGCATATTGCTACAATCATGTTAAACAAACATAAAATTGCTGGATTTGTGAAAATAAATTATTAATATATGCATAACAAATTCATATTTGTGCATAATAGACAACTAATATATGCATAAAAATTGTAAAGACAAATTACTAATATATGCATAACTAAGTTTATATTTTTGCATAATAGACAACTACCATATGCATATTACTAATTTTAATTTGGAAGTTTGTAATAACATACTAATAATATATGCATAAGCCAATTAATATTTATGCATAAAATATTAATTATATAACAAAAACTAATATGAGTATAGAAGCTTGCATAATAAATTATTAATATTTCTATGACCTTTAAATTGATATATTCACCCATTGTATAAAAGAGAGAGAGAGAGAAACGTGAATAGTTGAGGAAAAATGAGGGAGAGAGAAAAATAAGGGAAACGGTTTTAAATGTGGAAAACGGTTCATGCATCCGTAAAATAAGGAATGAATTTAATTAATGTTAATGAAAAATTTACACAGCCAATAACCGCATAGTAATTGCTAAATGGTGTAAATTACCATAAATATAAAAATTACAATCTTAACCTTCATTAAATAAACAAACTAAAGTTATATTTAAAAATATCTAAAAACAAAATTTAAATCTGGACCATTAAATTAATGATATCTAAGGCCATAATTAGTTATAGTTCTCACAAATAGGGAAGGTTCTAATAAGATCCAAACCCTATATATATATATATCGGACCAAATTAAATGAGATTCTGCTTAATGTAGTTTGTAGCGTACAATGGAACTAACCTCGGATGCCTGGTTGTATTCAAACAAGAAAGAAGCCTAAGATTTCTGTAATGAAATCGATAAAGTCAAGGATATGGTGAATTATGTAACCCAATTGTGGAAATAAATGAAAAATCGGGAATTTGAAACTTAAAATCTTGTCATCAATCGTCTTACAATTTCCCGTAGCGTGTAGGGATATCTTCTACATTAAATGTGATTTTCCTTTTAGTATTTATGGTAATATATTGTCTGTTACGGTGAAACTAATTTATGATTTTAACTTGCCTATATTTCTATCCTACCGATTACCCACTCCGCATCCTGGAGTCAAGGACCCAGATCCCGATCTAGGCATCCTGGACTCAAGGACTCAATGACAACATCGAATGAAAAGTTGGTCTTTTCGCAGCCTTGAACTGCAGGCAGTCACCAACCATCTTCCACAGTTCCCTTGGTATTGAGGAGGCTGTCGTTTGGCTTTGACAACAGATAACAGATTGATAGATTTCTTCAACACCTAGGCCAGCCCACCTGTGTAAAAATAAATCTACTGGTTTTTCCCACTCATTCAAATTAAATAGACGTACTAAATAACAGATTATCCAGGGCAATATAAAAGAATAATTCCACATACGGGATAGATCCCGTCTACCAATGTGCAACCAAAGCTCCAAGCATCAGATTCAGGAGATATGCCAATAGCATCATCCCAGAAAAAGATGAAGCGACTTCTTCACCGGTTCCCATGCTTCAGGTCAGGGGCAGTATAAACATTGTGCAATCCATGCAGGAATGAATTTTTGAGTTTTGACGATTCACATTCTTTTCCAGATTTTCTGCAATCAGGTTTTTTTACAATTGCTGGGAGCCCATAATCAGAGACCAAGACATGGCCATTTTCATCAAGGAGAATAATATTCATACAAACAACACCAGCTGCATGAAGTTCAGCAACCCCACCAGCAATATCTGCTCCATATCTATGCATAAAGAGAGTTATAGGTCAATTAAAAGCTAGCATTATTTGCAATATGGATATAGAAGCAACATTTAAAATTAGTAAGAGAAAGAAAGACATGAAAGAGCAATATCTGCTTCATTGTCTTGTCGATCCACCAGAAATTGTAGGCTAGTTCGTAGAAGAACTTCAATAAAAACACATATCCCCACTATCAACATTTAGCATAACGCTTAAGAGATGAAATTCTGGAAGTATGATTAGTCATTAAAACAATGGTAAATAAGCTGAAAATGACAAAAGGCTTTAATTAGTTTTTCCAAGAAAATTCCGACCAACTTATACAACTGAAGTCTTTTTCATCATTCCTGATTATTACTGCTAGCAATGGCCAATAAGCAAACCAAAGAAAACGTAAAGGATGCTGCCAAGCAAGATTAGCTGGCGAGCTACATATAATAGTGAAGTAATCCATCAAGAACAAAAGCACTGAAAAGTCTTATAAGCCCCCAAAAGTGTTTCCCGGAGTCCATCTTTTCTGTCGTATTATAGCAAAAGAATCTAGGCACATAACTCTGAGAGATTGATACATACAAAAGGAGCAGTATGAGATCTCGGCAAAGGTTTAATTGCTGCACAGTGAGTCTGACTTTGTGCATCAAAGTCCTCCGTCTCAACTGTCATGCTATTCGAAATCTTTAGGCTTTTGTCTGAAATTTAGTATTTTATTTAATTCTTTTTCCCACAATCTGCTCGGTTTTGGAGACTCTGCGTTACGAGCGAAGCAATGGTGTTTGCAAAGACTCCGAAAAACAACAAAATCAAGAGAGAGAGAAAGAGCTGAAACACGTGCCCCCTGAAACGAATGTTTTGAAATTTAGACCAGAGATCAATGTGTTGAAGAAGAATAGCTATATCAAGGAAAAATGATAATTAGACCAGAGAGCAGTGTTCGATCGCCTGGAGTTGGGACGCCGGACGAGGGGTTTCAGTGTTGAATACAAGCTGCTATTACAATGTAAACTGGTAAGTCGGAAAATGAAAACAAACAGAATGTAGAAATGAAAACTTCGTCGAGTCGAGGAGTCCTCTCTCCGCAAGACGAAATACGCCATGGTAGTGCTCTCGATTCTGACGTATAGCCGCGAAAGATGAAACGCCAAACGTCTCGAAGATTGCAGCACCGCAATATCGTCGAGCTCTGGCGAACTGGACTAAGGCGAGGACAAGAGCTGGACAACTTAAAACACTAGGATGCAGGATGTAGAGCAAAGAAAATTTGTTGATGCAGGTGTTATGAATTGCCATGCAACTAGTCTATTTATAGGCATTTCTGCCAAGGTGAAAGGTTGTTGGGGCCAATTAAGGCAGATGGACGTGGGGAAGAAAAGTGGAGAGGTGAAGACTTCCCAACAATCTCATTCCAGAGACTTCCAAAAAGAGATAATCTGGTGCAGCAGGAGCACTGCACCACGAGCTGGATCAGACCACCAATTACGAGCTGGGCTAGTCCACAAGTAGCCACAAAGCCCAATGCCAAAGCCCAACGAACAAGCCCACAGACCACCCAAAGGATCAATTGCCAAGTCCACGGACCCGGACACGGAACCGCAATCGAAACAGGAGCCGGGGCCGGGCGCGGACACGGTGCGGCGCGCGGTCGGCAAAAAGGCTCGCGCGCATGAACATGTGTGGCCCAAGCACACCACATGTCACTTTGTTATCTCCTACAAAGTGGTAGAAACTTAAATATCACACAATTCATTGTTCATTAATCAATGTGGGACATTAATTAATGTATTTATTCTCCAAAACCCGAATAAGGTAAGTTTCTCCATTTTAGATAACATTTAAGTTTTGTCCCCCAAACTTCGAGCCACTATTTCTCACTCACCGAAAACCAGAATCGAGAAATTAAGCACACTATAATTATCTACCCAAAACGTAGATCGATGTCATATATCTCAATTCATAAATCGAATATATATCGAGGCTCGAAAAGACGATTAAATGGGTTGAAGTTTGCCCAAGTTAAATTAGCATTTAATGCTAATTTCCATAATATCAATTTATATATATATATATATATATATATATATATATATAAAACCGAATTTTCCAACAATCCCCCACATGAGTTGAAATAGCCAAATGCATGCATGAAGACACACAACTCTGTCGTCAAGAGACAATAAAGCATCAGGGTAGGTGGCTTGTGACCTTGAACCTTCCTTAGTCAGTGTCATCGAGCATACTGGCGGACTAGTAGACACGTGGCCTTGAACTATTACTCCATGGTGTATACTTATATAATAACACTAATACTATAAAGTCTCAACCTCGTCCGTTCTCACGTTTGTATCCTTTATGACCATGGACAACCTCTTTGGATTCATAAGTGTTACATAGAAGCGGTCCTCACTTCTCACTTACATGGGTGATTCTTACTCAAGCATCCTGCCATAGTCCACCTTCTCAAGGCATCCAAGAATCATTAAAAGTTAAAGACTTAACCTCACCACTTGACAGGTCACCAACACTCTCGAGCTCTTTTAGGGAATATATTATTTGAGCGTGGTATCAACAAACTCATATAGCTTAGTTTTCTCATTGAACCAAGTTCATGGGATCTCCAATCTACAAGGTTGGGCATCCACTATAATCGTCTTTAAATTGTGGATTTAACTCACATTCCCTCTACGAGCTTATACACTTGATCTCGATTCAAATTCTTAGTAAGAGGATCCGCTAGGTTATCTATAGATTTGACATATTCTACATAGATAACCCCACTCGTGATCAAAATGTCTTACGGTATTATGTCGATGATGAATATGTCTCGACTTACCATTATACAACCCACTCTTGGTCCTACCGATAGCAGCTTGGCTATCATAGTGAATCATCACAGGTGGCACGGGTTCGTTCAACATGAAATATCTTCAAGAAAATTACGGAGCCATTCGGCCTCCTCACTGACCTTATCCAAAGCAATAAATTCGGATTTCATGGTGGACCGGACTATACACGTCTATTTCGTGGATCTCCACGACAAAACTCCCCCCTATAGTGAACACATAACCACTAGTAGACAACGAGTCTTTAGTGTCTGTTGGGAGATGATTTAGTAGCCTAGTGCTCAGTAGATTTGATTGATCCCAAAACCCTACTTTGGTTGATGAACCATTCAGTTGTATTTGTTTGTTCTGTCTCTGAGAGTTTCAGACTCAGTAGACATCCTTCCTACATGGTTCAGGCGTTCAGTTATGTCTGCTGATTCTTTAGTAGACTATCAGCCTCAGTACCATGAGAAGAAGACTCAGTAATACTGGACTCAGCAGGAGCATTATACTGAAAGGAGTCAGTAGAACTGAACTCAGCAGGAGTAGTTCACTGAGCTCAGAGTTGATCTTCAGTAGAACTGAACTCAGCAGGAGTATGCTACTGAATATAGATCAGACTCAGCAACGGCCAGACAGTCTCCTGACTGTTAGAGATCTTATAAGTCAAATCAGTAGAGTCATACGAGGTATAGAGAAGTCAGCTTCAGATCTACCTTGAAGTTTATTTGTCTCACCTACTTTCTTCAGCCTTGACCAATGACCGGAAAGAAGATCCCCAAAGATAGAAGCTTTTTCACCCTTGAGGAGAAGAAGCTTCACAACTTAGACCGGGTTGCCAGAAATGCCATACTGACCACCCTGAGTGATTCCTATCTCGGAAGAGTTCAGGACTGCAAGTCCGCAGAGGAACTCTGGGACGTTCTAGCGCTACTGAGTCGGGGAACTCAGAAGATCAAAGCAAACAAACTGGCGCTGGAACTTCAAAAGATGGAGAGACTGTCTCTCATGCTTGGCGACACGATTGAAGATCTTAACGTCAGATTTACAGATCTGATGAACACCATCAACGGGCTGGGAAAGACATTCTCCAACCGAGAAATGAATCTCAAGATATTGAGAGCACTACCGGACGGACATTGGACTCCATTCGCTACATTGCTTAGAATTAAAAGCTGAGGAGTTCGAGTTCGGCCTACCCCAAAGGAAGTATCGAGCTGAAGCTGAATCTCAAATCGACCATACTTTCAAAGCATCAGTCAGCATAGTGGCTCTCGCGTCTAGCAAGGCAGAACCTTCACTCAGTGATCTACAAGAAGGAAACCTAGTTAAGAAATACGCACTGCTTGTCGTGAAGTATCAGAAGGAGAAGGAGAGGCGCAGAAAACTCTCTAGAGTCGTCAGAGACTCCAAGGGTAAGTCAGAATATATACCCAAGCACACTCCTGAATCACATACTTCTGATTGCAGGAAACATAACGATTCAGCTCAGTCGAAAGACATCGAGAGCAAAGAAGATAGAGTCACCACCTGCTACAACTGCAAGAAGCCAGGACACTATCAATATGATTGTCCTGAGCTCAGTATTGCTGAGAGAGCAGCACGCAAAGCTCGAAGGGAGAAGTTCATCAAGAAGCGTCAAGCATACATTGCTAGTGAACTCTCAGACGACTCAGATGAAGTCGACTCCTTCATGGATTCATCAGACGATGAAGCGGCATTCATGGCCGTAGAGCTTGAAGAAGATGCTGAAAAGTGTCTTATGGCAGGAGAAGAGGATGAGGTAAACTCTCACGCTCCATTTAACTCCTCTTCACACTGCACACACGACACTATTTCAGGTGCAGAAGAGAATCTGGATATCTCGATAGCATATGAGGAATTACTAGATGAGCGATTCGAGATGAGCTCACGAGTTCAAGAAGACTCTTCAGGAGTTGGATACCCTGAAAGTGGTGAATCAGAGATTTTCTCAGGAGAGTCAGGTTGCTACTGAGTCAGAATGACTTGTGTTGATACTCAGAGAGGAGATTAACTCTCTGATGACCAAGTCTCAGTATCAAGAAGATCAGATCTCAGTACTGACCAATGACTTGACTCAGAAGGATACTGAACTGAGTCTACTGAAGCTAGAGTTGTCAGAACTTCAGACCGAGCATGAAATGCTTAAGAAAAATGATGATGTTTGGAGGAATCTAATGACAGAGCGGTACATGGGCGCTGAAAAGAAGCTTGAGGCAATGCTAGCCGGCAACAAACCCAAGCACTGCAAGGAGGGACTTGGATTCAGTCATGTAGCCTCCTCATCTGCCCCCGTACGCTCAGAGAACCGACTAGCTGATAGGTTTGTTCAAGGGGAGACTATCAATGCTGAGATCCTGAACCCCCTAGCCAAGAACAAACAGAAGATGAATGCACCTCATCCCAGCTATCAGCATTCTGACAAGAAGATTAGCTCAAAATCACCCCAGTTCAGTCAAGGGGGAACCAACAGAGTTAAATGGGCTGATCAGTATGGACCTCCACAGCTGACACATCCAGCTCAGTATGGGTTATATTACTATGATCCTATAGTTAGAAGAGGACCTAAGAGTCAGAAAAGGAAGAAGAAAGCCATTCAGAAGGCGAAGGTCAACAGTCCACCTACTCAGAAGATCAGGACTCCTGAACCTGTGAAGCCTCAGAAGTCAGCATCGACCAGTCCAGTGGTCAAGTATGTTGATCAGAGTGGAAAGAAACTGTCTGAGACCACCAGGGCCGTGAGACATATTTGGGTTTCCAAAACTAACATCTAAGGACCCCAAATCAAAATAAAGGGTACCTGAATATAATTATGTTTTGCAGGTGCACAAGGACCCTTGGTATGTGGACAGCGGATGCTCAAGACATATGACATACAAGAAGGACCTATTGAAGAAGTACCCAGAATCGAGTTTGGAGACAATGAAAAAGGCTATACCAGAGGCTATGGAACACTCAGCATTGGAACCGCTACAGTTCCAAGAGTATCATATGTTGAAGGACTTCAGCATAATCTTCTCTCTGTTAGTCAATTTTGTGATAACTCGAATAGAGTGATTTTTTACGCTGGTTTCTGTGATGTCATTGATAAATCTACAAGGAAAACAGTGTTTTCATGTTCGCGCAAAAAGAATATCTATGTAGCTGACTGGAACTCAGCTGAACCTGAAGCTTGTTTGTTGGCGAAGAACGACAACAGAACGGGGTGGCTCTGGCACAGAAGACTCAGCCATCTCAACTTCAAGACGCTCAACAAGCTAGCTAGAAAACGCTCTAGCAAGAGGACTGCCGAATGAAATATTCAACAAATACACTCAATGTGAAGCATGTCTGAAGGGAAAGCAAACAAAGAAGCAAAATCCACCTGTTCCATCGCCTTCCACTGATGGAATCCTTCAGCTGCTACATATGGATTTAATCGGTCCAGTTTCTCCAGTGACGATCAGAGGCAAAAAGTATGCTTTAGTGGTCATTGATGACCACTCACGCTACACATGGGTCATATTTATTGCCAACAAGTCTAACGTCAAAACAGAGTTGCCTACGCTTCTAAAAAAGCTCAGTGTCGAGAAGAACACCAAGATTATAAAGATACGTTCAGACAGAGGAACTGAGTTCCTGAATTCGATGGTGGAGGAGTTCTGCAAAGCTGAAGGCATAGAGCATGAGACGTCTGCCGCGCGCACACCTCAACAAAATGGGGTTGCTGAAAAGAAGAATAGAATACTCAAAGAAGCAGCAAGAACCCTGCTCGCAGACTCAGGACTCCCAACCAAAGTATGGGCAGAAGCAACTGAAATGCATGTTACACTCAGAACAGATCTCTACTGACTAAGCAGCATAAGAAGTCACCATATGAATTATGGAACGACAGGAAGCCTTTCATATCTTATTTCCATATTTTTGGGTGTTCGTGCTTTATCAACAATAATGGGAAGGACCAGTTAAAGACTTTTGATAGCAAGTCAGACCAGGAAGTCTTCTTAGGATACTCCCGGGTCAGCAAAGCCTTCAGAGTTTTTAACTACCGGACCCTTTGCGTGGAGGAAAGCCCTCATATTATTTTTAATAAGTTTGCTACTGAAGACAGGAGCAGAAACTCAAAATCAGAATCTAAGGACATCAGTAAGCAGCTACAGGATCTGAGCCTAAAAGATAAAGTTGAAAAGATCCAGCTGTGTTGGGATGATGATTCAGAAGAGGAAACTGATGATAAGACAACTGAATCTCAGCCAGCAGCAGAAGTAGCTAAACAGATTGACTCTACTGAACAGAGTCAATCCTAGGTAACTCAGGTCGATGAAGAAACCCAAGTGGTAACTGAGACCTCTACTGAGGATAATAATTCAAGGGAAACAAATGAAGTTCATGAGCTGAATGCCCCTGAACCTGGTGACTCAGTAGACCCAACTCGTAACTTAATTACTTCAATCTCAGAATAGTACAACTTAAATGCCTAACTCACCTACTATCTGTGTTGAACAAATTTCAGATGAAGAGTTTAAACATCGTCGATCGTGGCAGGACGCTCACACTTCTGACTTGATTATTGGAGATCCTTCAGCTAGTGTAAAGACAAGATCCAAATTTCGTCAGGGAGAAAACGCAATATATTCTTGCTTCTTGTCTACTGAAGAACCTCAGTCAGTTGAGGACGCACTCAAGGATGCTGATTGGATCATAGCTTTGCAGGAGGAGCTGACCCCGTTTGTGAGAAACGAAGTATGGGAGCTTGTTGACAGACCCCGACATCAACATGTGATCGGAACTAAATGGGTCTTCAAGAACAAGCGAGATAAAAACAACGTTATAGTAAGGAACAAAGCAAGACTCATGGCAAAAGGCTACTGTCAAGACGAAGGGATAGATTTCGACGAAACTTTCGCTCCAGTTGCAAGATTGGAAGCAATCAGACTATTCCTAGCCTATACAACACATCAGCGATTCAGAGTTTATCAAATGGATGTGAAGTCTGCGTTCCTGAACGGTGTGCTGAAAGAAGAAGTCTATGTAGAACAGCCTCCCGGCTTTCGGCCAAGGGGACATCGTTTATAGACTCAGAAAGGCTCTGTATGGGTTAAAACAAGCACCCAGGACTTGGTACGATACCCTGTCTGAGTTTCTTCTTCAGAAAGGTTTTCAGAAGGGCACAGTAGACTGCACATTATTCAACATTCGACTGGAAGACCGCATCTTACTTGTGCAGATCTACGTAGATGACATAATATTCAGCTCGAAGAACGTCATCATGTGTTAGCAGTTTGAGAAAATGATGAAGGATAAGTTCGAGATGTCGATGATGGGAGAGATAAATTATTTCCTCGGTTTTCAAGTCAAATGATCTGAGAAGGGAACATTCATCAATCAAGACAAATACACTCGAGACCTCATCAAGAAATTCGACTGCACATCCGGCAAACCAATCAAGATCTCGATGAACACAAATATGAAAATTAATCCTGATAAAGAGGGAGTATCAGTAGACCATACTGAATTTCGTGTTATTATTGGTTCATTATTATATCTAACTGCTACTCGACCTGACATAACTTATGTTGTAGGTGTCTGCGCTCGATTTCAGGTGAATCCTAAGCAAAGCCACATGGACTCAGCAAAGAAGATTCTCCGCTATCTCAGAGGAACACCTGACATGGGTTTATGGTATCCAACAGATGATAATATTGAACTAACTGGTTATTCTGATGCTGACTATGCAGGATGTAGGATTGACCGAAAGTCAACTTCTGGAACTTGTCAGTTCCTTGGCAGTAAGCCGATTTCATGGTTTTCAAAGAAACATCATTCAGTAGCGACATCAACTACTGAAGTTGAATACATGGCTGCCGGAAGTTGTTGCGCCCAAATCCTTTGGCTGAGACAGCAGCTACGCGACTATGACGTCATTCAGAAAGAAGTGCCGATCTTTTGCGATAGCTCCAGTGGATGCAAGCACGTGGACATCAGTCACCACTTCATTCGTGATCATGTCTAAAAGAAGGATATCAGGATGGAGAAGATCCATTTTGACCATCAAATGGCCGATATTCTGACCAAGCCTCTAGCTGAAACAAGATTCAGA
Organism: Lavandula angustifolia; assembly: GCA_028984105.1. NCBI lineage: Eukaryota > Viridiplantae > Streptophyta > Magnoliopsida > Lamiales > Lamiaceae > Lavandula > Lavandula angustifolia. The sequence continues at coordinate 15,481,459 of CM054802.1, read as the reverse complement.
GAACTTTCAGTAGAGCTAGGTCTGCTGGACCCTACTGACTCCAGTTAGTAAGTGGTTTCAAGAGAGGAGCATTCAGTAAGGGGGAATGTTCACTCTCAGTACTGAACTTATTCAGTACATAGAGATTCAACAACCATCTACACGAGGTATCAGCTGACTACGATGTTCAGCTGACAGGTTTGCGTATCTCTACTCAGTAGCCAATGAAATATTTTATGCATTAATGATTCAGATTCAGCCTTGTATTCAATGCCTTAGAAAATGTCATTTAATATAACGGTTTACATTTAATACACGACCTTCTATGTTAAGTATGTTGAACTCTGCGGCGCATTAAATGCATGTCTAATCAAGTTACTTCTTTGGCTATATATAACTGTAATTTGACTTAGGCGGCTACGTTGATCATTACCTATTTTATACCATTAAATCTTAGCCGTCCATCTCATAAAGCAGATTTAAATTGAACCGTGGATTAATAACTGTTCATCTTCTTGATCATATAAAACACGTTCAAAGTTAGAAAACCGTCATTTTACTCTGCAACTTTGAACCCTTGAAATTTTCTGAGAAAAAGCGTATACTCTTTGCAAACTTCTATTAAAACTTCTCAGAAATCACTGTGGTAAATCACATGCATATTCAGTATCACGTAGATTTCTTGATAATATTCTTTCTTCGATACTGACATCTTACTTTGCATATCAAAATCATGGTAGGAACAATCATCACTCCAGTCAATATGGCAGAAATTCTGGAGAACGGCCGTGTTTGATGTGAGCCAATCATGGATTTTGACGCCTGTGAATTGGACTTCATGGAGGAGATCTTCGAAGCGTTGAGGGCTTCAGGTCTGGAAGCATTTCTGTCCAGGAAGCCATCCTACTTCCTTCCGCGATAGATTTTAGAGCTCTATCTGAACTCTGAGTCCGTAGATGGCGATATCCAAGGTCGGTTTATTATTCATCATGTCGCAGACCCCGCTTGTGCTGTATCGGAGATTAAGCAGATGTACATCAGAGAAGCTCTTCAGCGGAGCTTTCAGCTTCCCAGCACCAGTTTCAGCACTGTTGGTTATAAGGACGATCTCATGGATGAGTACCTAGAGATCTTTTGCGGCAAGCCTACGACGTTCAGGGCTGCCTTCCCAAAGAACGCTATGTTGCCTCAGTATAGAGTGTTGGCCTACATCGTCACGCAAATATTGACTAGCCAGGCAGGGTCATTCGATCAAGTGTCCAGACCGAAGATTCAGATGATGATGGCAATATATGACCATGCACAGATCAACTGGACAAAATTCTTTATGAAGGAGTTCATGACCCAGGCAACAAAGTTTGATAAGACCTCGAAGTGTCTAACTGTTGAGGGAAAGCTTCTTTACGGGATGAAGCTGACAGTTATGATAGAAGATCTTTGTGGAGCTGACCAAACTATCTACGCTGACAAAGGGTACTTCAACCCTAAGAAGGTTAGGTTCCAGAGCAGGGCAGCAGCTCTTCAGCAGATTGGTTCAGGGCATGCTGAGCCCAAGAAAAGCTCTCAGAAGACCTCCACTCCTTCCAAGAAGAGGTCGCCACCTAAGACAGCTCAGAAAACACCGACCAAGAAGCAGAAGACGGTCGCTCAAGCTGTAGTTGTACCTCCCCTGCAACTATGAGATGAGGCAGAATCTTCAGAGAAGATTGTCTCAGTGGAGAAGACAATCTCTACTGAAAAGGGAGAGGAAGTGGAACAAGGGTCAGGAGCTGAACCTGTTACTCCTATCACTCAAACCCCACTCGACATTCCACCTCTCAGCAGCATCCCGTCTGCTGAGAAAGAGACGTCTCCGATTGAGATCGAAGATTCGGAGATAGCTTCAGAAGCAGAGACCATCGGGATGGAGGCCTCAGCTCTTCAATCCAGAGCCTCCCGAGAAGTCTCAGAAGCCATTCCTGAGATAGCAAGTCATTCTGACTTGGTCACTTTGGCCAGACAGGCCCGGCTTCATATTCTGATTAGGTTCCAAGCGTGGTCTACTCTGAATAGACTCATCCAACACCACTCCTGCGAACAGCTTCATGAAGAAGAGCTACTGATCCGCGAGAAGATAGGCTACTCAGAGCCTGCGGATCTCTGCTCTATGGATGACCTGAGGGCGGCTATACTAGCCTTGGTGAACGACATAGTTCCATCTTCAGCAGCCGCTCCCTCAGATGGGTCTGATCCTGATGATCAGGACCCGCCCCATGATTCAGGCTCTAAGAAGCCTGTTGAGGGATCTCAAGTGGAGGAGGATGCCCCACCTACAACAACTGCTGAAATCCCACTCAGCATCCTCCCACCAGGTCAGTTGGTAGCTGGTACCTCATAGACCGCGGACCCAGTACAACTTCTGCTGGGGTCTGCATTTGAGGTAGCGCCCAGCCTGAAAACCCGACGCTCTAAGACTGTGGCCAGGGCACTTAGAAGTCGGGGTGCTCAGAACCGACTTCTTGCCCGAGCTGTCCACAAGACGTGGAAGCAGTCTACTCAGGCTCAGAGTGAGGAGATGAAGGAGCTCCACACATCTATTCAGAACACTCCAGCTCCTAACTTATCTACCATACTGACATACGCCTTAGCCACTCAGAGAGCCGAGTTCGAAAAGCAACAGAAGCTGATGGAAGTTGCTCAGACGAAACTTGTTGAAGATTATCAAGCAGCCCAGTCAGCCCATGCTGAATCTATATCTTCCATGAGTCAGGCTTCAGAGCTCAGACTCCAGAACATTCAGAAGGCTCTGGAAGAGAAGATGGATCAGAAGTTGCCAACTATTCAGACTGTGGTGGAGACTTCCCATAAGAAGTATGGTGATGAATTAACTGAAGAGCGGAATGAACTCCACGAACGACTCGAGAAACTGCAGACAACTTTGGATCAGCTGGCGACTGCTTATGAGAGTCTGAATAAGAAGGTGCAGGTTCCTACCCTTGGCCCATTTGCTGATGCCAAAAAGGGGGAAAGGGAAAGGATACCAAAGGCACCAAGGGGAATCAGGTCAGTAAAGGGAGCAACTCAAACTCAACAATCTGCACCGACTGAACCCCAATGCCAGGCCCAGGGTGTCTCAGCAGCATGAGATGTAGTGCCTGCTGAGACCGGCCCAAGCGGCTCAGGACCTAGAGACTCAGCAACCCAGACTCCAAGTGAAATCATAAATGAGGTTGCTGAATATGCTGAGGAGGATTCTCATGAGGAGGAAACTCCTCTACCTCCTCCGGTGGCAGGTAAGGGGAAGAAAATTCTGAAACTCCCAACCCCACCGAAGAAAGGAACTAGAAGGTTTATATCCCTTGAGGAAAGAGCTCAGATTGAAGCTGATGAAAAGCTCGCCAGGGAGATAGCTGAGACAGATGCTGCCAACAAGCCTAAGAAAGCGCCTGCCAAAGGCAAGACTAAGGTTCAAGGGGGAAGGAAGCCTGGAACGAGGCAACCCCCTAGGAAATTGAAAATCAACGATGAGGCTGATAAAGAGAAAGAGAAAGAACAGCAGCAGCAGACTGGTCAGCAGGGTGGATCCAAGTCAAAATCACAGACACCTGCTGAGTCAAAAGAAGAGCAAGAGCATGTTCCATCATATGCCCCTTCTAAAGCCCAAGAACAAGAAATGCAAGAAATATGGGACTTGATGGAAAGGTATCTAGACAGAGGAGCTGAAGCCAGACATATCAGTGAAGCTAGAGAGAGGCTCAGACTCGCAGATCTAGAAGCTCTTAGGATCAGGACTGAGAAAGAGGCTAGAGAGAGGGTTCCTGAGAAAGCTAAAATTCCCTACAAATACAGAAGACTCAGGAAGCCTACTGATCTCAAGATTCACCGATGACCGAGAATTGATACATGGATGGCATGGGAGCGAACTCAGAGGTGGGAAACGCTCAAAGCTGATTTTATCAAGAGATATTACATCTGGAGATACTGGCTTGACATGCGCAAGGTTACAACTTTTGCTGAGTGGCTTCTGAAAAGCGACCCTGAGATATATGCCAGAGTTCAGAAAGCCCTAGCAAAGAAGATAGATGTCAGAGTTCCAGCTCCTAGACCTCTACCCCCTCCTTAGAAGCTCGATGTATCATTACATATTGGTGTTATAGAAGGAGAGATCAGAAATGCAGTCCAAGCTCGTGATCTTGATGAGTCAGATCCTGCTGATATGCTGTTGATACAGAAGCTCAGAAGAGACACGTTCAGAATGTATGGATTGCCGCTGCCTGAAGAGAAGTCTAGAGATTTCAAAGCGCGGATCCAGCAGTTCAGAAGATAGATGTTAGCTTCTTTGTATCTTGTTTCTCTTTTCTCTAGAATAGCAACTGATGTACTGTACTGAATATTCTGATATATAAAACACCATTGTTGTTCGGCCCGACAATATCTTATTGTCTTCATGGCTTTGTTATTTATGCTTAACACTCAGAATCACTTAAGTGATTATTGACTCACACACTCACTGAATATATTTGTGTCTGTCTATTTTTACTTAGATTGATAGATTCTTTCTTGATTGAGATTTATGAGGGAAATTATTGTTGTTAGAAAGGGGGAAATTGTTGTTAGATTTCTGTATAGGTTCTGATATTTCTTCCTTGTACTCCCTCAGTAGGATAGAACTTGAAGAACAACTCCACTGATTCTACTTGTAATATTTGTAAGGAGTTTGTTTCTGACAGCTTGTAGTGTTAGGTTTTGGCATCATCAAATAGGGGAAGTATTGTTGGGAGATGATTCAGTAGCCTAGTGCTCAGTAGATTTGAATGATCCCAAAACCCTACTTTGGTTGATGAACCATTCAGTTGTATTTTTTTGTTCTGTCTCTAAGAGTTTTAGACTCAGTAGACATCCTTCCTACATGGTTCAGGCGTTCAGTTCTGTCTGCTGATTCTTCAGTAGACTATCAACCTCAGTAGCATGAGAAGAAGACTCGGATACCGGACTCAGGCAGGAAGGATATCTGAAAGGAGTCGCAGAACTGAACTCAGCAGGAGTAGTTCACTGAGCTCAGAGTTGATCTTCAGTAGAAATGAACTCAGCAGGAGTATGCTACTGAATATAGATCAGACTCAGAAACGGCCAGACAATCTCCTGACTGTCAGAGATCTTATAAGTCAAATCAGTAGAGTCATACGAGGTATAGAGAAGTCAGCTTCAGATCTACATTGAAGTCTGTTTGTCTCACCTACTTTCTTTAACCTCGACCAATGACAAGCAGCCAGCTGTCTACTTTCTGATTAAATCTGCAAGTCAACATCTTTCCGAAAATGGAGGGAAATGACTCTGTCACCATACTTTGAAAGAGCTGTTAGCTACCCAAAAGAGAGAGACACATGGATCGTCGTCTCCAACGGATCTTTCCATGTCTCTCATTTATAAATAGAGGGAAGATTTCAAATCGAAGCTCACGATACATACAAGAACACACGAGCATTCACGAGCAACTCAGAATCGACTTAAAGCTTTTCGCAAGAACTTTAAAGAGTTATTCCAAGCGAAAGGTGACATACTTGCTCAAAGGGAACCGAGCTGAATCAGATCATAAGCCTCTAGTATCCAAGCGACTGTATACGAACCCAGAGTTATACTTAACCGTTCGTCGCTCTAGAAGCCACTTTCTCGTTCCCTTCCCTCTAACCTAAGCTCAGCAGACCATATCTATAGCTTAGATCGAAGGAGTTCATCCTTGAACTGGTCTTTCTTGTAAAGAACTCCTTCATAGTTGGAGATTTTGTCAAACACTTAAGTTTGATACCTTGTAAACTGAGACTTGCTCAATATAAATCTCAAGACCAGTGTTTGTCCAGTGCACAAACCGACTGAGACTAACTCAGTATAATAAAATAGCCTCCTGATCTTTTCGGGACAGTGGACGTAGGATTGTTGGATCCGAACCACATTAAAAATCTTTGTGTTCCGTGTGCTCTGTTTTTACTATTGCATTGATTACTGTTCATACTGAAAATATCTTTCAAATCATTCAACTATGTTTCAACAAAGCTTAAAAGATTGCGCTAATATACTGAAACAATTTTCCTAAAAATGTTTTCGAACTCAACTGAATTTGGGCCTACACATTTCCGCACTCTACTGAACTTCAGCTAAACGGTACTGAATTCTGACCTAAGCCAGCTAGCAGGCCTCAGTGAAGTCAGTCACTCTGCCACGCGATTCAGAATAGCTTATCTGGTCTACTGAACCTGTTCAGTACGACTTCTTCCTAAAAGGGACCGTTCGCGTTTTAAGTTGAGAAAGTTTTCAGGTGTATTCACCCCCCCCCCCCCTACACCTGAACGTTTATCTCAGGACCAACAGTGTCAGATATCCAATTCGCATCACAATACCCTTCAAGTACTGGGGGATATCTAGAGTAGTGCAGCCCAAAGTTAAGAGTGTTTTTCTAATACCTCAGAATTCTTACAAGAGATTCCCAATGCTCTCTACTCGGATTACTAGTATAGAGACTCAGTTTGTTCACCGGACAAGCTAGATCGGGCCTCGTACAATTTGTGATGTACATAAGACAATCAATGACTCTAGCATAATCCTCTTGAGCAACAGGATCACCCTTATTCTTGCTTAAGTGAACATTAACTTCTAGAGGAGTCTTTACCGGCGCACTATCAAAGGTATTAAACCTCTTAAGTACTTGTTGGTCCCGAGATAAACGTTCAGGTGTAGAGGGGGGGGTGAATACACCTGAAAACTTTCTCAACTTAAAACGCGAACAATCCCTTTCAGGAAGATGTCGTACTGAACAGGTTAAGTAGACCAGATAAGCTGTTCTGAATCGCGTGGCAGAGTGACTGACTTCACTGAGGCCTGCTAGCTGACTTAGGTCAGAATTCAGTACCGTTCAGTAGAAGTTCAGTAGAGTGCGGAAATGTGTAGGCCCAAATTCAGCTGAGTTAGAAAACGTTTTTAGGAAAACTGTTTCAGTATATGAGTGCAATCTCTTAAGCTTTGCTGAAACACAATTGAATGATTTGAAAGATATTTTCAGTATGAACAGTAATCAATGCAATAGTAAAAATAGAGCACACAAAACACATAGATTTTTAAAGTGGTTCGGATCCATCAATCCTACGTCCACTGTTCCGATAAGATCAGGAGGCTATTTTATTATACTGAGTTAGTCTCAGTTGGTTTGTGCACTGGACAAACACTGGTCTTGAGATTTATACTGAGCAAGTCTCAATTTACAAGGTATCAAACTTAAGTGTTTGACAAACTCTCCAACTATGAAGGAGTTCTTTACAATAAAGAACAGTTCATGAATGAACTCCTTCCGAGATAGGAATCACTCAGGGTGGTCAGTATGGCATTTCTGGCAACCCGATCTAAGTTGTGAAGCTTCTTCTCCTCAGGGGTGAAAAAGCTTCTATCTTTGGGGATCTTCTTTCCGGTCATTGGTCAAGGCTGAAGAAAGTAGGTGAGACAAATAAACTTCAAGGTAGATCTGAAGCTAACTTCTCTATACCTCGTATGACTCTACTGATTTAACTTATAAGATCTCTAACAGTCAGGAGACTGTCTGGCCGTTGTTGAGTCTGATCTATGTTTAGTAGCATACTCCTGCTGAGTTCAGCTGTACTGAAGATCAACTCTGAGTTCAGTGAACTACTCCTGTCGAGTTCGGCTCTATCGACTCCTTTCGCATATCTTGCTCCCGCCGAGTCCAAGATACCGAGTCTTCTTCTCATGGTACTGAGGTTGATAGTCTACTGGAGAATCAGCAGACATAATTGAACGCCTGAACCATGTAGGAAGGGTGTCTATTGAGTCTGAAACTCTTAGAGACAGAACAAACTAATACAACTGAATGGTTCATCAATCAAGGTAGGGTTTTGGGATCATTCAAATCTACTGAGCACTAGGCTACTGAATCATCTCCCAACAGTATTTTCTCAATATAATGAGATTGAGACAAAACAATCCCTTTGGGAGTTCTTTGAATCTTCACTCCAAGAATAACGTCAGAAACTCCCATATCTTTCATATCGAAAGTTCTCTAAGTGTACGCTTGGTGTAATTAATGACTTGAATATTTTGTCCCATAATTAGCATGTCATCTACATAAATACAAACAATTACAAACTCATTCTTTGTATTCCTTATGTAAACACACTTGTCACATTCATTTATCTTAAAACCATTCGACAACATAGCCTCGTCGAATTTCAAGTGCCATTGTAATGGTGCTTGTTTCAATCCATATAGGGATTTCACTAACTTGCATACCTTTCGCTCTTGGCCAGGTACTACAAACCCTTCAGATTGCTCCATATAAATTTCATCTTCTAAATGCCCATTTAGAAAGACGGTTTTCACGTCCATTTGGTGAATCTCAAGATTGTGCAAAGCAGCAATCGCGAGAAGCACACGGATAGACGTAATCCTTGTTACAGGTGGATAAGTATCGAAGAAATCATATCCTTTTATTTGCTTAAAGCCTTTAACCACTAAACGAGCTTTATATTTATCAATTGACTCATCTGTTTTATACTTTCTTTTTAGGATCCATTTACATCCTAAGGGCTTGCAACCTTCGGGTAAGTCAGCTAAGACCCAAGTGTGATTTTGCATGATGGAATCAATTTCACTTTGGACGGCTTCTTGCCAAAGTGGACCATCGGGTCTACAAAGAGCTTCCTTTATAGACCGTGGTTCTTCATCCAATAGAAAAACTATGTAATCAGGACCAAAGTCCTTAGCAAACTCTTACTCTAGTGCTACGTCTTGGTTCTAAAGTATTAAATCGGCAGCTTGCCTTTTACGTGTAGCAGGCTCTACCCCTACACTTTTAGCTTCTCCACTAGAGCGTGCTTCAACATTATCCTCATTTTTACATGGATAGATATGTTCAAAGAAAATAACATTCATTGATTCAATAGTAGTTCCTACATTCATATCGGGCACGACCGACTTATGAATGACAAACCGATATGCACTACTATTCAGTGCATATCCTATAAAGATACAATCAGCGGTCTTAGGTCCGATTGTAACTTGCTTACGCAAAGACACTTCTACCTTAGCCAAACACCCCCACACCTTGAGGTATTTATAAGAAGGTTTTCTTCCTTTCCATAACTCGTAAGGAGTAACATCCCTACCTTTTAGAGGTATTTTGTTTAATAAAAAGTTAGCCGTCAAAACGGCTTCCCCCCACATGTTCTGGGGCAGTCCAGAACTTATTAACAAAGCGTTCATCATTTCTTTTAAAGTTCGGTTCTTTCTTTCAGCAACACCATTTGATTGAGGCGAATAGGCGGCGGTAGTTTGATGAATAATTCCACTTGTCTTACACAACTTTTCAAACGGAGCTACATACTCCCCACCTCTATTACTTCGTACCATCTTGATTTTACAATCAAGTTGGTTTTTGGCTTCAGCTTTAAAGTTAATAAAAGCTTCAATCGCCTCATCTTTACTCCTTAAAAGATAAATAGTACAATATCTCGTGCAATCATCATTAAAAGTTATAAAGTACTTTTTACCTCCTCTAGTTTGCACAAATTTTAAGTCACACACGTCAGTGTGAATAAGTTATATAGGCTTGGTATTTCTTTCTACTAAATGAAATGGAGACTTAGTCAACTTTGCTTCAACGCAAACTTCACACTTATTTTTGTTAAACTAGTTTACTTTAAGTAGATTGAGATTAACTAATCTTCTTATCGCATTTAGATTAACATGTCCTAATCTACAATGCCATAAATCAAAACACTCAATCAAGTAGGAGGAAGTAGTTTCATTCTCATTATTCTTGCCCTCAATGGGCTCTTGGCAAATCGCCATTACACTTAATTTGAAAAGTCCCTCAGACAGGTAACCTTTTCATAGGAACATACAAATTTTTGACAAAATAAATTTGTCAGACTCAAAGACTAGTTTAAAACCTCTCTTGACTAGTACAGAACCGGACACTAGATTCTTGCGGATATCTGGGACAAGCAGCACCTCTCCAAGAGTAAGGTTCTTCCCGGAGCAAAACCTTAGCACCACTATACCATAGCCAACTACCTCGGATGATGCTAGATTTCCCATATTGAGCTTCCTCCCTTGACAACTTTTGTACTTGGTGAAGCTGCTTCGGTCACCACATACATTTGTCGTGGCAACGGTGTCAATATACCACTTCCTTTCATTCTCCACGACATTTGTTCAGTGACGACGGCCGCAAGGTCGGCTTTAGTGAGGTCTATCTCCAACATGTTAGCTTGTCGAGCCTTCTTCTTTTTCGCTTACGGTAGTTCTTGGACATGTGGCCAGATTTGCCACAATTGTAGCAATCCCCTTCAAACTTGCGGGGTTGAACTTTGCCCTTCCCTTTGGGTTGCTGTTTGGACGCCCCCTTTTCATGTTGGAGTTTCCACCTTTCTCGGCGAGGTTGACTCTTGGTTCCACGGGTGCTTTGCCCTTTCCATCTCGAGTCCTTATATCGGTCTCGATGCGGAGCTTGACAACAAGGTCTTCAAGCGTCATTTCCTTTCGCTTGTGCTTCAAGTAGCTCTTGAAGTCCTTCCAGCTCGAGGGAAGTTTCTATATCACGGTTGCCACAATGAAAGCATCGGGCAAGAGCATCCCTTCGGCGTGGACGTCATGGACAATGAGTTGGAACTCTTGCAGTTGCTCCATGACCGGTTGAGAGTCCACCATTTTGTAGTCCAAAAACTTGGCGACTACAAACTTCTTAGTCCTACATCGTCAGTATAATATTTCCTTTCAAGTGTCTCCCAAATAGCCTGGGAGGTCTTTACATTTGCATACACACTATATAGACTATCATCTAGTCCACTAAGCAGGAAATTTTTACAAAAATAATCTGAAGTAAGCCAATTTTCGTAGGTTATACGGACTTCTACATTCTCCTCATTTTCACTTGGAGGGGCGGGTGCGTTCTCCATCAGCACGGTCGTGAACCTCAATGTTGTCAAGTAGAACAACATCTTTTGTTGCCATCTTTTGAAGTTGGCTCCACCAAACTTCGTCGGCTTCTCGACAGCGGGCAACACTCTAGACGAGTGCAGAGGTGCCGTCAGGGTCGGGTTCGAGCCCCCCACCACCCCAAAGTGGTTCACATTCCCAAAAGGGACATTCGTCTGCAAGGCAGAAGACATGGCAGCAGCAATGGCAACAAGAGTAGAATTTGGCGTCATGGAATAGGGGACTCCAAAAGCCGGAGTTGCAGTGGTGACAGACACCGGGGGGACGACATTGCTGGAGGAGGCAATGACATTGGAAACAACAACAGTGGTGGCTGAGACAGCGACAATGGCAATATTGTTAGCGGCGACGACAACGTCGAAGATGGCAGCAGATGAGGAAGACATACTTCAGTTTTCAGGTTATAACTCCAAGCAGCTTAGGTAAAATATTTCGTCTTGCGATTGCTGAATACAAGCTGCTATTACAATGTAAACTGGTAAGTCGGAAAATGAAAACAAACAGAATGTAGAAATGAAAACTTCATCGAATCGACGAGTCCTCTCTCTGCAAGACGAAATATGCCCTGGTAGTGCTCTCGGTTCTGGCATATCGCCCCCAAAGATGAAACGACGAACGTCTCGAAGATTGCAGCACACAAGATCGTCGAGCTCCGGCGAACTGGACTAAGGCAAGGACAAGAGCTGCACAACTTAAAACACTAGGATGCAGGATGTAGAGCAAAGAAAATTTGTTGATGCAGGTGTTATGAAATGCCATGAACCTAGCCTATTTATAGGCTTTTCTGCCAAGGTGAAAGGTTGTTGGAGCCAATTAAGGCAGGCGGACGTGGGGAAGGAAAGTGGAGAGGTGAAGACTTCACAACAATCTCATTCCAGAGACTTCCAAAAAGAGATAATCAGGTGCAGCAGGAGCACTACACCACGAGCTGGATCAGACCACCAATTAAAAGCTAGGCGTGTCCACAAATAGCCCAAATGCCAAGACCCAACGGACCACCCAAATGATCAATTGCCAAGTCCACGGACACGGAACCAGAGCAATGGTTCACATTCTCAAAAGGGACATTCGTCTGCAAGGCAGAAGACATGGCAACAACAATGGCGACAATAGTAGAATTTGGCGTCATGGAATAGGGGACTCCAAAAGCCGGAGTTGTAGTGGTGACAGACACCGGGGGGACGACATTGCTGGAGGAGGCAATGACATTGGAAACAACAAGAGGTGGTAGGCCGAGACAAAGCAACGTGCAACATTGTTAGCGGCGACGGCAACGTCAGAGATGGCAGCAGATGAGGAAGACATACTTCAGTTTTCAGGTTATAACTCCAAGCAGCTTAGGTAAAATATTTCGTCTTGCGATTGTTGAATACAAGCTGCTATTACAATGTAAACTGGTAAGTCGGAAAATGAAAACAAACAGAATGTAGAAATGAAAACTTCGTCGAATCGACGAGTCCTCTCTCTGCAAGACGGAATATGCCATGGTAGTGCTCTCGGTTCTGGCATATCGCCCCCAAAGATGAAACGACGAACGTCTCGAAGATTGCAGCACCACAAGATCGTCGAGCTCCGGCGAACTAGACTAAGGCAAGGACAAGAGCTGCACAGCTTAAAACACTAGGATGTAGGATGCAGAGCAAAGAAAATTTGTTGATGCAGGTGTTATGAAATGCCATGAACCTAGCCTATTTATAGGCTTTTCTGCCAAGGTGAAAGGTTGTTGGAGCCAATTAAGGCAGGCGGACGTGGGGAAGGAAAGTGGAGAGGTGAAGACTTCCCAACAGTCTCATTCCAGAGACTTCCAAAAAGAGATAATCAAAGTGCGAGGGAAGCACTACACCACGAGCCGGATCAGACAACCAATTAAAAGCTGGGCGTGTCCACAAATAGCCCAAATGCTAAGACCCAACGGACCACCCAAATGATCAATTGCCAAGTCCACGGACACGGAACCGGAGCCGGGGCTGGGCTCGGTACGGCACGCCGCGTGTGAAACGGTCGGCGAAAAGGCTCGCACGCATGAACATGTGTGGCCCAAGCCCACCACATATCACTTTATTATCTCCTACAAAGTGGTAGAGACTTAAATACCACATAGTTCATTGTTCATTAATCAATGTGGGACATTGATTAATGTATTTATTCTTCAAAATCCGAATAAGGTAAGTTTCTCCATTTTAGGTAACATTTAAGTTTTGTCCTCCAAACTTCGAGCCATTATTTCTCACTCACCGAAAATCGGAATCGAGAAATTAAGCACACTATAATTATCTACTCGAAACGTAGATCGACGTCATATATCTCAATTCATAAATCGGATATATATCGAGACTCGAAAAGACGATTAAACGGGCTGAATTTTACCCAAATCAAATTAGTATTTAATGCTAACTTAATTTCCATAATATCAATAATATATATATAACCGAAGTAGATTTTCTCAAAGATGAATTTGTTCGTGAACGAAGAAGATGCAATCTTCTTTTTGATGATTTAATAATGTTGATTTTAAATTATTTTTTTGAACTATAGTTAAGCTGCCTAGTTAGTTTTTTAAGATGGAAAACAGGTGTCATAATTTAATTGGAGAGTCACTCAATGGACTGCAAATTTGGACCAGATATCCCCAGCGATTGCCCGACTACCGTCTTCCGCCACCCACTCCCTCGCCTCCGCCACCCACTCCCTACACCTCCGCCACGCCATAAGCACTAAGTCGCCCGCAACTCCTCGGCCCTCCCCTCTGCCTTCTCGGCGCCGGCAAGTGTAAGTCTAATATTACTCAAATTAGAATAGGGCGCCGACGACATCACCCCTTGCTGCCATACACAAGGTGGATTTTCTTTATGTATAACCCCAATTTTTTTTTCCCTTGATTTACTGTGGCAAATTGTCAGTTTCTATGATTCAGTTTGTTATTTTTATATGAGTATATCTAAATTGAAGGAATAGGTAGAACGGAGAAATCATGTGAATTAGGTCAAGATATTTTTGTAAAATTGCTAAAAAAAAAAACACTTTGGGATATCTGTTTAGGATTAATGTTGGAAGAACGCATAAAAGAATCAAGATTTATCAATGATGAATGTAATTCTTTACTGGAATGGATGTTAATCAGCTCAATGAAGCCTTAGAATTAGAGTCTGATCAGATTCACACATTATTTTCGGTTTTTGTGGTATAACCAAATACCGGTTAACCGAGGCCGGAGGGATATCGGCTGAGTAAATACACAAAAAGAGGATATAGGCCGGCCATTGTGTTGAAAGTTTCTGCCAAGACTTTGTTAGTTAAGCATTCATCTTTGTGTGAGAGCCAATTTTGTATCTAAAGTATTATTTGTCCTGAAAATCTAGCCTTTATTTCTCACTTGGTGCCTACAGAAATGGCTGCCTCTGCAAAAACTCTAAGTCCAGAGAAACCTGATCAGTCAGATGACTGGACTATTGTACTGCCGAGGCGCGGAAAGAAGACTAGAACTCTCGTGATCCCAAAACGACAGAAAGAAGTGCAGGTCTGGGCACCAATAGATCTTGAAACAGATCCTGAGAGAGAATTAAAATTGATGCAAAGAATGCAGATTTGCGTCAAGAATTTCGAAAAGTCTGAATTCTACCGAGATTTGTGGAGCCAAATCCAAGATCCTGCTATTCTGAATAAGTTTCTCAAGGTTTTGGGATCGGAGAAAAAGATGCAGATGGTGATTTATGGAATTGGTAGCATCGAATCATTTGAACCTCCCCGGTTGCAGCTTAGCCTTGCCATTTTGTTGAAAAGGAGCTTTGATTGGATTGGAGAGATTGAATTGTTTGATCCAATAATTTCCCTGGCAGAGTCAAGGGTCTTGACATCGCTAGGCTGCTCTGTTCTATCAATGAATGAGCATGGCCGGCGACAAGCTGTTAGACCTACCCTGTTCTTCATGCCACACTGTGAGGCAGAGTTGTACAACAATCTTCTGGAAGCAAACTGGAAGGCGGATCGGTTGAATCGTCTTGTAGTCTTTGGAAATAGTTTTGGTGCGTACGAGCAGCATGCGTCCCTTTGCAGGAGTTCAGCTGTGGCAAACTCAAGGAAGCATGTCTTGGCTATCAGAAGCTTCACGGATGAGGTCCAAGTTAATACTTTCTCTGATGATTCCTTTCGAGCCTTTCATGGTACTAGTTGGCATTTCTTTAGCCCTTGTGCAGAGGCAGATTTGCAGATGATGGATTGTGACAAGCTTTCAAGTGAAGGGCCATCAGCCATATGAAGAGGTAACTAGGCAATACAGTTTTGCTGATTTCTTTCCTAGAATATTTGTTGTGATTGGTCATTTCCATTTTCATTGTAAAAGACGATACAAGATACGAGCTTCTCTCCTTTCTTTTTGGGACGTGTAGTAAGAAGAATTGTGAGTTATGAGTGAATAAGTGGGTTCCATGGAAGAGAGTTGCTAATTGTGCATTAGAAAAATTGTCATTTTAGAATGAGACAAACCAGAAATGAAAGTAAGGTAAGATGAATGGGATGTGGGAAGGAGTAACATTTTTTTTTTCTGAACTTTGAATTTCAGAAGATGCAGAGAGGATGAAATATTCACAAATTTAAAGAAATAAAATAAAATGGTTAAGAAATGGAAAAATATTAAAAATAAAATAAAAATGAACTGAGACATCCAACGGTACCCGCCATATCCGGATGCATATAAATAGAGTTGTTATGTTTGTGGGAAAGCAGTTTTCCCTCCTTACCGCTCTCTCCTTCATTTTCTCTCCTCAACCCTTAACCAGACACACACCTACATTTCCCATCCTCCCACCCTCCGCCACCCACCGCCGTCAGTCGCCGATTGAAATCCCTGATTTCCGGCATCAAAACCTTCGATCCGTTTGGATGGCTGATTGCAAGAAGCATGGAAATGGCGGGAACAAGACCGACCTCGGCATCAAGACAAATCCTTCGTCGATTGTTTTCAGTCGCTCGTTGACGGCGGTGGCGGTGGAGGTGGAGGAGAAGACAGCGGCGTTCCAGCGCAACGGCTCGATCAAGCCTCTGCACGGGGCGGGGTGTAGCACCTTCGGGTCGCAGGACTCACCGTCATCGTTGCCCCCGAGCATGTGGGACTTCTCTCCAGTGAAGCTGCCGGGCACCGAGGACAGGGTTGTGATCTACTTCACCAGGCTCAGAGGAGTGCGGCGGACGTTCCATGACTGCGACAGCGTGCGGATGATCTTCCGCGGCTTCCGGGTGAAGGTGGACGAGAGGGACGTGTCGATGGATGTGGCGTACAAGAAGGAAATGGAGGAATTGTTTGGAGAGAAAGTGAGGCTGCCGCAGGTATTCATCAAGGGGAAGCACATCGGGGGAGCCGAGCTCGTTATGAATCTGTTGGAGGAGGGGGATCTCGTGAGGATGATGAAGGGCCTCCCCTTGCGCTCTCTCAAGCCCTGTGACGTCTGTGATGACGTCAGGTTCATGGCCTGTGTCAACTGCGCTGGCAGCCGGAAGGTGTTTGATGAGGCCAACAACACGAACAACAAGTGTCCCGTCTGCAACGAAAACGGCCTCATGCGTTGCCCCCTCTGTTCCTCTTGAACCTCAATCAAGAACAAAAACAGAATCAAAAGCAGATTTTGGTTGGATTGCTTTGTTTGTGTCACCAGATCATGGCTGGTATTTTTACACGTCCATTTTTGTTCTGAGATATATGGTTTGTATGTTGTCTGAATCTTGCAGCTTAAGCTTAAAAATAACGATGAATTTTATACAATATGGATCATTTTTGTTTCCAATGCTTTTGATGTTGATGCAAGAACAGAGATACAACAACACATCACTAATCAAAATCCTACTACATCCTGACTAAGCAAGGAGAGTTTGCTTCAGGATTTCGAGGCGGTACTGCTCCTTCCAAATCCTACCGGTAATCCTTAGCTTGAGTTCCTTCCGGTCTCCACCGGAGAAAAAGAGTGCCATGTTGCGTTGGATGATGAGACCGTCAAAGCTATCACGTACCTTCCGGTGGCTGTCCCGGATGCTCCTTGGCACTCCTTGCCATATCATCTTCCTCCCATTACCACCAACCTCCAGGCTATAGCTGTAGTTTTTTGCCTCATTATCATCGCCCATGAACCGTAAGAATGCTATATAAGTTGAGACGCTTCAAAATGCAAACAGAAATACTGGCCAAAGCAACTGAAAAGCTGAAAGAAGGATGAATGTAACCAACATCAAGCATCACAAGTCAAGAAGCGGCAAGTGCAGAGGGAGAAAAATCTAGTTTACCGTAAGCATCCATGTTGCATTCTCAACCTGGTGTGGATTAGATTTGACATAGCGATGATTAAAAGTAGTAGCAGTGTGGGTCACAAGAACAGGAATGTCACCAATGACCGAGCACTGTGATCCAGCATAAGGACAATTGTAAGGTGTAAAGGAGCATTGGGATTCGTGTTTAAGCTTGGTGTAGTAAGGAAGGATAAAACTCTGATATTTGCATGGAAGCTGGAGTGATGCAGCCACCTTTTCCAATGCCAGACAACGGATGTTACCTAGTTCGTGCCTGCAAGTTGGACACCGGTTGTGTACTCTAGGTTTGCAACCAGAACACAATGTGTGACCGTTGGAACACTGTAACGACACAAACAGAAGAAGCAGTTTAAATAAAAGAAAAAAAAAAAAAAACTCTTGCAATCAACCACTACAAAATGCGGATTAACATGGATTGGCATCTGATTCAGTTTGGACTAAACCAGAATATTCATATTGTTTTGGGAAAATAGTTTCACGACAAAACCAGTTTCAAATAGAATCGTTATACCTGCCTGACTAATTGGAGGGTACATTGCATTGAAGCAAACTGGACACTCCAGCAGCTCACCAACAT
Source organism: Lavandula angustifolia (assembly GCA_028984105.1). Classification (NCBI taxonomy): domain Eukaryota; kingdom Viridiplantae; phylum Streptophyta; class Magnoliopsida; order Lamiales; family Lamiaceae; genus Lavandula; species Lavandula angustifolia. The sequence goes on along the minus strand of CM054802.1, from coordinate 15,463,629 downwards.
TTGTCGAGACAGCGGCGTTAGGTTTTAAGGCAGTATCTGAGGTGTCATTGTCCAATGAGTCTTGGTTTTCAGGTGGATGAATGACCTCCGGTTTTGTTCTCAACTCGTCAAAATAGGGATTTCCACTTGACATTGAAGAATGCCGCCTGCAAAGTAAAATCTAACCAAAAGTTTAAATAGGATACATAACATGACTATGACTGGATGATATCAAGCAAACAGAAAGCAGTGACGGATCTCAAAACTATTCCTTTAATAATCACTACCTGCCATTATAATGATGAACAACAAAATTAAAGACAATAGAGAAAGAGGAGAAGAAAAAAAACCTAACAAGAGAAATTTGTTCTGAATAAGTTAAAATGCGACAAAGTCAACCAGCAAATCTATTTGGAAAGAGGAAGAGAGAGAGGGTGGTGGCGGGGTGGGGGGGTATTTAGCCTTGGTCACGACATGGATAGTTGAGCAAAAATTGAATTAATTCGTAACCATTTAAAAGAAATGGAAAGACGAAGCAGAGAGAGAGCTGCCACAAATTAAAAAGGATACTGCCAGACAAACCAACCATGCTCTTAATCTCAAAAGATATTAATTGGTGATATTGATTGTATCACGATTCATTGTAAGTTTAAATTTAATTAGCAATGATCTTACAATCGTCAAATATATAGTCGAATTTTTCAAGACAGAATCTCCATCATAAATTACAACATAATATACAACACTGGAACACCTACATACTTGACAAAGAATCCAGTTTTGTTTTCATAAAATAAAGGAACAGGGGAAGAAAGAAGAAGAAAATCCAGATGATTAGTGCTCAACAATGAACCAGAAAAAGAGGGAAGTGCGAGTATAGATGACCCGAACTTCCTGCAGTGAGAGTGTCCCGTTGGTCAACACAGCCTTTGCTCCTCCTTCGATCCTCGTTCGCATTACGCTAACACAATCACTGCTTGCTGTGGTGACAATGGCATGGGAGAGATGGTCCAAAGGGTTAGACTCGCACTGGAGGACACAACCATCAATCGTGAGCCTTCCGCTCCTGTGCAAGAGGCAGCACCCGAGCTCTGCCCTCACAGTCAAGTTTGACACTTTGCATGTAGAAAGGAACTCCAGGGCACTGTGTACAAATACCACTCACTTGTTCATTCATGCAACTCCAAACTCTTTCTTTATTTACTAGTAAAACTGCAAACCTGTCATAACCTCGGGAGCACAAGAGTGTTGTATCATCAGGAAGTTCACCTGCACCAATCTGAGAGAGACAAACGGAACATAAGCTTAAATACTACTCTCTCACCGTTCTACGAAAAATGACACGTTTCCTAAAATGACAAAAATTGCGTGGACTACATTTAACTACTAAACAGTCAAACAACCTACACCACATAACACCACTTTTTTGATTCGTGTGTCCAAAAGAAACATGTCGTTTCTAGTATATATATATCACCAGGCAAAAACATCTCCCAAGAAAAAGAATCCTAAATTACCAGGCAAAGAGGCTTTTTTATCTGAATATTGGAGGTACGATGCATCCCTCCGGCTGCAATTAGGATTGTATCGCCGGGCCTGTACCTTTTTCATGAGTCGATGAGATTCAACATAATAACAGACAAAGATTCACAGACCTTGCTGCGGAGACAGCTGTCTCAATATTGGGGTAAACTCCAGGTTCTGATGAGTCTTTGATAGACCTATCAACTCGCAACCAAAGCTGAGGGTGGCATGCCAGGAAACGCCATCTGCGGCAAACGAGGGCGGTGTTATACCGATCTGCAATCTCAACAGAAGATTCTGACAGAATACTAAACAGAATTGAAAATGTTTGCACATCAGGGATGAGAAAGAAGATACCATAAATACACCAAAAACCTAATCACACTCGTGAATAGCCGAATCACGATTACCAATTACTAGTAATTAGGAGTTATCAAATTGACAGTGTGATTCATCAAAAAATTCAGAACTACGGATATCTCATCAATCATGGAGGCCTATAATCTTTACAGTAATTGACGTCGACATAAATACATTGGCTACGAAAAACACTTAAATCTAAGAACATAAAAAATATTGGCCGTCAATCTGGAAATAAAAAGCACGACTTTATAAAATTATTTTATAACTTCAAACCTTTCATCAATCCACGATATTAGAAACAAATAACACACTCTTTTCACAATTACACCCAATTAACTTCATAATTTTCGTTTTCACGACATTTCCCCAAATTAACTCCAAGTTTTATACCAATTGCAATATAACAAACCAAATTGACGTCCGGAATCTAATAATATCACGTATCCCAAAAATGAAGGATATCCAGAAAACTAATGAACAAGACACCAGCAATTCAGCAAAAACAAAATAAGAAAAATCTATACCTGGAATGGGGCAGAGGAAGCTAAAAATTAGCATTAGGCAGCCATCATCAAGATTATTTATGCGACCATAATCCGAATTCTTGCAGCGCTTTGCTAATTTCTTGAATTTGGCCTGCTCTGCCTCCATCCAACTCGGTTTTCCAGTTAAATCAGATTAGGGATTTTAGGAATGATGCAGAATTGTTGTGTCCACCGCTACAGCGAGTTGGATATTTAATATAAATAGTAAAATAAATTATTTTAGTAAGAGAAATTATATTTTGGGCTGCTGTCATATTTTTGCAGCCCACATCTATTGGGCTTCGCATTTCCTTTCCAATCTAGTCTAGGGTATTATAATTAGTAACTACATACATGCATGCCTTTACAGTTTACACAACTTTACTTTACAAACGACTAACAACTTTCTTTAAAAATCACACCGCCATCAAAGTAGACAAAAATTACTCTATCCGTCCCATTATTAGTGGCACCTTTCATTTTTGGCACGGGAATTAAGGGAATATGTAATAAAGTATGAGAGATGAGTTAGATAATAAAGTAGGAGAGAGAGATGAGTGTGATAATGAGATAGTAGGAGAGAGAAGATGATAAAGTATGAGAGAGAAATGAGTATAATAATGAAAGTAAATGATAAAGTAGGAGAGATAAGATGATAAAGTAGGAAAGAGAGTGATAACTTTTTACCAATTTGGGACGTCGCCACTAATAACGGGACATCCGAATTAGGAAAGGTGACCACTAATAATGGGACAGGGAGTATAAGACAAAGGGAGTAGCATTTATCAATATTAAATGCTTTTACAATAACCATCTCCAGCTATGCATATTAATTAAGCCATCATATTGTTTATATCATTCCTTTTTTTTATCGGTTAATTATGAAGGTTCTGATTCTAATTTATTCATCAACTTTTGTGCAATAACCTGCAAATCACAGAAAATACGTAAACCATTCTAGGTAATAAACTCACGTATAGCAGTGAAAGTGTGACGAGAATGAGAGAGTCCCCCTTAATTAACACCATTCACCAACCACCCAATTAACTCGCTCAATAAAGAATTGCAGTAGCTAAAGTTCATGGTTGATGAATGTTATGGTGTCTCAATAAACATACTCCCTCCGTCCCATGAAGCTTGCTCCATTTGTGGTTTGGCACGGAGTTTAAAATAGTGGGATAATTAGTTGCTTTATTGATGGGCATGTGTTAATCCAAAACTAAATTTTCTCTCTCCTCTAATCATCATTTGTATCGATTTTGATAAACTATAGAGTAATTGTTATACGTTAATTTTTTCGATGTACACGATTTCGTATTTTTCTCGTTATTTAAATAACCTTTACATTTTGACATAATTAATTTTACCGAATACAGTTTTAATTAAACTGCTTTTACATTCAACAATTAAAAAAGAAGCAAAAATCAGCAATTAAAATTATGAAGCTTGCACACGTTTTCCCATTGAGTTACAGGTGATGTGATCAAAAGTTTAATTTGCCTCCAAAACAAAGCAAAAATCAGCAACTTAAACAACCTTTACAAATTTGAAATTCCCTCATAATGATCACTAGTTATACATATAAGTAGAGAGAAGAGGCAGACAACACATTCCAAGCTCCACAAAATGCCTCAAGCACGTCCAAAAGATCTCACCACAGATGAGCGGAATCGAATTGCCCAGCTACTACTCGTACGCAGCATCAATGGAAGGCCAAGTAGAGGTAAGATCCTTGAATTGTCCATATAATTTGGCCGGTCAAGGCACACTATCAGAAGAGTTTGGAAAGCTGCAAAAAAACAAATGGATGAAGGGAAAGTCATTAATCTTGTGTCAGCCAAGAAAACAACCAAAAGAACCAAAAAAGTTCAAATCGATCTACAATTAATTGAGTCACTGCCGGTGTTGAAAAGAGGAACAATCCGGAGATTAGCTAATGGAATTGGAGTAGCGAAGAGCACAGTTGGTAGATGGTGCAGAGAAGGTCTAATCAAAGCTCATACGAATGTTATAAAGCCTTCATTAACTGCCCAATGTAAGCTTCTAAGGTTACAGTTTTCACTAGAGGCTTTGGAGTTCGATAGAATACTTAACAGATTAAAGTTCAAGAACATGCACAACACAATTCACATAGATGAGAAATGGTTCTACATGACAAAGTCAAGCCAAATGATGTATCTCACACCTACTGAAGTTGAACCACACCGAACATGCCAAAACAAGAAATTTATCACAAAAATAATGTTTATGTGCACTGTCTGTCGCCCTCTGTTTTTTCAGAGGATGGTTCGGTGCTATTTGATGGGAAAATAGGCATTTTTCCATTCACAAGAGTAGAGGCAGCATTAAGGAACAGCAAGAACAGACTGACTGGTACCCTAGTTACTAAGCCAATTGAATCTATAACTAAGGAAGTGACCAAAGAATGTTTGATCACAAAGGTATGTAATTAAGCTCAACTTAAAGTAGATTTCAGAATTTAAATTCATCATTATTCTACTGCAATGATTTCACATTAATGCATTAGCTATAATATCATATCACTGTTTGTAGATTATACCAGCAATTAGAGAGAAATGGCCAGAACATGCAAGCAAACAAATTTTCATACAACAAGATAATGCAAGATCTCACATAAAAGACTGTGATCCAGATTTCAGAAGGGCTGCAACAGAGGGAGACTTTGATATAAGACTAGTCCATCAACCACCCAATTCCCCGGACACTAATGTGTTGGATCTTGGGTGGTTTAGAGCCATTCAAAGCATTCAAATAACAACGGATTCATACATAGTAGATCAGTTAGTGGCTGCAGTGTGTGCTTCATATGAAGAATTGTCACCACAAACACTTAATAAAGTGCTTGTCAGTTTGCAAGACTGCATCATGGAAATAATGCGGGTAAAAGGCCAAAATTGCTACAGAATACCTCATATGAACAAGGAAGGGCTAATCAGACAAAGACTACTACCTTCTGATTTGGAAGTTCCTTTGGAATTAGTGAAGGAGTGTTTGACTTACATGTTGGAAAATAGAATGATAGAGGATGTCAACATGCTGAGGCATAGATTAGGGTTTTAAAGGTTAGAAAGGCTAAATAATTTTTGTTATTAAGGTATGGGGTGTAAATGTAAAAGCTGAAAAGTATTTTTTGTTATTAAGGTAAGGGCTGTAAAAGTATTAGGTGCTAAGTAGTTTTTGGTAAATCAATAAGGGTTGTATTTAAGGCAGCACGAACACAACCAGCAACAACATATATTTGTACATTATCTCAACAACTCAGCATATATTCATCATTGTTATTGATCCAGCAGTCACACAGGGCAAGCATCAAAGCATGAAAAGTATCTAAGGCAGCACAAAGACAACTAACAAGAACATGGCCAAAATCATTAGCTCAACAACTCAGCATCTACTCATCATTGTCATTGATCCAAAGAATCGCACAAGCGACCATCAAAGCATCAAAAGCATTTAAGGCAGCACAAAGACAACTTACATGGAGCAGAGTTTGTACATTAAACATATTGATCCAGCAGTTACACAAGGCAGCCATCAAAGCATGAAAAGCATTTAAGGTAGCACAAAGGCAACTAACATGGACCACAGTTTGTATATTAGGGCAGTTCATGTGAGAGGCCAAATTTAAGGCAGCACGGTTTTATCATCTTAGAACCTAATTGCCCATCACCAAATACATGCTCCACAAATATTTACAACAATATTAAGTAGCCGCAAAAATTAAAAGGAAAGATATCACCGCCGATATAATGCAGGGACCAAGATCCGAAGCATTTCATCAATTGATTTTTCCGATTCGCTCATTCCCATCCACTTCTCAACCCGATCATCAGGAGAAATGTCAATAGGTGGGGCTGGAATACGAAAGGTATTCCCGAGAACGGACCCCTCCCCGATCTGCCCATCTCCACCAAGGTCGTCGCTCAGTCTCCGCCGTTTCGGCAAGCAGACAGCGGTACGTGTACTATCTGCTCGAGATTCCCGTCTGGGAAAAGCTTCATCGCGATTTTGGCAGCCTGGAATCGTCATCGCGACTTTGGACTCGGTGAGAGACCTTCCTTCGTTAGAACTTATAAATCGAGGCTTCTTCCAGCCCGGATCTGTAGGATTAGGGCTAGATTTCACTTCATTGTGAAAAAAATCGGACGCAGTGAGGGTGTCCCAAGGCTCGATTTTCATCCTCAATGAGAAGGGAGGGCTAGAAGGATTGGGCTGGGGCGTGAGAAGGATAGAGAAGAACGAGACGGATCTCGTTGATCTTGAGGAAGAGATAATGCGGCGGATTTCGAGCGAGAGAGGAGAAGATAAGTTAGATCTAGGGTTTGGAAGATTAATCGTGTAGATGAGGAGTGGGTAGGTGAAATAGATTTAATTAGGTAGGTAGTGTAATTAGTGTTAAATTTATTTAGTTAAGTTATATTAAGTGTTAATTGAATTAGTTAGTAAGTTAAAAATTTACCTAAAATAGAAACGTTGCAAGATCGGTGGGACGGCACGAAAAGGAAATGTTGCAAGATCGGTGGGACGGAGGGAGTATGTTTGTCGGCTAAAGGACCAAACTTTTCAACTGGATAAATACGAGATGAGATTCAGTGAAATCATATATCGCACCACGCATCTCTGCGAAAGTTGCGGCCTTGAGAGACAGAGCAACTCTTTCTGCTCTCTCTTTTTGATTTTCGGATCGAATTACAAAATTGTTGCTCGAAATCCTTCTTTTTCTCTTAACTATCAACTTGTTGCTCCCGTATAGCTTCAGTTCCAAAATTGCCCACGCTACTCCTCGTTCTCACTCTATCAATAATCATTTGCCTACCAGATAGATCTTCTTCATAACTAACAACATGTAGGCTATGTTGCACGGACACTCCGAAAAAACCCGCCGTACTGTGTCGGACACGGACACGCACGGACACGCGCCCGACACGTGTCCGACACGGCAAAAACGTGTCCATAAATTAAAAAAAAAAAATGGACACGTTTTCGGACACGGTGATTTATGTGTCCGACACGGAACGGACACGGCGATTTGTGTCCGACACGGAACGGACACGTTTTTTTTTTTTTTATACGTGGAACCCGTAGCCGCTACCTTCGGTGCGCACTGGGTAAACCCCGCTCCTTGTGCAGTAGCCTGCAAACCACACAGGAGAGTTCAACCATCCTACGCTAACTATAAGTGACGGGCTCCACAAAGTTGCTTCAGTAGGATTTGAACTCGTGGACCTATCGGTCCCGGCCTACCCACCTTCACCAACTTTGCCATCCCAAGGGGACAACGGACACGTTTTTTGATTTAGTCTTGTAGTGGACACGGTTGAATGTGCCATGTAGTTAGAAATTAGTAAAAAATAAATAAATATAAAATTAAATAAGTAAAGGGACAGTGGGACACGTATATATAATTAGTAATAAGTAAATAAATATATAATTAAATATTACTTACCTTACATTAGTAATAAGTAAATAAATATATAATTAAATAATTAAATATTACTTACCTTACTAATGTATTTAGATTATCTACTTATTTTAGTATTTTACATTTTTATGCTATGATTATCTACTTATGAATTATGACTATGTCGTTTGAGTTGATCATTTGAACTATGAGTTTGATATTGAAAAACTTGACTTGATTATTTTTAAATTTATATATATATATATATATATATATATATATATATTAATAATTTAATATTTTTTATATCAGCGCCCGTATCGTGTTCTAAATTTTTCAAAAAATGCCGTATCCCGTGTTCCGTGTCCGTGTCGTACCGTGTCCCGTGTCAGTGTCCGTGCAACCTAGCTTGCAGGCAAGTACAAAAACTTGATACAACTTCTCCACTGTTAACATTGTAAGAGCCAATACACAGGAGATTCCAGTTGGTGAAAAAGAAATAATAACTATATGCTATTGGTGAAAAAGAAATAATAACTATATGCTAAGGAGAAACCTGAGAATCAGTTTGTGTTTCCCCTTGGCCCAGCATCATCAGAAGGATTAATATCCTCTCGTCTGACCTGGAAAAAATAAATAGAAAATCACTGGACATGTATACAAACCTTTATAATTCACGTACAAGATGGGCATAAACCAAAGAAAACATAAGTAATCATATCCCCTAGTACACGGATCTAAAAATATGCAGTCTCAGATTAGTATCCAAGCCTATACTGCTCCAATTTTATCACTCAGTTTCTGCTTGGCACGAAAGTAGTCGAGTTGCATCCTATTTGTGTCTGGGACACAATTCAACTGATAGTATTCTAAATTTGCTACTCATTACCATTTGACAGACATGGGAACCTCAAGCTTTAAGGGGGGAAACCGCAGAAAAAGAAACAATTAGATACCTGTTTATCCATTGGTTTGGTGGTACTGGTTCAGAAAGGGGAGCATCACTCATTTGACCAAGCATTGCAGTTGCAGCATTAGAAGTTAGAAACTGCTCGTAGTCAAGACTTTTTTAGAAGCACCAATTTGCATTTGAAAGAATTACAAGGATACATTTTCATGGCAACCACTTGTCTCCTGACACTTCAGATCTTGAATCTAATAAAAAACATCATTTAAAATAAGAGCAAACATGTAACCTTTTTACAAGAAAATGAGAGATCAGAATTCAGAAGTTTACCTTGCTTGTTTGCTCCAATAAATCCTCTATAGCAGCAGCAACATCAGGAACCACATAATAAAATTCCTTATTATTTTCAGTTACATTGCTTTCTGCGTGATTCATCCTACTAGAAAAATTGTCGACAGTGGAGTCACAAGAAGGATGTTTCTTACTAGCATTTCCTAAATATCTTGCCTTCTTATTACCACTAGAATAATCTTCATCATCTCTTTCCAGAGTTGAGGAATCAATGCTATGCATATTTCTCAGATTCTGTGGCTGACTTGAGCGTTGAAATACGTCATCCCTAGATGTAGTCCTATCAGAGTGAGAGGGATATTGACTCATAAAACATGATCCCTGTTGCCTGTCTCGAGAAGTAAGCTCTTTAGGGGAAAATCCCTTCATGTCAACAACTTTATTCTGTCTTAGTATGATGTAAACTGGTTCGATGGACTGGAAAAATACAGGAATAAATCCTGTCCCAAAACAAGAGAGCCGCTCTTGCCCCTTTTCCTGTAGGAACCCTCAACAACAACCTCTCATCACAAGTAATCCCCTATTTATACCTATCATAATTAAACCCTAAGACATAACAACTAAGCCCAATTAATTGATCCTAAATAGGGCCCATACAGCCCATACAATTAAATAACATGTGGCCTTGATCTGCTTCATAACAATTCCTCCTCCTTCAAAACGGCCTTGTCCCCAAGGCCGGATCCAAGAAAGTGAAGCTGCAATTCTTCCACAAAGAAAATCATGAAGCCCAAACATCAATTGCACACTATCAAGTCCACAATGCTGCTTAACAACTGTCATAATAGCCGGAACATCCAGCCGGAACGCCACGTCACCCCCTTCGACTCTTCCCCACGACTCCCGCTGCTTGCTCGCCTTTGCCACGTCAAAATGTTCGTTTCCTAAGATGCTTCCCGGTAATTCACCAAGCTTGTGCTTCAGCCCGCACCATGGAACGGCAATGGAAGCATTTCGCGACAAGAAGCTCTCACAGGACCATGCTTTCTTCGGACGGAATGATGACTTCTGGTTGTGAGCAGTGTAATTCCATACCTGTACGTTGGAGTCGACCGTGGCTGAGACGACGTGTTCTCCGTCTGATGTGAAAGCAGCAAGCATTTGGCTTGCTGAACTTTTATTACTTTTGAATTTACAGACCACGTTGGTTCCGCAGAGTATTTGAACTTGTGAATCAGCAGAAGTGACCATGACTTTGCTCACATCAGTTCGACAGTACTGAAAGCCACTTATCTTTTTGTCAGGCAACTTCTTCTTCCCCTTAAGGCATATTGAATCGCCCAACTGCAGGCGATTATCTTTGATATCATAAAATCGGCAAGTGCCTTCCATGGAGCCAACAACACCTCCCTTGCCATCAGGACGATATCCCACAACAGTCACAATTTCTTTAAAATCAATCCAATCAATGACTCTGCCCCCCTGGACTTCCCAGATTCGTAACTTTCCATCTATTGAACCGCGAATAAAATTATTATCATCCACCGGATTGAACTCAACACAAGTCACATAATTGTTATGTGAGTAGACTCCAAGGCAATCTTCATATCCCACTTTCCACAAACGCGCTGTTTTATCAACCGAAGATGAAAACAAGAGCCTATTCTTAGACCATGAGAGTGCCAATACGTCCCCTTTGTGCCCATGAAATTCTCGAAGAGGTTTCTCTGATAACTGAAACACCTTTGGTGGAAGAACGACTGTTCTTGCAACACAATGTACTAATGCAGCCAACAGCAGCGTTGGCTTCCTAGAAACTGTAGAGGAGAACACATGCTTCTGATGATGCCAGCTGGTGAGAACTCCAACGTTGAACTGTTTGGGGATGGTGCTGTTCTTGACAACTTTTTGAACACCAAAATTGAAAATTTTAAATGATGATGGCAAGCACAACAACCCCACCAACCTAATTATATCCCTACCAACATAATGATTTATAAGCATGGCAAGCACAATAGGCCCACCAACATAATTAGTGCTAACAACATTGTCTACTGGAAACTCATCTCTGATCAGATGTATCATCACATCTTTGCTAACAGGAATATCAATTAGACGATAATTTGCTCCAAGAGGAACAGCTGGCTTCGCCCTCTTCTTTGTCAGAGGATAAAGCCTTGTACCAGCTCCACCTCCCAATATGATTCCCAAGACACTCTCAAGATTTTCAAGCGGAGAGAACTTTATTGATGATGTGGTTGTTGCAATCCATGGCCATGGTGGCTTAAGCCTGTACCCACCCTTCCTCTCAAGGTAACCGACACTCTTGATACTTTGGGTAGGGATTGAATCTTCTCCATATTCTCCCACGCTTTGCTTACCTTCCCAATCTTCCTTCCTCAGTTGCATATCTAAGGAATTGATAGGAAGAGTAATACTTGCTCCAGAAATAATAAAATCACACTCCTCCTCCACAATTTCTTCCTTCTGCAATTTTTGGATACTTTCAATTGGTTGAATTTCAGACTGTACGCCTTCCACTCTCATTGCACCCGCAACTCCCAATAAATCAGAACTTGCGACTACCTGGTTCTCGCGTCGTGCTGGAGTCTCATCGATCAGAGTCTCATCGATCGGAAAACGGATCTGCATTGCCTTGAATAGTTCTTCCATCTTTAATTCCAGCCTGTCAAAACCACTCCTCATCAACGTTTGCTCTTCAACAATCAACCCCAATTTCTCCTCAATTCCTGTCAATCTGCCCTCAACAGCTTGTAATCGCGATTCCATTTCCGTGGTTCTGGTATTCACCATCGAACCCCCAAAATATCCACGCTCACCACACCAATTGATGTAAACTGGTTCGATGGACTGGAAAAATACAGGAATAAATCCTGTCCCAAAACAAGAGAGCCGCTCTTGCATGCAAGTGGAGAATAAACCCTCAACAACAATATTTTTCTTCCCCCCTCTCATCACAAGTAATCCCCTATTTATACCTATCATAATTAAACCCTAAGACATAACAACTAAGGCCTAATTAATTAATCCTAAACAGGGCCCATACAGCCCATACAATTAAATAACATGTGGCCTTGATCTGCTTCATAACATAGTATGAATAGCAACTGAGTGAGAAAAACTAGAATGTGTAAAAACTAATAAAGGAAAAGAAAAACAAGGATTATGAAATTGACCAGCTTGGCACATTGGTAAATCCAATCAGCTGTAACTACATGTATTCCCCATCTACTAGCAGCCTCATACTTATCACCATCAGCGAATTTAGTTAATAGATGAGTGACTTTCTTCGTAAGTTTCTCAACGTACTTTACCCCAAGAGCATAACACAAATTTCTTAACATCTGCCTTTCTTTCAAGTCATACCGCGAAACACAGAGTCGATATCCTTCAAATCCAGGTAATGGAATTTTGCATGCAAGTGGAGAATAGAGAATGTGACTGCTAATATCCAGCAAATACCCCTCCTTCAATAACAAAGTAACAACTATATTAGCATTTCCACATCCTAATATGAGTCAGAATGGTAACATCGTCTGAGAGATGGTATGAGATTCAGTGGCGGAACTAGAGCTACAAAGTTGGGGGTCGAAATAGAGGAACAAAGGTGGCCGAAGGCAGAGAAAAAATCGAGAGTTGCTAAATATAGTTTTAAATGGTTCGAACACAAACACGATATGAAAGATATAATATATATTATTTCTTGTATTTGTTACGCTGAGAAAGATACTTATATAACTAGTAGAAAAAAGAGAGAGAAATATTTATAACATGTGAGAGAGTTATGCATATATATTGAATTAATTATACTTGTAATAAAACTATAGAAAACTAGAAAAGAAATAATTTAAAAGTCTAAAAATAGAAATGAAATGAGTGTATTGGGTTTCGAACATGAGACCTGTCTTAAAAAAGATAAAGTCATTAACCAACTGCACTACAAGCAAATAATTAAATAAAATTTTCACTAAAATTATCTATAAGCAATACGAATCTTATACCCTATTTAATCGAAGGTCCGTCGGCCGGGGGGTTGGTCGACCCTCCCGACCCCCTCTAGTTCCGCCAATGATGAGATTTGCATGAGCAGCATATAAGCTTATAAAATCCAAGTGTCCAACTGTTAATAATTTTTTTTTTTTGTTTGCAGCTGAAAGAAAACAAAGTGTGAACCCCATTATTATTATTTTTAGAAAGACGTCTTCGTTAACAATTCCAATAAACATCAATTCAATGATTCTGGAAGTAGGGACCTAAAAAAGGGCACAGATAATAGCCTCTACTTGTTCACATCAAGTAACTAAGAGTAAACTTAATGAGTTGGGTTTTAGTTGCATAATCTTAGATGGGAAGATAGAAACCCTTTAGACATTGTTTGCATTAAAGTATTACCAATTCAATTAACAGCGACATAACAAAGTCTGAGGGCTACGAAGGTCCATATACAAATGACTGGATTTTATTTGGCAGTAAGCCGGTTATGCAGTCTCAAGATTAGTACCTGTAGACAAGAATGAATCCAATGAGTGGTAATATAAGAACTCCAGGGCGTATGGGTCAGACAGGAAGCTACACCATGGCGTTCAATGATAAAGTGCACATTCTTCCTGTTTTGGTCTGCAACAATCACACCACCACCTTCAGTAACCCATGCCACTATTTCGGGTCTCTGGAGGGAACTCATGAAGTCAAACAAAGAATAATAAACTTGGGTTGATACAATTACCAAAACCTATAAAGTTCGGTTGACACAATTACAATTACCTAAAAGAATAAACTAATAAAGAATATCAAATAGCCGTAAATGCATGTAAACAAGCAAGACTTTATAGCCAACACTTAGTCATAAAGGAGTCTCCTTTACTCTCATCAATAGACTTGGTTGCTTCCTGTCTGCCTCAGCTTGTATGTGGACGGATATCAGAATTTCTATTTATACAGCATACAAATACCAGAAAAACATGAAGCAGATCGATTTTTTACTCCAAATTATGCCTTTATATGCTTCTGAGCTCAATATTTCACGCTCATACAATTAGGCTTCGTTATAGGATCAATGACGGACAGAATAGGATACATTTTCAGATGTCGGGGCTCCGACTTATAAGTCATTTGAAACTCCAAAGAAATTGTTCCTTATGCATTGCATAACATTGAGAATTCCGGAAAATAAAGTAAAATGTTCACTAAAACTGATCCATCCAAAGAATTTGAGTATATGATTATTAAATGCAAAATCTCTATTATTCTTACAAAAAACGTGTTGGGTATTATCGGAGGCACGAACGAATTCAGATTCAATAAAAATGATGTTAAAAATTCAAGTCTATAATGGCCACCGGGGTTTTAAATTCAGAAGCCAACAGTTACCAAGGAGAAAAAGAAAATGAATGCTATGTGGCATTGGCACAAATAACTTTTAAAATCAATAAACAAAACAACTTACTTGTTCTTCAGGAAAAGTGTTTGAAAAAGGGAAGAGTTTCCCCCTAAACACAGACACAGTTGAAGACTTTGAATGTCCAATGTCATTGTTCAATTTGTTTTGCACCTTAAGCTTAGCTTCTAAAGATTACGAATCGAACAATAGGTACATTCAGAAAGAAGCTATGGAAAAGGGGGAAGGAAGTAAAGAAGGAAAATTGCTTGCTGCAATTAAGTCTGAAGAAGCAATAGCAAAAGAAAAAGAATTAACCTCTAAGGGGGAAGGGCGGAGGGTAGGGGACACAAGAGAGAAAGAGACTCATTTAGTCTCATTCAGGGCTGGAGGATCGGGAGAAGGATCCTCGGTTCAAGCAACGTGGACGAAGTTGCTCGGTTCGTTGACGAACTTGAGGCCGAAGAAGAGCCGGTGCGCTCGGTGCTAAGGGCAAAGCTAAAGGCGACAAGTCTACATCTCCTCCTCCTCGTCCGAAATTCAAGACCAAAACGAACAAGAGGCATATGGCAAAAATATGGCTACACGACTTCAAGTCGAAGATGAAGCTCAAGCTAAGAGCAAAAAGAAGAAAGTTATCACTTGTCAAAACCGTTGTACCTAGGAGGACAAGGTCGGTAATGCCTAAAAAGACTAGAGCTGAGGCTGCAAAAGCCAAAGAAGATAAGAAAGTCAAGGAAGCTCACAAGTTAAAATCTACCGAGGAAAAGGACTCAGAAACTGAAACAGAGACAGAGATTGAACAACATATCTCATCAACGAAGATGACAAAGGAACAAGAGGACGAGCAGAAAGCAAAGGATGCATGCGAGAGAGCAGGGGCGGATTCAGGATTTTCGGTTAGGGGGGCGAAATTTATCGGGACTTGAGTTTTCTTTGTACAAGGGTTCGGGGGCGGAGCCCCCGAAATTTTTTTTTTAACACATTTTCTACTTAAATCTAATTATACTTACTCTTTATGGCTTATTTAAGGATTATATTCTTCTTTCATGAATAACTCATATATTTTTTATATTTATTCGAAAAACATAGCACAATCCTATTTTGACATCACTCTAAATTTAGTTATAGGAAATTATGAAGAATAACAATATCTAACTAAGAAATTAATAAGTATTTAAATGATAGTTTATTTATACTTCAAATGTTCTTAATTTTATACCAATAAGTACATGAAAAAAGAAAACACAAACATAGTATATTAATTGCATCAAACACAAACATAGTATATTAATTGCATCAAGTTATATAGGTTGACTCTACCAAACTAGGTATCCAAAACTCAAAATCTACACCTCCACTAAAATATGTGACACTTAATATAGGTTTTTAAATATTTTTCATAGTTAGGATAACAAATTTAAAAAAAAAATTTGGGGGGGGAGGCGAGTCGAAAATTTAATTGAAACAAGTATAAAAATTACTAGAAATAAAAGATAACTCGTAGTATTGCACAAAAATTCGGGGCGGTCGCACCCACCCGCCCCTTGAATCCGCCCCTGCGAGAGAGGTTT